>CM056580.1:29794866-30242366 GCA_029721435.1 Gymnothorax reevesii | reverse complement strand
TCTGCTGGGGACTGTCTGCGTCATGCTTGCTCAGAGCATGACTCGAGCAGAGTCACCACCAAACGCAAATGCATGGCATTCTAAAATAAATTATTGAATCTAGCATATGTATCCTGGCTGAATTGCTATATTTGGCCATCCAAACATTCACATTTGAGAACCATCAGATACAATAGCAATTAAAAAGAGTGACAGATAAAAGCAGAATGCGATCATGACTGAATCAGACTCTTCATCGCCACATTTAGCGCTTAATTAGGGTAGTAATAAAAATGGCAATACTATGGTAACAGTACATGTGAGCAGCTTAAGACTGTTAAGATAAAAACCGCAAGATAAAAAAAGAGGAAAAATGAACTAAAGACAGAAAGGAAACAACAGAAAAAGAGAAAGAAAGAGATGAACAGCGAGAAAAGGGAGAAGAAGGCTGACCATTATCATGGAAACTGGCGTATCTGCAGCATCTGAGTCGATTCAGAGCACAGGAAGAGAAATTTGGGAGTAAAATGGGAGTCAGGGGGAGTCACAGATAGATCTCTAACTTCATGTGCTTCAGTGTGGCTCCCTTTCTCTCCACAACCACAACTGTGCTTAGAGAACAAGAAAAGAGCAAGTTAACTGACAGAATATCAGACAGAATATTAATCCTGGTTAAACCATGCCAGTTAGCAAAGTGCAGAGGTCCATGAGAAATGAAGGTAAACGTGACGCTAATCCTGCGCTCCAACACAACGTTATCTACAAAACAAATGACCCTATGGCATAATTTTTTCTTGGAGGCGAAGGCAACTGTCCGTCTTGTGAGATGTATAGGTTCTATTGCTGTGGAGCGGAACCCAATGACACTGGAGAGGGGAACCTTTTTCAGACAGGCTATTGTTTTTATTCCCAGAATTTACAGGCTGGCTGTGACCTATGACCCTGCTATGTGGCTCAATTGGCTGCTTACAACGTATATACAGGAACATAAGTGGGCAAAAGTGTTTGTGCAAGAGCTAAACACAGTCCAGTTAAATATGAGTTAGAACCAACAGATAAATGAGACAGATATATTGGTTTGCTTTGGGGGTGAAGAAGTTGACATAGATGAGGTGTGTTAAACTGCACTAAAAGCTGAACCATCCCTAGTCAGTACAAATATGTTTCTCTAAACTCCTGATATATCCAATAATATTTATCACTAACAATAACCTCTCTCCTATCTAATTTTTACAAATAATCTCAATACCGTGTGGTCCGTAATTATTAGCACTGGGCAACAAATGAAAAGGCTGTAATCCCTAAATATTCATTCCATGTTAGCCTCAGGAGGGTCAAATTAAAGCTAACAGTTGGCACTAACTCTTCACATCCATATGGAGCAAATGTTCAAGGAATTACAGGCATTTAAATTTGCATTGCAGTCCAAATATTTGAATTTACACAAACAAAACACCAAAAATATTTATAGCACACTAGGTTGCATTGCACTTTACAGATGTGCACATATTGCTTCAAATGTTGATGCCTTGGCATATTTTTTTCACCTCCAACAATACAGAGTGTTTAAAAAAGTATACCCGACATTAATCGTCAATTATATGGTGCAAGAATGACTGAATTTTATTTTAAGTGCGATATGTCATCAGAAAGAGCTGATTTTATTCTTTTAAATGATACCCTAACCACGCGTCTATTCTCACTGGTTTTTGGGTCAGGTCACAGTATTTTTTTTCTTGTAGATGGGACAACAACAAAACTCATTGCCTTCTGCACACGTCTCTACTATAGTTCTGTGAAATGTTTTGCATTTATTTGAAGACATTACTATTAACTACAATTGTGCTGAAGCAAAATGATATCATTTATGTGTTAAATGACTCTTTTGTCTTCAGGAAGCTTTATTGTAGATGGGAAAGCTTGTGACATTGTTTTTAGACCCTTCGTGGAAAATCAAAATCCCTGATCTGTTAAATATTTTCAAGGAACTAGTTTAATTGATCCATGAAGTAAAGTAACTGCCCTACAACATAGAGAAAAAAAACTTTTGTTAAATCATAAATATTAAGATAATGAGACCAAATAATGAGATTTGTAGATGGGACACCCCAAAAGTTTGTAGATGGGACAGATGTGGGACAAAGGCAATTCTACAAGTTAATGGGAGTATGAAGCATTCAGGTTAGTGCAGACAAGATGATAACAAGAACAACATCAACTTAAGAGCCCAAAAAGCAATTTATTGTAGAACAATCGAATAATTACAACAACTAATCAGGCTTAGTTAGAAAAAAAATAATACATGTAATTTTCTTCTTGATACACATAACTTGCTTACAATACAAACTAGTAAATGTACATATATACCATGATTCTATGTCATTTTTTGCAAGTTACTAAACTCTGTGGCACTAATTACAACCCCAATTCCAAAATAGTTGGGACGAAGTGTAAATTGTGAATAAAATCAAAATGCAATGCCTATCAGATCACATGAGCCAATACGTTACTTACAATAGAACATAGATAACATTTGAAACGTTGAAACTGAGGCATTTTACATTTTTATCCACAAAATGAGCTTATTTCAAATTTTCTAGCTGCAACAGATCTCAAGAAAGTTGGGACACAGGCAAAAAAGGGCTTAAAAAGCAATTAATATGAAACAGAATCAGCTGAAAGAACGTTTAACAAGTTATTAAGTTAACTGGCATCAGGTGTGTAACATGATCGGTTATAAAAGGGATGTCTTAGAGAGGCTGAGTCTCTCAGAAGTAAAGATGGCCAGAGGCTCTCCAACCTGTGAAGGTTTGCGTAAAAAAATTGTGGAAAACTTTAGAAACAATGTTTCTCAATGTCAAATTGCAAAGGCTTTGAAGGTCTCATCATCGACAGTGCATAACATCATCAAAAGATTCAGAGTAATTGTAAAAATCTCTGCGCATAAGGGACAAGGCCAAAGACCTTTTCTGGATGCCTGTGATCTTTGGGTCCTGAGACATCACTGCATCACTCACTGGCATGATTCTGTCATTGACATTACTAAATGGGCCCAGGAATACTTCAAGAAACCACTGTCTTATGTTTTGGGAGTGTGCAAATATGAAACAATTCTGGGATCACATTCTGGATGCACTCAAGGGCATCACAGGGATTGAGATTCCTTACTCACCAAGATTGATTTTGCTGGGGGATTTATCTGTTTTACCCACTAACAGGATAAGGAAAACGTGTTTTATTAGGTTATCCCTAATTGCTGGAAATAAATGCATTGCTATATTGTGGAAAAGTGAAAACCCACCTACTGTCTCAATGTGGAAGGAAGTTGCATCATACACGGCCTTTGAAACGTTTTGACAAATGTTGGAGTGACTTTAAAATGTATCTGGAGGAAGCACAACCTTGTGCTTCTCCATTGCCAATGTCAGGACCTTTGCTGCATGTATTTTGCTGTGCTTTGTATTTTCTTTCTCTTTTTTCATTCATCTTCTATACCCGCTTATTCCTCACTAGGGTCGCGGGGCGAGCTGGAGCCTATCCCAGCTGACTACGGGCAAAGGCAGGGACACACCCTGGACAGGTTGCCAATCCATCGCAGGGCGCACACACCATTCACACACCATTCACTCTCACACTCATACCTATGGGCAATTTGGAGTCTTCAATTAACCTGACATGCATGTCTTTGGACTGTGGGGGAAACCGGAGTACCCGGAGAAAACCCACGCAACACGGGGAGAACATGCAAACTCCACACAGAAAGGCCCCAGGTCGGATTCGAACCCATAACCTTCTTGCTGTGAGGCAACAATGCTAACCACTGAAGCTCTATTGCTGTTATTGATGCTGTGAACTGGATATGAAAAATGTTATTAAATAAATTGTTAAAAAAGAAGAAACCACTGTCTGTAAACACAGACCGCCGTGCCATCCACAGATGCCATCAAAAACTTTATCATGCAAAAAAAACCATAAGCTGAAAGAAGAAAAAAAATCGAAAATTGGGAAAAAACTAATTAGTGATCACTAATTAGCCTAATTAGCATTTACCAATTAGACTAATTAACTTTGTTTTAGTAGTACATACCATCAGATCAACTAAAAGCTGAAAAATAATGATATGAATATCTTAACACTCCTAGAAACTAGCATTTTAAAAATGTCCCATCTACAGAGATGTCCCATCTACAAGCTTGTGCCATCTACAATATATAGATGGAACACATTTTCTCTATTGTTTTACTGAAACACAATTATTTTTTGAAAATGTCAACTATGTCAATTCTATCCAATATATACTCAAGTAAGAGGAAACAAAAAGATTATTTGATTTGAAACCAAATTGTGGGTCTGAGAGAAACTTTTGTTTCTCAAAATCTGAATTAGCATTAATGAACCGCTTAAGTCTTTTGTTTAAGCACCTTCCAGTGAATTGTAAACATCAATTTTTCTATAGAGAATGTCTCATGTGATGCCCAATCAATATGCTAAATTTGAAAGCCATAGCTACTATGCCTTGGCGATAAAACAATAAATTCACGTGTCCCATCTCCATATCTCATTAACCAATATTTCTTAATTAATGCTCTTATATCTTGAGAACAAAACAAGATATGAACAAACAATTTTCAGATTCAAGACGTTCAACCATTTTACCTCCCATCTACATTAAAAAATTAATACTATCTGACAAAAGAAATTTTGACACTCATGTCGCAAATACCGTGACTGCACCCTTTTGTACAGTATAATCGTAGATTAAAGTTGGCTATATATATATATATATATATTTTTTTTTTTTTTTTTTTTTAAACACCCTGTAGATGGAGAAAGCTAGTACAACATACACTCATTCTGCCAGAATAAACAAAATGGAAGGGAAATTGTCGTTCTGATTCTGTTAGAACAGGAAACCAAAGTTGAAGGACTTCTGCTGCTTATCTGTGTACAACCGTAAACAGAGTAATTCCATTGATCTGAGCAAAACATAATAATAATTTTATATATATATTACTCTGGGGAGCCACCTTGGAGCGCTGTCCCCGGAGTAAAAGATGAGTTAGTGAAAACAAGACCTGTATGTAAAGAGAGGGACTAGCTGTAATTGGGCAGTAATTTGAGAGAAGTGATGACACATTTACCTTGAATTTCGTGAAAAATTGAAAAGAGCTCTTTTTAAACTAGAATAATGTCTCGTGTGGTCTTGCTAGTGAAGAAGCCGAAATGAGCTGAACCGTGGTCTCAGTAAACAGTTGGGGCAGGGCGCAGGTTTTGGAGACATTAAAGTTGCTTCATCATCGAAAATGGCCCCAATTGTATAAATGCTCGGACAGAACTGGTGACATTATAATGCACCAAAACTTATAATCATGAGGACTGGCACTGAAACAGCCCCAAAGCCAGGACAGAGATACACCAGCACTGATGCATCAACGACTGCGGGCTCCATCAGTACACGAGTCTTGACTCAATCAAAAATCACAATCCTTCATTTTACCCCAGAAAATAATTAAATAATGGCAAATGCAAATTCAGTATGAGAATTGTGGGTCAAGTTACGGGCAAATGCTGACTATGAACCCTGTCCCAAAGTTTATATATTCACTACACTCTACACATTCATGGGAACATCAAACTGCCTGAACTCAATCATTGCCAGGAAAGTCTTTAAGGGTGATGGGATATGCAGGATAGCTGAGCAAGTTGGCTGACTCAGAATGGTGCTATAAATAGTTTTTAAATGATGCTTGGTTTCTGGAACATTCCAAGGGAATTGGTGTCTCCTTGTTGTAGTCAGCAGTGCTGAGGATAGTAAAAACTCAACATTTGTCTTGTCAAGCACATCCCAGAAAATTGTGGGAACATTTTTTTAGCTTCCGTCATTCAGCTAGCATTGCATGGGTGACTTCAAACTCAGCTAATGTTATATGGATTTTAATGAGCCACACATCATTGCTTACTAGTCAAACAAACAAACCTATAAATTTCAACTACTTCAGAAGAGAGGACAGAGTGTTGAATGACAGAGGTTAATAGGATGATGGGAATGTAAACGTCTGAGTAAATTCACTGGAACATAGTCGATCCATCACATTCCACAATGTCATCTGGCAGGCACTCATGATGAAATCCAAGCCATGCTACGATGAAAACTAGTGTTGGCCTATCTTTCAATCCGTCAGCAATTTCAATTCAGCTTTTGCCCAGGCTCTGAATGAATCATCTGTGCCATTTCCACTGACTGAACTGAATTTGTATACCATCTGTAAATGCATAAGGATAGGTTTTTATCATATTTATCACATGACGTCCGATGAAAATGCAATGATTACCATCATTTTGTTTGGATCAAAGTATTTGCCTCATGGAAGCAATTGTGATTTTGACTGATGCAATTTGGTTTTAACTTGATTAAAATGATTACAAATTTCAACCTCCCCCCATCCACATATTGAAACTTTCCATTCAAAGAATTGTGCAGTTATCTGCAGTGTGTGGCATTCATGTACGCTTACAAGGAGGGAGGGGAGGATTAATCTAGGAATTCTCCTTATGTAGCCACATCTAATTAGATCATATCACATGTCTGTTTCCTTGAAGAAGATAGTGTTGGACTTGATACTAGAAGCTAGCATTTGCTCATAACACTGTCCCCAGAGCAGGGGAAATGCCATCGTGTAGCACATTTGGCACGATGCAGTCATTTGTGCAGTTCTTGGCAGGTTCAAATGCCATTTGGAACTCAGCCGCTGTCCCCCTGACGAAGGCACTTAACCCAAACCACTCATGAAAGTAGAACTTTGCGAGTGAATTTACCGGAAAGATGAGCATTGTACAGTGCTGTACATAAGGCCAATGGAGAGAAAGAGCTGTAACCCGCTAGCAGAATGTTATTAAGCAGCTGCCTTAGCTAGGCTTTGGTGTAGGAACTGTACTGCTTCACGCAACCCAGTGCCACAGATGCCGTGATAGGCCTGTAGGCATTGCCAAAGGGCACAATGATGAGGCCTCGTTCCTGAAAGGTGGCAAGCTTGATCACTAACTGATGAGATAAGGAGCGTATCTAAATCAGCCCCCCCTTTAATCTTCCTAGCCTGAGCCAGCGATAGCAATCAGCTGCATAAAACAAACTTCAAACAGGCTCAACGCTCATCAGAGAAGTAATAGCGAGGGGTTTATATCTGGCAATGTTGAAAAATTTCTTGTAATGTGCATAAAGATACAAATGTCCATAATTCGAATACTACCAGGAATGCAAATAATCTAGAATTCAAACACGCCGACAATTCATAATGAATAGAAAGAAAACACCATCGTGCTTACATCAAAGCACGTAATATTTCATCTGAACCCTGCAAATCATTATCCTCAACACATGATACAAAAACAATTAATATATATGACTCAATTTCCTGCATGCAATGGATGTGGACATTCTATAAAAAGATGCAGTGTACACCAAAATCCAAATAGCTCTGCCGAAATTGGTCCTGTGTTCAGACTTTAGATCTTATTTCCAAAGAAGAAAAAACTTAACTAGATAAGATATTTTAAACTATTTTCCAATTTAACAGTGAAGTTAAAATAAAATTATAAAATTGTCTTCATATGACAGAAAAAAAGTTTCATTACAAGACTAAATTAATAAGTGCATTACTATGTAAGATTGAATCTTTTTCACACCACTGGCCTGCTCTGCTCGATCAGAGCAGAGCCAATGCCTGCTGTAGAAGCGGAGAGGCAGAGAGCCAAAGAGGAATGTGCCATTAAAGTTCAGGGGCCAGTGTTTCAGCGGGGTAAACGGTAATCGGAAACGGGGGAGGAAAGCCTCCCGTAATGATAAATGGCGAGTAACAGCCGTGATGAGACAGCCCTTGGACTCGCGTGCGTAGGCCGCGCTGATCTCCCAGAAGGCCTGTTTGCTATTATTAACACCAGGAATTCAGAGCATTCAAAACGGTTAAAAGTCAACGGCTGACCAACAGTAAAATACACCCTCTATAATAATACAGCTGCCACCTGAACGTTTCGCTGAGTGCCCTCGTCTCTCTTACGACCCATCAAAACGTATTTGGCGGGTCGGTTCTTTTGCATTGCTCCTCTCCTCGCTGGATTTTTTTCAGTCTGATTTTTTTTACTTTTTACCTTTACTTTTATTTCCCTTGTATATCTTCAGAGGTGAGAGGTCGCGGGTCAGACAGTTGAAGTCTCAGCACGCATTTGTTCAGTACGTGAACTGAGTCAGCTGATTTGACTAATTAGCTCTATTTTCTGGCTGCACTAGTGAGCAAATCCAGGTTGTTGGAACAAAACACCTTAGATGACTCTTCCCATCTGAACCTAGCAAGTCTATGAAGATGATTAGTCCGCTTTGTCTACATGGTGTGAAAACATCCACCCAATGAAGAATGAAGGGTGACGTCAGCGGAAAGAAATCACTTGATCTGCCCCCACACCAAAGGTTGTCACTAGTTGCCATGGTTTCTTTGTTTCTGCCGTCAGAAGGAGCAGAGGTTACAGATCTGAGCTTGTAATCATAACATGCTCAATCTGAATAACGGCCTCTGGGACATTTATAACAAGGCGCTTTTACCTGAATTTCTTCAGTAAATTTTCAGTCATACAGCAACACAGTTATGCAATAACTCAACATAAGCTATGCATATCGGCGTTAATAAGCATTAAAATAGGTAATGGATACAGACGTAGAGACAACATAAACCGTATAACACACCATTTATCACAAAGTAGAGAAATAATGAGCTTTTATTGTCAACTGCAGGGGAATCTGCCGCTTTATGGGCCTCCAAGAAGGATGCAGCCGGACAGAAATAAATAAGGCCGATTAGGGGAGCCACTGACACATATACAGGAGTCGTGACAGGGAGGCGCGTGGGGAAAAAAGGCCGAACTCGTTAAGAAACAACATTAAGCCCAGAGCTGGCCTTGCACTTCAGCTTCTTCTCACCGAACCCCGCCATGGCAGCGCTTTCCGCTGCTGGCGGCGGAGCTTGCGAAGCGTGGAGGAACGTCGTCGAGCAGCCATTCGATGACCTTTCCACGTCCTCTCTCACACACTCATTTTGGCACATGAGACCTGACTCTGACCTGAATATCCTCTGACATTTAACACTAAGCCACCCTTTTAGTCAGCCTGCTTCTTACTGCAGCGAAGCCAACAAATCTCCAGGGAATTCATCCTTTTATTTATATTTTGGGGAAGAACGCAGCCTGTGTGGACTTTACAGCCCCTTGAGTTCATTTTAGTTTGTCACAATTAATTTTTTTCAGGATTGTGTATTGAAGTAGAAAAAAGCTGCGCACATCGGTAACATAGAACAGATGAGTAAAAGAGGCATAAGCCAATCAAGAAAACACAAACAAAAACTGTTGTTTTTTTTTTTTTTAGAATAATGTAATGAAAAAAATGTACGAGAATAAATGCTTGAAAACAGCAAACAGACATGGGCGCATACTGTATTTCAGAATGTACTCCGTGCAATATTTTTTCAGTTTTATTTTGTCCAGTTCACGTCCTGATACATGCAAGAAGAATCTTATTTATTCTGACCTATATTGCGCATGTAGGCTATTTATTCCATCCTCCTTTGCTTCTACTGAAAGCATCTGCCCTATGAATATTATGCAAAAAAGTCCCAAAAAAAATCAATGAGCCAGAGTATATTAGCACCGTTTCCGGCCTAATCTTAATGGCGTCCGAACAGAGAGCAAAAACATAAAAACAAAAGTTTCCCTCCCTATTCCAGTTCACTTGCGCCCTGCCTTCCCTCCCAAACAAGCAATTAAATGCAAGCCGGCCATGGGACTAGTCAGACTCAGATGTTGAAAGTACTGATTCCTAGGTGGCGTGTGACACTAAAGCACAAGAGCATCCCATTCTACTGCGGTTTAGGATGTCAGCTACTCAGACACAGCACACACTCTACTGACCAACAGGCTAAAATTTGACTCTACTTCACCAAACAGATGTAGCTAGACTGCCTTGAGAAGGCAGCAAGGGAAGGCATGGAGGTATATTGTCGCTTTGAGCAATAATTAGCTAAATTTGTTGTAAAACATTATAGCTTTATCTAGACTGCAAAGGGGTTCAGTATAATTTTTTTCAGTTTTTGAGTCCTGAGTGTCTATTTTACTGAGTAGCTTTGCTTACATGCATGGCAAGGGGACCCAGAACTCATATATGCGCAACTACACTACATGGCCAAGGCTACATACAGCAGGAACCTGCTCATCCCGAATCTCATTCCTAAATCATGGTGGTTAGTAGGGGGATTCAGTATCTCATTCCTAAATTGTATGAACATCTGGCCTCTCCTTCTTCAATCTTGTGCAACAGCATTGAGATCATGCATCTCCTTCCTCAATCATGGACATCAGTATGAAGGTCCTGCATCTGTCATAAATCTTAGGCATTATAATGGTGATCTTGCATCTTATTCATAAATCCTCGGTGTCAGAATGGAAATCAAACATCTGATTCCTAAATCATTGGTGGTAGAATGGAGATCCAGCATCTCATTCTTAAATCATAGGCATCACTATAGAGATCCAGCATCTCATTCCTGAATCATGGGTGTTAGTATAGAGGTGGCCCTGCTTTGCTCCTCCACTCTTCTGATAGGTCTTCCTACAGCATACATTTTTTCAGGGGATGTGCTTCATTCCAGTCAGAGAAGCATTAACGGACTCAAACAATGATGTTAGGTGATAAAGCCTGGCCCAAACTTGGCTTTCCACTTCATCCCAATATTGCGATGGGCGATTTAGGCCAGGACTTTGTAATGGCCTGCTAAGCTCTTCTACTCTGATCCCAACGAACCATGCAGGGACCTCGGTCTCTGCATAGGGATATTATCATACTAGAACAGGAAAGGAGTAGTTCGGTCCCCAAACTGTCAGAAGGACAAGATCAACTACACTCACAGTCAATGAAAACGCATAGATAAAAGTTTTACTTCTATTTCTTTATGGGAATGTTTTTAGTCTTGGTTTTTTGATTTGTATCGCTCACAGGGATGTTTCTCATCTCAAAAATCATGCACTTTGGTGCTGGTCATGCCTCAGTGATTTTAGGAGCTGTACACACAAAATCAGCTCATTCTAAGGATCAGCTATTGGCTGGTCTAGAAGGAGTGTCTTTTAGCGTCAATTTGTAAGGGTATATATTGCAAACACCAAATAAGGTTCAACATTCGCCAGATGGTTCCAGCGTAACGCACTTATCACGTGAAGAACGTCATCGTACCCTTGGCATGTTTGGTTTGAATCAGAGCCAGATAGCACGCATATTGAGTTGCAATCAGTCTAACATTACTAGACTTCTCCAGCACAACTGTGCCACAGGGTCAGTGAATGACGGTCAGTGCCCAGAAAGACAGCGGGTGACAACGAAGCGTCAGGATCGGCAGATCCAGAACCGCACCTGCGGGACCGTTTCCGCACTGTTTCCTCCACAGCACGAGAGACACCGGGTAGAACAATCCAAGCATAAGGAGCCCCACTGTTGGACGCCGGCTTCACAAGTTTGGGCTGAATGCGCGCAGACCAATGAGAGGCCTGGTTCTGACACCAGCATGTCGTCAGGCAAGGACCTTGTGGTGCAGGCAGCATCACACATGGACCGTACGGACTGGAACTCTGTGCTGTTCAATGACGAGACACGGAATTGCATGGATAGAGCTGATGGACGAGAACGCGTGTGGCGGTGACGCAATGAACGTTACGCCAACTGCTGTGTGAGACAACAAGATCGCTGGGGTGGTCCAAGTGTTATGGTGTGGGCCAGAGTATTAGCCAACTACAGAACACCATTGGGGGTCATACAGGGCAATTTGACCGCACAACGGTACATTAACACCGTCCTCAGACCCCATGTGATTCCGTTCCTGCGCAATCACCGACGAGGGACAATGTTTCAGCTGGACAATGCCCGCCCCTACAGCCTACCTACAGAACGAGGACGTCGATGTCCTGCCGTGACCAGCGTACTCACCTGATCTGAACCCAATAGAGCGTCTTTGGGATGAAGAGATGCTTGTCACTTTGGAACCCAAACCCTGAAAATCAGTGAGGGCTGATCGCAGCACTTCAGGAAGAGTAGGACAAGATTCCACAGAACAAAATCTGTTTTCTGGTGTCCAATATGAGAAGGGGAATCACAGCTTGGATGGCTGCTGGTGGCGGACGTAGGCGGTATTGATGGACACCTTCATTTGAATTGAACACCTTTGAGGGGCATGTTTCGAATGAGTTGGCAGCCATCTTCTTTTGCTTTTTAATTTTTTCTTCATGTTGGTAGAGTAAACATCCATGTTTACCTATTTCTGAAATGATGAATTGATATGACCAAAAATAATATTAAAATAAGTGAAATATTTGCCTCTGCGTTTTCACTGACTGTGAGTGTAGAATGTCATTGTTCGCTGTAGTGTCAAGATTTTTTTCGTATGAAGCTGTGTGTGACTGCATCTAGAGTACAAGTGCACACATGAAAGTCTGTATTAACACATGTACGGATGTGCTAACACACAGGGTGTGTATATCTCAATCTGTTCGCGAGTAAGCATGTGTCAGTGTATGGATGTGCCAGTATATGTTTAGAGTGTGTCTGTGCCCACAAGCCCCTAAGTGTGACTTGTAAGCCTTATCGCACATATGTGCGCCGGTGAAGCGTTGAGTGTCAGTCACCCTACTGCACAAAGGCCCTTGTTTTTAGGTTTCTTACAAATGCGCGTGCACATACTGTACAGCTACAGATTCCAGCGGTACAAGAAAACACTGAGTCAGCAAGCGCCTACGACTGCCGTCACAATCATGAAAGAGAATTAAAAAAAAAAAAACACGGAAGCATGAACTCCACTTGGAAACGATTCTGCAGACCTCTCACCTCACCCTCCTCAGCACGTCACAGTTTCCTTCAGAGCCACACAAGATGTCCACAAAAAAATGAAAATAAATATAAGCCGGGATATTTTTAGCTGTGGCACAGCTTGCCCAGTTCCATAAGGACAATAGGAATGCTGTGACCAATCACAACACTATTTTCCACATAAGAAGTAGTGTTTTTGCGCGCACGTGAGCGGTGCAGGGGGGGGGGCAGGGGTGGGCGGGCTGTTACGGAGGCTGGGACACTGTGCGGGTGTCATTAAAGGAAATGAATAAATAAATAAATAAAATAAAGCCTCCCTTGGAATTTAGCCCAGTGTGAACATGGAGAGGGACCGGGCACAGCCCTGTGCCAAAGGGAGCTGGGAACGGGTCCAAGGAACATATTTGGAGATGGGGAAGTGAGGGGGAAAGTGTGGAAAGGGCTTGTTATTGGGAGAGGTGAGCTGTGAAGGTTGAGTGTGTTGGGGGCACTCTTGGGGGGAGGGGGGGGGGGGGGTGTTAAGTGCAGTGTACCATGTGCTGTTTAAGCACCTCCCTCCCCCTCTAGCCCCTCCCCCTGAAACCTTGCTGTTGGCATCCTGCAAGATGGCGATGTTCTCATATCTCTCTTCTATGGAAATACAGACACAAAATTCGACTTCCGTATGCTAGAAAATAAAACCACATAATTCTGAAAACGTCATGTTTTTTTTTTTGCCCAACTCGGCTGGTTATCCTGAATTTACCTGAGCCTATCTGTGCACTCGGCTTGATGTTCATGGCTACGGAAAACTGATCACACTTTATGTGAACTGCATCTTACCTGTCCTGTGTTCAGTGATTGTTCCAAAGATTCTGGATACTTATTATACACAGAGCATGGTAATTTAGATAACATCATCTGGAAATACAACGACTGTAATTCAGTGTCATTGGCAAGGACAGTATAGAGATGGGAAAGCACTAATTAACTACAAACATTCCCTCAGTATCCTGACTTTAAACCAGCAAGTCAGGTGATAGAATTCAAACATTACCAATACATGCATTTACACTACAATGAGCTTTCACTGGAAAATACCAGCACTAGCCTGCTGAAATGCAACTGGAGATGCAAGCTTTCTTGAAATACTTTTTGCACAGAAATCTAAGCAGGTCCCAAGCACTCTGACTCTGGACCGCAAGAGACTATTTGAATGGAATTTGAGACATTTTGGGAGTCCAGACTTTTAATGTTTTTTCCATTGTGAAATGCAAGCATTGACAGCAGAATATTTACTTTTGGATGTTTAGCATATTTTGAGCTCCAGTCTTTAGGCCAAATTCTCATTTAAGTCAGCATTTTGCTGTAGTAGAGATCACGTGTCTAAACTGGCAATATGTTTAAAAATACCGCACATAAATATCATATCTAAATATAGGCAGAAATCACAAGTAGAATCCAATGCTATTTAATATAATTTGTGCCTGGTGCATCTGTTTTGATGTCAACATTTGTGCTCATCGTGTGCCTTAACTATGAAAATGGCAGCATGAGCCATCAATCAATTTCAGAAATGTTTGACAGTAATGCATAACTTCCAAAGACCTTGCCATTTATTTTTTCCCCATGCAAAGGGAATTAGTCATAGCCACGTTTGACCACGCTGGAACCCATACTGCTTTAAATGAAAAAATACAAAAGGTTTTTTTTTCTAGGACAGCTGTGAGGCAGATATTTGGAACCACAGCGAACAGTTAATTAATAACCAGTGAGCTCGGGGGCATTAAGAAATTTCACAAACAACGAAGAACTGATATTTACGTATGCTGGTAACGTTAAAGAAAGCTACTTTGGTCAAATTTTGTAACCATTTATATTATCAGCCAAGGCCATTGCAACTTCCTGGTTTTACCAGACTGAAAGTGGTGGAGAGGGCCTAATCGTATTAGATAACCACTTAACTGCAGAGTAAGGTGATGACATGCCATACCAGCCCATCAGATGTTTCTGAAGGTCAGTGCTTTTTCACACACTTACCTGATAAGGGAGTTGCCATCCTTTAATGGTCTGGGAATCAAGGCCTCCACAGAAGGAGAAGAGAATAGAAGAGAAGAGGGTGCCCCCCCAGACGAGCCACTTAACATTCTGACCACATTTATATATTTATTTTATTTATTTATTATTTATTCAGAGGTAGATCCCGTGCTAACAGAAACGTCTTTTAAGCTAACTCTTTGCATATGAACAATGTTATCAATGTTCGAGTTCATGTGTCAGGACCCTGATAATACAACGCAGAGTGTCATGTTATGTTGAGTCCTCTTAGTGTTTTAAAACTAGCAATTTTGACGCGATCATAGTATCCGGCCCGTTGGGTTAAGCCATAGAATCATCTGCTGTTGGTAGCAAAGTCCATGATTCCAGTTGGCCAAACTCTCTCTATACACAGCTCTGGTATGTATAAGGAAGTACAGCGGGCTTTCAGGAAGTGCTGAGAGAGAGAACTGAAGCTCGGTTTCAAATGGAAGAAGAAGAAGACATTTTCCTGGCCTCCCATCCACCGATAGTTGAAGAATTTAAAGTAACGCAAATAACTATTTAACTTATTTGTTAGTAATTGTAATGCTATTACTTAGGCTATCAAAATACTGTGTTACATTACTGGGTTACTGATCAATGTAATCTGATTACAGTGACTAGTTATTTTGTAAAGCGTTACCCCCAACACTGATGTTAAGTGTGATTATTACTGGATTAACTTGGATGAGTAACTTTAATGTATAGTGAAGAACTGCTAACCCCGACAACTTCACAAGATCAGCCCGAAATAAAGAATTGGGGGGCATACAGAGCTACTACTCCACATTCAAAACATCTTTCTCAGGCTAGTCTCAGTGAAGGGGTAAGGAGCCCTTCTTCCCTTCCATAATTAAGTTTTCCTTTTATGCATAGTTCTATATCACTCATTTAATCAAGTAAACAAATGACAGAAGACTGGGCCGTTCTTGAGCATATTTTTTGAAATGCTTTTCATTTGAATTTTATACAAGAGGCAAGGACGTACATGTTCATAGTCAATTGTTGTAGTTAGCTTCTCTACTCACAATGTAACAGAATGATAGAGCTATTGTCAGAAGTGTGAAAAGATTAATTTTACAAATATCATGCAAACAGCAGGCATCAATCAAGGTGGGAGACCACAGGAAATACAATCTGAGACGAACGTCTGGAATAAAACCCACCTTTAATCTAAGCAATAGGTTATATACGATACGCAGCGCACACAAATAGTATCAGATCAGAATTTTCAAACAAGAGCCCATTATCCATTCTGACTGAGTAGGTACAATAGTACTGAGGGAAGTAGCCAAGTCTTTAAAGAGCTGTCATAACACAGATTGAGTGAGACAGATTGAATATGACTGTGGAGGCGCAAACATGAGTCTCTTCAGCTTCATGTACTTTAACTGTCACTCAAAACAAGTGTTTTGTTTGTAAAGCGTGGAATAGTTCCAGGGCTGAAGAAACTCATTTCCTATGTACATAAGCACAGCAAGTGTCCATATTACGTCTGAATAAATGTGAGTGATTCGGAGGAATAGAGACCTGTCTAAATCTGTTACAGTAGCAAAGAATTCTTTCAAAGATGTACTTATTTAGCAGCATTTCTGTGTCAGAGCAATGCGCAAGTCTGTCAGAGGGATGGTACATGCTTTCTTTGGAGGTTTTGAAGCCGGTTCTAAAATAGCCTCAAACTGAAGCGCTATGATGTTGCAGAGACATGAAAAGTGGGGTGGGGGTGGGAGAGGGTAAGGTAAGAGCGAAGACGGAAAGACAGATGTCTTACATAGCCCAGTGCGATGACCCCTAGAGAAGACAGTGAAATAGCTTGCCTACTTGACAAATGCCATCATGTGAGAGCTATGTCTAAAATTCCCTCCCCCTCACTGGATCCTCCACAGGATTGGGTTACCCACATGGCCCAAGGTCAGCAGAGCCAAATCAAACACAGGCTGGGGGGGTGGGAGCTGTGGGAGGGGGGCACGGGGTCCTAGTGAGACTGTGTTTTCGGCAGGCTGTCCACGTACCCCCAAGCTAACGCGACCGGTCTTTAACTTCTAACCCAGGTCTTGCTCTGCTGGTTGTGAGTAGCATGTGGTGAGTAAATGACCCTAACCATACCCGCTACGCAGATTACGGGTCGCGCAGTGTTGTGAAGGGAGCAAGGTACTGGCGTGTCACATCTCTTCACACTTTTTGGGGTTGAGGGCCTGAATCATTCAGCAGGGAAGGCAAACCAGTCTGCGAAGCCCTGCCAGTTCAGCAGGACCTTCCGTCAACGAATAACATCTCAATTGAGGATTTGGCGAGAGGAGGACACCGCGGGATTAGAGAGAGTATGAGCGCCCGCCGCCTGGCACGTAAGGTGGCTGCGCACTGAAATACATCTGCACTGAGAAAACAGCCGGTCGGGATGGAGAGGGGATTGGGGGGGGGGTGTCCAGGCCACTTTGCACCTCTATTTGTAGGTACAACCACTTCAGTGGGGCCTTGTTTTCACACAGCCACTCTTAAGCACCCCGCTGACCGTCAATTGTGGGACAGTCCCGTCCCTCCTGCACCCCCACACCCACCCTCTCTAGAGCCCCATCTGCAAGTTGGGACAGGCCCCTCCAAAAACAGCCCCTTGCTTTAAAGGTAATTGCACATGCTGGAGAAGAGGGCAGTCACTGGAGGAGGAGAAATGAGTGCAATTACTGAGCTGATAAACAGCTCACTTTGTTCACTTTGAGCACGCACCTACCGCCCCCTTAATTGGGAATTCCCTCTCAGGCCAGAGTGGTGTGTGGTAGGCTTGCATTGCTGGCTGGGAAAGGGGGTTGGACGGTTTTTTAAAAAGCCATACAACTGTTGTCAAACTGTTCAGTTGCCTTATAAAGATGCACCCTGATGTTAAAAAGCCCCTCTCCACCTCACATAGTTCCACTTCACGCACATTTCATTGACACATAACTAATACACGTAGACAGTCCATTTTCCAAATGAATACACGTGCAGTCATAATGCCCAACAATATGCAACGATGAAATAACATTTTCACTCCATACAAAAGCAGCATAGCTTAACGTCAACTTCCATCCATTACCAAGGGTATGTCACTCTCACAACATGGACATTGACAACGGTTGCAGTCCACAATCTTTGTGCCCCTCCAGCGTAAATAAACTGGCAGGTTACAGTCATCAAGTGCAAAACGTCCAGGCAGTTCTCTGTAATTTCGTCAATTGTGGAATAAAAAACTGTATGCGGAAAGTAAGAAACATTATTACTAATCAAGGAGAGGAGTAGGAAGAATTAATCAGGGAGAGAGGAAATTGATAGATTTTAACCATTAGTTGAGGAAGTACTTAGACGGAGCAAATTCTTGCAGAAAACATTTGTGGTCATCAAGACATTTTGGGGAAGCCCTCAGCCAGTGGAGATTTGTACAATATTGATATTAATGTAATATTTAATATTGAGTAATTATCTTTGAATTAGATCTCCCTGAAATTACTGTTTCAGGCACCAAAGCTGAAAATACAGACAGTACTTGGTTGTATGCTTCCAAGCCTTCGTAGTTCTTGAACTGGTCAGTAGTTGGTTTGTAGGACTAAGTAGTCCAACAAAACTTAGCAATCTATTTGTGTTAAACATCTATGGTTTAGCTGCTTGCCTCGGTATTGATTGGCTCAACACCAGCGATGGAAATCTTAGAAGATATCAAACCTCGAAGTGGCTTTCCAAGGAAGCTGCATCATTCAAAAGCACAAGAATGTTTTGACTGAATATCTCCGTATCTTTTTCCTATCATAAACAATCATAAATTCAGAAATTAGAACAGAGAACCAGTCTCACAAAATGACCTACTATTGTAACCAGTACGACAGTCTGGTTGGCACAAACATGGCAGATAATGATACTTGGTGAGGCCTGTTACATCAGGGGAAAACCAAGTATAGGCAGAGAGGCTATCTGTAAAATGCTATAATTCGGGAAGAGAATCTGATTAATGGGACTTCGTTATGAAGAGACAACAGTCATCTACAAATGTTACTCTACCCATAAACCTTTGTCTGTCATTCAGCATACCTCCTAAAAGCATTCCTTGGGTGAAATGTACAAAAAAAAAAATAAATGACTGAGCACCTTTGTCCCGCTTACCTGTGAAATATGCAAGCATTCGCACACATGCACACGCGCACACACACACACACACACACACACACACACACACTCTCTCTCACATATACATGCTCATGCACACACATGCAGTATATATAGAATATATCTAAATCAGGTGTTAAGCAGAACATTTCTGTATTTCTGCTTAAGGCATATAATATCAAAAAGATTTTCAAGCAGACCTTTATTAAAATTGCTGGGGTCATGGCGAAAACCGATTTTGAACGATGCCCCGAGTATTTCAATTTTCACCACATAGAATGCGAAAGGTCACCATGTGGCACGTGTTTATCAGACATTGTACCACGTTAGGTTCCAAAGACAGTCACGGTATTTTTCCTCTTGGCTAATCCAAAAAAGGTGTATGTTGGGTGGCACTGAGCTCAGCACTACAGTTCGTTCACACTGAAGAATTCACTGCTAAAATCGACCCTCTCACTGCAGTCAGACACCTGAAAACAAAGTGTCTCAGAGAGGTGATCCAGAACCAGATTTTTTTTAGCTTATATGTGTGTGTAACGGGATGAAAATAGGATAACAAACCTGTTCCTAGATCAGTGCTCCAACTCTGAGAAGCTCAGTGTCTGCTCTCTGTAGGGAGAGAGTTGGGCATACTCTCTTCGTGTCTGCCATATTTGGTGAGGGATCGTTCTTTCAGCTAACAGGCCATGCCTTGGAGGAGGACTGCGGATCTAGGATAATTGTTTCCCACAAACACGTAGATAAGAATAGGACACATAACCTGATTCTTGATTCGTACTGCCATAGATCATGATTGATAAAGTTAGGATGCGCACCGTGAGAAGCTGATCCAGGATCAGCGGTCTAACTGACTCTCTCTGTGGCGAGAGAGGGTTTGCTCAGCTTACAGGCAGCTATGTTTTTCATCGCTCCTCGCTACGTCTCGGTCACCCCTGCTGGAGCGCGCTGGGCTCAGATGGATCGCCGCCTGCAGAGTGTAAGCTAATCCTTTAAGTGGGGACTTTATGTTTCTTTGAGAGTAAACAGGAGGTGGCTGAGGAGACGCTGCTGGAGTGTAAGGTTACCGCAATGCGGCCCCGGGGCCCGGCCCTTCGCGAGCAACTCTGATAAGGTGTTTGAGGGGATGCTGGAGAGAAAGAAAGCGACAGATGTTTCTTTCTTATTTTTGCTCCAAAAAGGCCATCAATGAGATGCGAACGGAAATGCGAATTAGTTGGAATTAGATTATAGAGGCTTCCTCAGAGTGTCCCAGGCCTGGAGCAAAGGGGCGGGGGCACAAACAAGAACACCCAGGTCAGGTGGCGGCGACACCCCCCAACCTTCCCAGCGCACAGCATCCAACTAATGGTCACTTATGTAGGACGAGTAAAGAGCAGGGCGTGGGGGAGCGGCAACATCACAGCCTCATTAGCCGGACCTCCAGAGCGGGTCTCTCCGGTCACATGATACCCTGCTGCAGAGGGACCTGCTGGTGCGTAACTGAGACCCGAGTGTTTTGGGGGGGTGCTCGTCTCAACGCCTCATTTGGGCTCGGTCTCGCACATTTACCTATTTACCCATTTATCTCTCCGCTGGTGTCAGGGGCACCGGCCGCCTTCAAACACAGTTTCCTGTCTAGTCACTCAGCGCGGTGTCGAGTTCGGTCCAGTCCCTACCAAATTAAGTCAAGCCCAGCATGGTTTTAGGGTACCCCTGTGCTCAGACAGATGTGTAATTGTATGTGAGCCGGTCTGTGTCCGTGCCTAAGTGTGTGTGTCTGTAACAGATGTTGGATCTGCATTATGTATTACACGCCTCTTCAACTTCTTGGGACATTGAGAATCTGTACAAGCAGTCTGCACATTGTATCCTATCGCTAAGCCAAACACTAAGGCAACATGCTTTCATGAGAATTCGGTTAGCGTCCTCATATTGTGCTCTCTGAATTAACCTACTCATGACATAACGGCACATGTAGTGCTGATAGATGTACATCAGAATATATGATCATGAGCTGCTAAATATGTAGCTTTTCCAGTGGGCACAACAATGTTGAAGCAACGTTGAAATGAAGTTGCATCAAAAGTTGGGAAAAAGTTGAAATAAGGTTGGATTTGAAAGTTGAGTGGATGTTGGCAATCTGACGTTGCATCAACATTAGTCCTCAAATATACAGCTATTACTCGACGTCGACACAACGCTGTATTTTCAACCACTGAATAACGTTGAAGGAGTCAATGTTTAATCAACGTTGATTCAACGTTGGAGTTTTGACAGCGTCGGAAGTTGAGTGTTGTAACCTTGGTTCAATGTTGAATCAACGTTGTGCGACATCATGACCAAATATCAACTTAATTTCAACGCTGAAATGACGTCACAGGGTTGTTAGGACCGGGACAGTTCTGAGGTCAACGCAGCAGAATTAGAGAGGGAGGGGCTGTGAGAACGAAAAAGTGACGATAAGAATTAGTCTCAACAAGCCCATCGCCTCCAGTGACGGTGAGGCATGACGAGATGCTAACAGAGAAAAAAACAGAAGAGAAGGGGAGTGAAGAAGAATGAGGAGCTCTCTTATTGGCTAATACACTCTCCTCCACAGTCCCATGCACAGGCTAATTACACAGCGCATTCCCCGGCTGCCTTTTCACACATCACAATCACAAGCCCACCGCTGGAATATGCTTTAAACTCCACAAGATCAAGACCAATTATGTGACTAAGCTCTACCCATTTCTGTTTTGGAGAGGGGGTCGGGGCAGATTGGAGAGGTGGTCAGAGATGGATAAAGGATGATGGAGGGGGGGGGGGGGGGTTTAATCCCCTCAAACACTCATTCCTTTAAAACATGTCCACCCCCCCCTTCCCGAAAAGAGCGGTGAAGCAGAATGGCCGATTAAGCACCCCATTGCAGAAAGAAAAAAAAAGTGACTTGACAAATGTGGCCCTGGTCTTACCTACAATCAGTGCTGCTAAGCGCAGTCCCAGATCTCAGATCACCTGGAGAGGAGCAGAGACACACACTCTCTTCTGTTGCTTGTGTATCTGATGCACATGCTCTTCATCAGGCTGTCTTCCACTCCACACACAGACACACGCAAACATGCATATTTGCATGTACATATTCCCTATTTCAATGCACACAACTTTTTTCATGCATTTTCATCCACTCTCTCTCTCTCTCTCTCAACAAATACACATATACGTTGACATCCATATATGCCATCCCTACATGCACACACCCATGAACACACATACAGACACACGCACACATAGGCACACATTCTCAGACACGCACATTTACTCGCACAGACACACACAGGCGCACGAACGCACACACAAACATGCATTCATACAAACACACATATATGCACGCACTCAGACACATGCACTTGCAAACAAAGACATACATACACACACGCTCTCTCTCACACACAATCACGCACACAGGCACTTAAACGCACTCACAAACATGCATACACGCACACAGCACATGTGCACACACATTCACACCGACGTATCACACAGATGTGGTGTGTTAGGCTGTAGGAGGCCCCTGCAGGCTGAAGACAGTGTTTCAGTGATTCACAGAGGTATTTTCACAGGGCACCTTCCAAACATCAGGCACAGGCGACAGGAGCCCACAGCCTTTACTGGCTGGTGGAGGGTGTGTTGGCAGGGGACCTCTGCATGAGTGTGTGTGTGTGTGTGTGTGCGCATGCGTGTGTTTGTGCGTGTGCGTGTGTGCACGCGCGTGCTTGTACATTCTACAAAGTGAAACCAAAAAATGCTTTTTTCCTGCAGAGTGGGGACATTATTGGGTAGTAATTACAAAGGTAAATTGTGACTGATGAGTTAAGTTTAGGGGTAAAGTTAGAATCAGGGCTAGTTTAAGATTAGGGTAACGGTTTGGGTTTGGCATACATTGCTCACAGTTATGATTTGGGAAAGGCTGCAGAAACACAGAAAGAATAAATGGAAGTCAATGTATTGTCCTCACAAAGACATAAGTACATAGATTTTGTGTGCATGTGTGTGTGTGTATGCGTGTCCGTGCGCCCGTGCATGTGTGTGTGTTTGTGTGTGAGTGTGTGTATTTTTGTGTGCAGCCATATCTCCCCACTTCACCAGAGTCAGATAGTCAGGGAAAGGATTAGTGGGAGCAGAAATTGGTCGCCTGGTTAAACTGCTCAGAGAGGGGCACACAGAGAGCCAAGCAAACAGAGCTTTTAAAGAGACCCCTCTGTGACAGCTCACCTCATCCCCTAATGAGAAATGTCCAGGTGTACCTATATACATTAGCACACCTGTGCAATAGTTGGTCCCAAGGTGCCCCACCGCTTTTCACAATAAGAAATAAATAACAGCAACAATGGCTGGGACGCCAAATGTAGCCGAATAAACCACTACGAAACGCGGCAGACAAAGAAATTGGCCGCGTAGCGTGACCGGCTGTAGAAACTGTTGACACCGAGACAGTCGGTGAGCCTTCAGAGACCGAAGTTTCTAACGCCGCCTTAGCCTGCTTAGAAAAGCGTGATTATTACCTTGCGGCTCGGTGACCTGAAAAGGGAGAGGCCGTGCGGAGAAAGGTGAGAAACTCGCACTCTGGGGCCTGACCCTTTTCGCGCAGCAGCGCTAGGTAAGCCGCGCTAAAACAACAAGAGCTCCAATCAAGGAGATTTTCTGCATGAAGAGGCAGGTGAAAAGAGGTCAGAGGTTGAAAGCATCAGCCCGTTGTGTCTTGCCATCCCCCACACACCCAAAAAAAAAAAAAAAAAAACCCAAAAACAAGCTCAGGTCACCCAGTCATGAAAAGACTCATGGGTAAGAACCTGCGACGCTCGGCTCCGTAAAGAGAACCTGGGCCCATCCGTCTCCCTTTTCCCCTCTGTCTTACCTCTCACCTCCCGCTGCAGACTTCAGAGCAACAGCAAAATGGACTCAACAAGCGTGAATACAACAGGGAGTCCATTAATCCCGGGCTGAGCCGCTGGAGGCCCTGGGCCCTCCTGCTATTATTCACTACTCAGATGCTACAGTAGAGACAATCAATATCAACAAAACTAAAATCATTTTACTGACTGCACTGTTTTCCTTTGCAAATATTTTTTTTCTGTTTTTCATGCTTTTCCCCTCCCAGATAAAACTAGAAGTGCATATGACAGGAAAATATTAAACATTATACTGGGTAATACAGTATGCTGATGCAAACATGCATAGACAGAATCACACACATGGTATGTAAGGCCCCACAAGCTCTCACAGCCAGACAAACAGACACGCGCGCAGACACACACATACCAATATATAAATCTAGCACTTGATGTTAAAATATAATTACTTTAGCCATGATATCCCACCAACAAAGTGACCAGTTCAGGCCCACATATCACCCCAGAACACACACATAACATCTAGACAGTCATTAAACGACTTCCAACCAAGTACAAAATACTGTATGATGGATGTATGCTAGATTGTGTATATTTGTTTAATTACTTCTGGTCTATTGAAACAAAAGGATCATAAATAAAAACATTATATTCGCAAATAAAAAAATAAAATCTGAGAATAAATAAAAAAGTTATTTCAAATCAGATCACTCAACACTGGATATTAATACCTTCTCATGAAAGTGGACAGTCATTTTAATCTCATATTTATGGATTTTAGTCTGCCAAAATACTAAGCCAAACCAGAAAAAAATTAATTGCCAATCCAAACCTTGAGTCCAGATTCTAAAACAATACAATGTACAGCATATTTGTGTGTTTCTGCTCATTTAAGCACCTAATAATTCCCAAAATACTAAGTGATATCATTTTCAAAATCCCTCTTTCACATAAAAGTAGTCAACTGGTTACATTTTATTATGAAAATAATTGAATCTGCTGCTATTATTTGGCTGATTGGACTTCTTATAGCTGGTGGTTTTTTTCATCATCTTGAAGGGGTTTACAAGAAGCTAAACAAGGTCAGACAAGTGATCATGTTCCTTTTATCTCCTGCAAGCTCATTTAACCAGACATACACAGTTATGCATATAAAATGAGCAATAAATGTCCAGCAAGGAATTATACTTATTTTTGTTCAGTATAATAATTCCTTTGGGTAATTGTCCTTTGATAATAATGCCTTGCAACTCATAGTGACAAATCTATATGTCCAGCTACGTGTACAAGGCAATGTGGACTCCAGAAAAACTTTTTTTACTCGCTACATTCAATCAGGTTGTGTTCTACACGACAGTACCCCCCTCCAGCAAGCAGTGGGAGAAGGCAGAGAGCCAGGTTTTACGATAGCAGAAACAGTGTACGGTAATTGAAGTGCGGTGCTTGGTCACTGTTGAAGGGAGGCAGAACCCTTGCCGGCAGCCTAAGACCTCTGAACGCGCCTCTCTGCCGTGAAATGGAGCAAACGGCAGGATAATTTCCCTGCAGGATCGGAGAGGTTACCGTGATCGCCCCGGAAAAACAGCAGGCTGGCACACTGCTGCATTAGCGGTGAGCACGAGGTTATAGAATGCATGCGCTGGAAACCTCCCAGGAAATATTGTTGAAACGAGCCGAGCCACCTCATTCCGAGGCCTGAGTCATTTCACTGGACCAGCCCACGCCTCCCCTTAAAGAGGATAATTACACACAGGATGAGGAATTAGAAGGCAATTGGGGAGAATTAAATCCGATGGATATTCCTTCAGGGACCAAGTGAAGCCTCAGATGACAGCAGGGAACACCAAGTCCCAGGATGCTGTTCTTCGAAATGGCTTCTTATTCCTTTGCATGACTCCTAAATCCACCACAACAACCAAGCAACAATACTTTCTTGCTCCTAAGGGACAAATTAACATGAAAGGCTTAAAGAGTTATCAAGGCATTTGCTGAGATGAAAATAAAATCACAAATTTAATTTTCTTTAGTATTATGCTTTTCCACTGTGTATTTTAAACTAAGGAATAGGATATAACCGAGGGTGGAAGTTTAATATAGACACATCTTACAATGAGTCCATAAATGTGACCTAAAGATATAAAAATCCCATAAATGGCAGTGAAACAACGTTGCGTTTAGCTGCGTATATTACCAATATATACAATTTTCAGCGTATTTGTGTGCAGAACACTGGAGTAATGCATAGAGTAAATATTTAATGTACCGACAGAGTCTTGCATCCATAGTTAAGAAATAGGTTGCTCAGTCAGTGGCCTTTAAGTGGGTGCAGAAAGACCCTGACACACGTCACTTTAGGACCTCATTTAGGGGTAAATTCTGATGCCAGAATTCGAAAGTGGCAGCCACTTTCAATTAAAATTAGCCGCATTTGAGGCCACTCCATGACTCAAAGCTGCACACACACAGTCAAGCTAAACTGATAGGGGAAAAAATGAGCCAGTTGGAATAAAGCGTTCCATGCTTTGGCTGGTATTGTATTAAATTTATACCCCCGAGGAACAGGCATAGCTGGACGCTCTGAGTCAATGCGCCTTACAAGCAGTGATTCATAAATGCTTGGAACGAACGACCAAAAAAAGCCTTCCCTCTTCTTTTATATCTGGCGCAACTGCCTTGGGTGCCTTTTAAGTGTGAATATAAGATTTAACACGCCTCACACACAGCGGTAAAACCTAGCAGTCACACCTCTTAATGCGGGCCCACGAGGAGTTAATATCATCTTATTCTGGTAATATTACATTTTTTTTTTTATTCAAAGTTTCGTTTTACAATACATTTACATCAACTTTTACAAGTGCACAAAACGAAGTGTTCACCACGATTCACTTTTCCAAGCAATCGATAGGATAAACACAGCAGGGGGAAAAAAAAAAACAAAAAAACGTAGGCTAGAAAATAGCAAATAAGATAAGCAGTTGAGGGATTGTGCGGCACTAGCATGGCCTGACACAGTTTAGTGAAACACATGCTTTGGAGCGCGGTAATTAGCATGTGCAGATGACCTCATCTCAGTCTGAGCGCTACTCCTGCTAATAAAGAGGCAGAGCCACCCACTCTCCCTTTCCCTGGCGCGACTTATTACCACTCACCCCCACCTCTCCTCTCTCCCTCCCTCCCTCCCTCCCTCCCTCCTTTCCTTACTCTGCTAGCCATCAGCACAGAGGGGAAAAAATAGAAAAGACTCATATCATCTGTGGGCCAAAGGTGAGACGCCTGGGGAGAGAACGGGAATGAAATTCTCCCAGTTCCATTTTACCAGCCATTCAAACAGCATTACTCTAAAGAAGGGAAACTTATAAAGGCCCCCGTGCTCGTACACATTTCTGTGTGTTTATAGGAGTGAGAAAGTGCCCGCCGCACTGAAGGCTCTGTAATAGATTCCCAATTTAAGATTTAAGGTTTTTCTCGCTCCTTTCTTCCCTCTCATTGCATAGCTGTCTGCCTGCTTTGCGCCCCTCTTCCGTGTTTTTAGACTGCGCTCGACTGAAACTCTACCACCCGTGCAGAGCTGATGGCATTTACATGATGTGCAGCTGCAAAACCCATCTACATCCCTTGATGGTAGGATTATGTTTTTTTTTTAAATATCCTTTTCTAAAAAGAAAATATATTTGTTTCATCTGCTATTTTTGCCAACCATATACACATTTGGGAATGATATTAACTCCAAGATAATTCATCGGTTAAGCAGATCTGGGATTTTATCTTCCTTTATGATGATAATGTTGCAGTGTTATTGCTGATGTATTTCAGCTTACAAACCCATGATACTATCACAAATACTCATTGTGATAGTTTATCAATGGATTAATAGTGATGTATGGTTGCATTTGTCAAATAGCAATAGTATGGCCACTACATGCAAATACTGTCAAATTGAAGAATCCAGGTGTGTTAATCATGGATCTAAATTTAGTGAAGCGCTTTATTAGGAACACCTAATTATTCATGCAATTATCCTCTTAGCCAATCAGTGGCAACTGTTCAATTTATATCATTAGGCAGACACAGGACAGGAGCTTCAGCTAATTTTCACTTCAAACATGAAGTGGTGGTAACATGATATCTCAGAGGCTTTGACCATGACAAGGTTGTTAGCACAAAATGGGCTGGTTTACACTTTTCTGAAGCAACTAATCTATAGAGAGTTTCATCATTCTGTAGAGTTCTGCTCAGAATACTGTAAAATAAAAAAAAAACATCCAGTGAGCAGTAGTTCTGCAGAGAGGTCATGGGAGAACTGTCAGACAGGTTTGTGCAGACAGACAAACTTTGGCTCCATCAGCACATTTCATTCAGATTCAGCAGAAAAGAAATCTGAAGCTGAAGTATCGGCACAGGTTCACAAAAACTAGATAGCTGATCATTTCAATTTTTGCAGTGATATGCTGATGGCATGGCCAGAATGTGGCATCATGAGCAATAAATCCATGCACTCAATGCAACCAACCAGTCAACTACTCGGGCTGGTGGTGGCGGTATAATGGTGCGAGGTGTAATGGTGTGGGCAATGTGTTCTTAGCGCACTTATGGCCCCTGAATACCAATTAATCAGCATCTGAATGCCACTGCCCATCGGAGTATTGTCGCTGACCATGTGCATCCATGTATAAGCACCATTTACTCATCTTCTGGCTGCTACCAGCATGATAAAGCACAATGTCAACAGCAAAAATCTTCCCAAACAGGTTTCAGGAACATGATATGAAGTTCAGTGCACTTCAGCGGCCTCCCCAGCCAGCAGATCTAAATCCAGATGATACAGACCATGAGATTCGCATCATGAACGCACAGCTGACAAATCTGCAGAATTTAAGTGATACAACTGTGCCAATATGAGCCAGATTTTAAAAATTTAATTGTGATTAAGATGGTCAATGAGCCTAGATTCCCCCCCCCCCCCCCCTTTTTTTTACTGTCCTGCAAGCTAAGAGAAGCCAGGCTCAGGATTTATCAGGTGACCCTAATTAAGTGCTCAATGAGTGTACATTTGATTACTCAGCCATTTCTTTCATTCAGTGTGACAGCATTGTGCAGTCACGTTATTTTCTGAATGCAAAAGTTTTGGCACAGACAGACAACACGCATGCTATATCAACTTTAGGTTAAAAAATATATTTTCTGAGGCTATGTACATACTTCGTGTATTATATAAACAAGTTACTGAGATTTGCAACAATTTTCAATGTGGTCTTTATTATTGTCATATTAACACAAGCAGTAAATTATGCATCCATATCACCGCCATTTGAATACCCTAATGTTATTTGTACTAATAAAACAACAAGCACATTTCCTGGGTACTCCATGAAAGCGGTTTAATCAATATGCTAATCAGAAGTTGCAAATGCATATGCTGCATTTTCTTTCTGAGTCACAATCTTGTTTTCAAGACCTAAACAAACAAAACGCATTTATTTAAGGCTTGCCCCAAAACCGCATTTATTTGAACAAAATGTTAACACTCAATGTGGAAAATCATGTCATACACACAGTCTAATGGAATAGATAGGCACCTTTGGAAGTGTAGCCACTTTTGCTCTGAGAGAGTCGTGCTAGATTCCGAGCTAATTAAAGGTGCGATGCTGGCAGATAAATCCCCGGAAGATGGTCAATAAAGCCCTCAGAGCTGAGACAAACAAATCTAGGTGTCCCGGTAGAGGACTGAATTCAACAAGCCAATGTATAGGGCACTATCTATTTTTACATAAAGAAATCCTTCAGTCTATCTCCAAAACAACCACATATTTGAACACAAGTTCATGCTGGACGTGGTTACAGGATAAGATATATAATTTCGCATCTAGAAGGGGATAAAATGCAATAACAATCAAATGAGAAGGTTTTTTTTTTTTCCAAGGTTCAAATGATTTGTGATTTAAACTGTCGTTATCCACAATTCTGAATCATTTTAATGTATTTTTTGGCTGATTCAGTCCATTTGCTCATCATCGTGGTCCCGTCTCAAACTCGAAGACCTTTAATTCGGCTGAGTAATTCAGAGGATGTAATTTTCGGACCGAGGGGGAAGTCTTCAGTTTCCCCCTCTCCCATCTTCCATAGGGCGCTTTTTTAATCAGCATCATGTGCAAATGAAATGTCATGGCCTTTAATGCGAGAGCACTCAGGAAATGTCCATTAAAATGTCATGGGGGACTGAGGATGTGGGGTAGGGGGGCTAATGCTGCACTCGGTACGATAAGCACAGGAGCCGTCGTGCACACAAAACTGCGTGCCCCTGCTCTGACCCAGAAGAGGCTGTGTCGAGGTCGTCTTCTTCTCTCGATCTGCGCATTCAGATCTTAGTCAGTGTGAGTGCAAAATGCACACTGAAATGATGTGATCGCGAATATATATGTAACAAGAATGTTCTCGACTTTCTGTCAATCACCATCACTACTGATGACTCAAAGGAATATGGCGTTTGAGAAAAAAAAAATCCTTAAATCTCAAAAGGGTATATATGGTGTGGTGATATTTTGCTGTTTCTTTATCAAGCTCTAATATTGTACTGTACAAAAGTTTTAGGCATGCTACATTTTTTAATTTAAATTTGGTCTTTGGTGTTAAGGCCACATTATTATTTCTGAAGATGCAAAACGCATTTGAGATACCATGTGTTCATTTAACCCTATAATGCCCCCTGTATCATATATGATACACCAAATTTGAAGGACCATGCCCACCTGGTAAAATGCAACACAACCGCGACTGCTCACTGTATCATATCTGATACACAGTGCTGCTACCTGGAAGGAAGAAGTGAGATTACAGTAGTAGTCTCTCCCCTAGTCACTCACTTCAAGGTAGTAGCTCCCATGTGAATGGGAATTCATGAATTTCCTTGGACTTTGGCAGTGAAGTTTGGCATTCCAAGGTAAATATTACACAAAAACCTATCCTTATACATGTTAAGGGATAGCTATAGATAGTGGAGAGCATATAAATAATCAGAAATTTTGAGTGTTGAGTTCTGGAGGGGTGCTGATTTTTGGCAGCATCAGATATAATACTCCTGGAATTAGAAGTTCTGTTCAGCAATATATATTGTGCTGTCACAAAACCTAATAATGAACAGTGGATCTGAATACTACCCTTCAATACTTTAAAAATATTACTGCGTCATATTTTTCCTATAATAATGTCTGTGTCAGGGCATTATAGGGTTAAGAAAAAGTAATATTACAAACATTTTTTTTTTCATTAAAGACACTCGATACAGATGATACTGCGTCGACAGTGCCTTGATCTCAACATTATCGAGGCTGGTTGGGATTGCTGGGCAAGACACAAGCCAGTTAGTCTTCAGAAGAAATTTTGCTGGATCTTCAATATGCTCCAATATTCTCCACTGTAGAACAACATGACTGTGTGCTTCAAGTTAAAGACAGCCACCAACTGATTAGAGTAAGTTTTTAATAGTCCGAGGCTCGTACAGACACATTTTTCAGTATTTAGACGCCTTTCATTTAAAATTTTGTGGAGTCTTCTTTACCTTACAGAATTTTTGAAAACGTGTCTAAAATGCTTGCCCAGTGCGCTATATTCCAGGGCCAACTCCACCTAAAAGCCTGTTTCTGCTCAGGTGTACAATGGTGCATCCCAGCACAAAAAGGCCACCATTTTTCAAAAAAAGTGGACATATCTTGCAACAAATTTATGATTTTGAGAAAGTGAGTGATAGAATGAAAAAGAGCGAGGGGATAGGAGAGGAGCGGAAGGGAGGCTGGCGTCTACCTTTGCCCGAATCTGCAGAGTGGCAGGAACTCGGGCTCATCTTCAAATTAACTGTGTGGCAGAATGGACTGTCAGCTGCAATTATCCGCCTCGCTCTTCCAGGACCCGTCCGCACAATTTATTTCCTTTTTCCCTGCCTCCCTCCCTTTTCCCCTCTCTCTCTCTCCCCCTCTCTCCTGCAGTCCAAATATCTCTGGCAAACAGGCTGTAGCCATCTCTGTCAGTGCAGACTTCCTAATAGTCACAATCTTACCTTGCACATTTGAAGGTTATTTCTGTAACAGAGATGGGTACAGAGCTTCCATCTCAAGGAACAATTATCTCAGTTTGGTCTGGTCAGCAGTTCACTCTAAGGCCAGGGAGGTCGAAACGATTACTCAATGGCTGCTGTCAGAGATTGGCCTTTAAATTTTAATTTGATTAAGGCCCATAACTCGAGAAAACGTGACTTTACTTGAATCGCATGCAATTCCGATTAAAGGGCTCCCTGTGATCTGGAGACACACGGGTTACTGAGTGCAGCGAGGCTGGCCGAGGCGCGGCTCTAGTCGACTCTTCTGATCAGGGTTAGCTGGAGCGCAGTCAGGCAGACGGTCACAAGCATTCATTAGCTCTTATCAGCACCGGGGCTCAACGATTATGTCCAGGCAGTGAGACATTCAGACGGAGTAAATAAAGGCTGGTTGGGGGGGCCAGGGGGGGGGAATGGATGGGGTAGACACCTCGGCTCATCGGCGTATCGTTGCCTTTCACTCGAGAAAAGGCAGCGATGGGACGAGCCGTCCACCAAAACCAGCACCTTCGGTTTGGTTTGATGGGGAAAAAAACTGACTAATGTCATGAAAGTCCAGCATGCTGTGATCCTCTGTGCGTGCATGTGTGTGTGTGAGAGAGAGAGAGAGAGAGAGAGAGAGAGAGAGAGAGTAGACAGAGGGTGGATGAATTTTTTCATTCCTCTCCCCAGGGTAAAATAAAGTGATAGACAGCAAAATAATGCCAGAGCCTCGAGGCGCAAAGTCCATATCTATCGTATACCCCAGAGGGTAGGAGAAATCAGATCGGATTAAAGGCATTTATGCATAACAGCACAGGCATATTGCAACTCTCTCCAATTGCATCACATTATCTCTTAACTAGTGAACTGTGGAAGACACCGATCTCTCCTCCACCTCCGCCCGCGGGCGTATCCCAAGGTGCAGTATAAACATCGCAGCCGGGCTCCGGCGCCCATCGCCACAGCGATGGCACGCTGACCTTTACCCTCGTCAAATCGCCCAAATGCCCCGCTTCCCAGCCCCCGGGGGCTGCAATTTCGCCATGTTCATGGCGTGAATTTATTATGGTTTTTTTTTCCCTATCGTTTTTCTGGCCTTTTTGTTTGAGGCGGTGTTCTTCCCCCCTCGCCCGCTTCTCAAACCCGCATTAGCTGGTTTTATGAGTCGATTTGGAGCGATGACACGAGCGACTCGGCCCGTTTGGTGCTCCGCCCTTCTCCCTTATTTATCCGCTTCCACCGGATGCAAATAAGACCCGGGAGCTGTGAACGGAGAAATTATGTGGCCATTTTCTCGCTCCGGTAATAAAAATATCATCCTGCAATGGGCACATCTTCACCTCAAACAGGGTTTTATCCCTCACCGCAGAAACTGGGATAAAAAGAAACAGATTTCTAATACGAGGAAGTAGGAGATAGAGGGGAAAAGAGAAGAAGACAAAAAGGCAGGATATGTTACATTTTTTGACGCCATTTCACCGTTACTGCCACATTTTAACCCTTACAGTGCTGAAATAACTTCAAATTGAATTATCTTGTGCTGTTGTAAACCTATCATGTGGCCACTCGTTTGAAAGAGCTCCCATTTGGGAGCTCTTTTAAACGAGTGGCCACATGATAGGTTTTCAACAGCTTTGATTTCGATATCTTACATCATTGAGCAACAATAGCTGCATTTAATACTGGGAAAGTGCTTGCGTTTTCTAATGATAAAAAACATGAACGGCAGAGAGAGGGAGAGATAATGGATGACAGTAAAATGAAGCCAGTTTGAAGACTCTATTAAAGGCCTCTAGCTGACAGTGGCAGTGTAAGCCCGCAGGTTCAGACAGTATAACCGGAGAGTGATGCTTCCCCCATTTTAATTACTCCACCCCCAGGGGAAGCGGAGTCCGATAAATTGGCCTGGATGCCGGCAACCTCCAGCCTCTTCTCCATAAAACACACACATAATGCCTGCTTGCTCTCACATGTGCTACATGTGCACTTATGCAATGGAAACGCACGCACATACGTACAAGTATAGATATGGATACATGCAAATACACATTTGCACAGGCACAAACGCACACACAGGCATATTCACACACGCTCGTACTTATAAGAATTTAGCTTTACACGAATATTACAGTACAAATGCGCAAATGAATATGAAAAAATGCATCTGTCTGTGTTTTGGGGATGTGACTGCAGTGGGATGGATCTAATCTGATTTTTCCACTTTTATCCCATATCCTATATGCACTGGACATTCTCTGAAGGGCACCGAAACACAAACCCAATCAGACCACTCCTACTAAGTAATGCGTCAACAACTCTGCAGGTTGTATTTTAAACAATTGATTAGCATCAGCATTTAATCATCTTATTTATTTAATCTCTGATCGAGCTGTCTTATTGAGATAAGTTCTTTTTTTCCAAGAAAGGCCTGAGAAGAAGAATCATTCATAACATAAGAAATAACAGTTAACTTTAGTCGGGTGTGTGTTGGCCCAATGAGTGGCGGGTCTATGACAAGATAACATAGTGGCCAAATCCCCAAGCCACAAAACTTTTAAAAGAAGCACATAAGTGAGCAAGAAACTCTGGTACACCCTTCTGGAAGCATATAGCTCATTTCCAAATTGCTTTCTGTGAGGGGACTTGTGTTGCAAGATGACTTCTTGAGTGGTAAGAGAACTTTAGCAAGAGCGCGAGCATGCGCCCTCTGGAACATGACTCAAAGGGGGTCGAGTGCAGGATTGAAACGCCGCGGCAGCACAGAACAGAGAGGGACAGTAGTAGACGAAGGCTGTTTCAGAGCTGCTAAACCACAAAGCACCTTATTTTTACAGCCTTGGTTTCAGTGCACTGAGTCATCATTAGTCACATATTTACCTTGGGGAATGGAACATGCTCTCCGGATTCGGCCTCCTCACTGATTCTAATCTGCAAAAGCGCCACCGCTGGCACCATCGCAAATCTTCACTGCGGGGACACATCGTAATTCTGCACAGCATCATGGGCTCTCTCAGCCTTCGCTTTTGAGCCGCCTGCTTCTGATGTCTTCATTGTTCTGACAACCTCACACTAAATAAGCCAGTCGAAAAAAGGCCGAAGGCACTTCTACCTCACTACAAAAGTGCACTCTCAGAAACAGGGACAGTGGAGGTACTTTGCTTTTGTTCTTTAACTAACAAAGTTTCAAAATGTACCCTGAAAGCTCTAATAATGTTCTTTGGTTTTAATAAGAACCTTTTACAAGCAAAAAAGGTGCGGATGAATAATTAAACCCATGACCCAGTAAAAAGCTCTTCTTTCGTATCAAGTAGTTAACAAGTATTTTTTTAGGCACTTTTCGTACTTTTCGCCGCAAGAGTGTGATGACATTAGAACTGTGTGCTCTCTGCTGTTTAACCCTTTAAGGCCTAATGCAAAAATCCCAGCAGAGAATCATGCTACCATGTTTACCATAGTAACCTGTGTTTGGACTGAAGCACAGCTTCTCAGCTTTCAGGAACAGTTGGAATTTTTCTATTGGGCAAAACTTACAGCAATTGCGGTACATTCAAAATTATGCGCATATCTGTGTCGGCGATGATGCGTTCGGCATAAAAGGGTTAATGACATTTTGTCGTTCCTCAACCACGACACGTACCATCCGAAATCAGATGTCAAATTGAACTGAAATCAAAAAGCAATATTTTATATTTAATCCTTGACCTGTACTACAGTGGAAACAATTCAACAGCACATTATGTTTCACAAATGAAGCTGATTAATTTTTCCAAATAAACTCATTACCCGCACCCGACAAGGAGGCGTGGGTATACAGTTTAGCACGGTCTGTCTGTGTGTGTGTGTGTGTGTGTGTGTGTGTGTGCGCGTGTGTGTGTGTGTGTGTGTGTGTGCGTGTGCGTGTGCGTGTGCGTGTGTCCGCGCGACAGCTCGGCCACCACTGAAACTAGGGTGACCAAACTTTGTGGGGTTGATGATCCTAGGGTACCCTGTCCAAATTTGCATTTTGAGGTTGAAAGGTCAAAGGTCAAGGTCAACAAGAGGCGTGGGTTAGCACCTCTGTAGAATGCACATCGTCTAGTTTCAATTTTGATTCTTGCAACATATTTCAAAAAAGTTGGGATAGAAAAGTATTTACAATTTTGAAATGTTGCTCTGCCTTTTCATAACACTAAATAAACATTTAGGGACTGAAGACGCCAAGTGATTAAGAATCTCAAATGTAATTTTATCCCATGCAATAAGGTACTAAAGTGTGAAACAGTACAGAGTCTTTGTTGTCGCATTTTGCGTTTGAAAATATGTCACACATGTTTGGGGAGAGATCAGGACGGCAGGGAGGACAGTATAGCATCCGCACTGTCTTCTTCTGCTGCCCTGCCTTTGTATTGTGTGGTCAGTCTTCTCTTTATGCTCAGAGCACCTGGCATCTATTTATTCCAAAAAAAGAACACCTGAAATATTGGTTGCAATGCATGTTACCACAGTGTGATGGCCCATTTCAGATTTCTTCGAGCCCAGAGTAGCTGAACATCACAGGCATTCAGCCAAGACTTATGCCTTTGCCTTTTACGTACAAAAATTCCAGCACTTTCTTCAAATCTTTTGAATGGGCCATGCACCATGGAGGGTACAATATTCCAGCACTTTCCTACCTTTCTATGGGGAACGTTGTTTTTAAACCTTCCAATGATTTAGTTGTGTATTTGAGCGTAAATTGGTGATTCTTGGCCCATCTTTGCCCTGAGGAACCAGGCATATCCTGCATGCTGCATTTGCACCAAATAATGGTGACATTCACATGATCAGAAACAGCTCACATTACCTTTTTCAAATTACATCATTATTCAAAATTTAAAAATCATTTATAATCCTAAATTGCTGCCGTCCCTACTTTTTTTTTTGGAATACGTTGCAGGCCTGAATGGCAGAAATGGATGTATATTTACAAATAAAATGAAGTTCAATAGACAAAGCACTAAATACCTTGTCCTCATATAGTCTGCAAAGAAAATCAAATGTGGAAATCACTGCTTTCTGTTTTTGCAGAAAACAGAAAGCAGTGATTTGCATTTTACATACAACTCCCAAATTTTTTTCCGATTCGAGGTTCAATTTTATTTATTTATATCTGCTTTTCAGATCATTAGTCGGACAGAGTGGTTTAAACAGAGAAAACGACCCATGCAAAGCTGGCCTTTTTTTTGGTACATCCAGTCATAAGCTTTCCCCAAGTTTATTTTCTCTGGAAGTCACAGCAAACATGCTGGAAGTACTTTGTTGAAGCCCAAATTGTCAGCAGTTTGGATCCGACCCGGGCATGCACCCCGATTTCCCATCATGCCTTTGTTTGCGTCTGACCCCCCCCCCCATATCACCCCACTATATCTGCTTCTCTTCACACAGACAATTAAGAGTGTAGAGTAAATGTGATTTTAATTCAATATTGAACATTTTTTAATTTTTACAAACCATTTAAAAAAACAACCTTCAAAATTTCACGAGGTCGATTAGCGAAACCACCTGCGGCAGATTCTGTAAGACTAAATACTGATGTACAAGATGTTCATTTTCCTCCCAATATTCCCCAGTGTTTGCTTTCGGTCCTACAGCTCAGCAGCACGACCGTTTCATTTTATCGTGAAGGGTGTGAGCGAGGAGGGGACGCAGCTCACAGACACAGTTCAATGGGATCCAATTAAACCACGAGACAGACCCAGATGTGACACAGTGCAGACATCCAAAATACAAACGAAACAAATATAAATATAGAAATAAATAAATAAGTCACAAAAAAGACCATTCCAGCTATCACAGGCAGATGAACAGAGCAAAATCAGAAATGCGTTCATTCATCATAAGTTGCAGACACCCACGGCTTTTCCCTGGGGGTAAATGTTTGATAAAACTTTATAAAGTGGGAAAAAAATTAAAGTAGAAATAAATAATATAAATATACTTAGTAAAAGAGAAACCACCGTCTAAAGAAAATCTCCTAGTGAGAGCCATCAGTGGCACTGATGGTTCTGCATCATTGCTTTCACAGACAGAAGCAATTAATAAGGCAACAAAACAAGGACTTTTAGAGCATCATACTTTGCTCTGCAAAAAAAAAAAAAAAAAGAAAAAAGATAGACAGACAGCCATACTTGTACCGATCACTGAATCCAGCTTGCCATTTCCTCCTTAGCTGAGAACCCAGTGGAAATCTGTTATTAACCATTATGAACTGCATATCAGCGTATGGTGTGCGTGACTGTACATGTCTCTTTTTGAATGGTTTTTTGTTGTGGCATGACTTACAATACCTATTTGTGCTTACTGACAATTTGATCTTACAAGCAGATGTAAAGCATAGTGTTTATGGAAATGTTGTATCCGACATTTGAAGTTGTTACACAGCAAAATTTTAGGAAAATTCAAGAATGAGTCACTGCAGTATGTATAGTTGTGAGGATTGAGGCCCACTAGTGACTCATGCAGTCATTTTTCTGCCACCGAAAGTGTGACGATGTTGTAAAGGCTTCATTTCAGTTTATCTCCATAATGGCGGAAGCTGGCTAGAGATGTGTAAACATGGCTGTTCTGCTACCCAACCCAAAACTGAATGTCTGGACACAGCTGTTGACCCATCTTATCTCAACAGTTTTGGGGCATGAGCACTTGCATGAGTGTGATGAGACTGTTGACTTGAAATTGGGGGAAAGGTCCTCATTTCCATTGATAGAAAACATGACAAGAAAATATATTTCCATTAGACACCGGAGCCCCCGTATCTGGGAACTTGACAAAATTTATCGAATTTCAAACACAAGAAAAAATTTTAAAATTATGACAAATACAGAAGCAAACCATGAGATGCACTCATTTTGGGTCCTAACAAAGGACATGTATGAGCTCGATGAATCCTGTTGAGCACTTTTTAAAAAGAAGTGCCAAGGCTACATCCCCTATTCCTGCAAAGTCAGAGGGGAAACTTGCCAAAATTTACCAAAGTTCTAAAACATGAAAAATTGTCAAAATTTTAAAGATTCAGAAACAAGAAAATAAGTATGAGATGCACACCTGAAGTGTCCCGACAAAGCACATGTACTCTAAGTTAAATAAATTATTATTTTTATTATTTTTTATTTGGGATTTTGAATCCCCCCAAATCTGCAATGTATGAACTATGTGCAGGTGCTGGTCAACGAATTAGAATAATTTGAAATAGCGCAATCGTTAAGTTTTCTTGATGCATTTTTTGTGCAGAAAGCAAATCAGGTGTTCACCGCGCCTGTCCTACTTGTTAGAGTAATCACAGAACTCGCTACCTGAAAAAAATTTGCTCAGCTGAGCTTTCCAAAAGGCCCATTTAGGCCATTTAACTGTGACACTGTTGTTTCATTGAATTAGAATAATTCATAAGTCATTTCATTGAATTAGACTAAGTGGTAAAATTTTTGTTTTCTGTGAAGAGTGTCCACTGTGCAGTATAAAGTCAGGGTTGAGTAGAATTTCTAAGTTGTAGAATCAATCATGGGTCAGTAGCGCGACCTCTCAACGGGTATAGTGACTCAAATTCAAGCCCATCGCTAACAAGGCTTGACCCAAACTAAAATTGCTGAGCAGCTCGGCATCAGCCAGTCTTCCATCTGCAAAGCTCTAAAGAAAGACTGCAGCAAGCGCACAAACTGTTCCGGCATCTGAAAAACTTCTGCTCGTGACAACAAGCAGCTGAGAAAGATCGCAGTCAGCAACTGGTTCAAGTCCACTTCTGAGCTCAGCGACTTGTGGAACGAGCAGACCTGCGCTAACGTCTCGAGATCAACCACTTACCGTCGTCTGCGCGAACTCGGCTTCAAATCTCTCGTTCCAGCAGTAAAATGCTGAACAAGAAACAAATGGAGAAACGGCTGAAGTGGGCCAAAGAACACGGCGAGTGGACTGCTGAAGACTGGCAGAAAGTGGTCTTCAGTGACGAATCACGCTTTTGCATCTCCTTTGGTGACCAAGGTCCTCGTGTCTGGCGTTGTGGTGGCGAAACCTACAACCACGAGTGCGTAAAAAGATCCGTCAATTTTCCCCAGAGCGTTATGGTCTGGGGATGCATGTCCGCTCGGGATGAGGGAAACTGCTTCCACAAGAAGACTGTCAATGCTGCCGTATACCAAGATGTTCCGATTCCTGATTCCGACTGTTGAGGGACAGTTCGGCGAAGAAGACCTCATATTTCAACAGGATCTTGAAGCGGCTCATGCGGCAAAGTCGACCAAAGATTGGTTCGCCGAAAAACAGCTTGAAGTTTTGGCATGGCCGGCCAACTCGCCTGATCTCAATGTCATTGAAAACCTTTGGGCCATCGTCAAGCGGAAAATTCGCGACTGAAAGCTGACTATGCTGGACCAACTGAAGCAGTACATCGCCACAGCCTGGGAAGCTGTGAGTGCGGAAACTTGTGACAAGCTGGTCAAATCGATGCCGCGGAGACTTCAGGCAGACTTCAGACTGCCAAGGGGGGCAGTGTTAGGATCCTGTTTTCATGCCATGTTTAAGTTTTGTGTCTGGGTATGCCATGTTTATTGATTTTCGTGTTAAGTGACCCCTGCTTGTTATTTTGACTATTCTTTGATTGCGTATTGTGTTTTGGTAATTTGGATTTCATGTTTTTATTATTTTCCTTGCCATAGCTTTCATGCCATGTTTTCATTTCGCTTGTCTTGTTTATTTCTGCCATGCCATGCTTTGCACTACGTCTACCCTGTCTTGTCTTGTGTAGGTCTTTGCTCTTGGTTTAGTCTTATGTGCCATGCATTCGGGTGATTTACTGGTTTCTGGGATTTCAATCTTCCTTCCTCTCTCCTTTTGCTATCTACTAACAGTACTAGCAGTTCATTGTTTTCGATAATTACTAACACTTATTAACATTGTATATTTTTACTAACTTACTAACTTGCACTCGGGATTGTATAGCTGCACATAATAATTGACTAACAATCTCTCAGCAATCGCCCAATTCTTATCTCCGCCCTCCTTGCCTATCCCTAATTATCTCCACTGCAGTTTTCCACTTATATCTCAGGCTTTCCCTTTTCTTTAGACTATACACTTTATTACTCCTTAATCGGAGCTGTTGTTTGTTCTTAGGATTGTCTTGTGATCCCTGTCTGCGTTTTGGCATTTGCCAAATTCATGTAATTAGATTATTCCTCATGTGTCAATCCTGATCATTGTTTCATTGATCGCACCCGTTCTCCCTTGTCATGTGTTCACCCCGGATGTGTATTTAAGGTGTCTTCACTTTCACTTCCATGTCAGATCGTAACTTCCTTGTTTCTTGTGCCACGTTTGTTTCCGCCTCGACTCATTGTGATTTTTCTTTCTGACTGGATTGCCTGACTTCTGATTCTTGATTTGCCCTTTTGGATATCGTTGCATCTGTGTATTTTTGACCTTTTTCTGCCCGACCTCGATTTTGTGGATTGCTGCCCTGTTTACGATTTGGACTGTCCTTTGGCTTCTGAGTTTGCTTCTCCCTCAAACCTACGCCTGTGTTCCGGATCTGTTTTGTCTGACTACGGTTTTTGTGATTGGTGCCCTGGTAACGAACTCTGCTCTGTCCCATTGGGACAGGTAGCAAGTTCTGTGATTACTCTAATAAGTAAGACAGGCGGGGTAAACACCCGATTTGCTTTCTGCACAAAAAATGCATTAAAAAAATTTAATGATTGCACTATTTCAAATTATTCTAATTCGTTGACCAGCACCTGTATATGTTTGCTCGTTTGTGACCCCATGTTGCCAACTGGGGAGAGAGGGATGGTTCGCGGCTCTCCTCTGAAACATGCGCCCATCAACTACTACTTCTTTACACTCATTGGTCGAAATTTTTCAAGACTGAGGATACCCGAATGTAAGCTTAGAATCTTACTGGTGAGCGCCTGGCTGGCCAACAGGAGGCGCTGGAGTAACGAACAAAGCTACGTTACTAATATCCCAGCCCAGCAGTTCTCCCCAATTTATTTCCCTGCAGTGCAAAGCCAATTGTGCGCAGCTCTGAAACTGCTACCCACCACTGCGGCTGGTACGACCGGGGATCGAACCCGCGTCGTGGTGGTCACTTACTACTCCACAATGCTGCACTTTAATATAAATATTGGAGTGACAAATACAACTGTTAATTCAGCCATAGAATTTTTTTTCTCTCTCTCTCATTTTGGACTCTAAATAGATGCGTGAGACTGTGAGTGAAGTAGCCTTAACTCTGATTGGCTGCTTTTGTTTTTTTTTTTTCTTTTTGTCAGCCAACAGTATTTGACAGCACAGGCAATCTTACACTATTGATCGGTAAACCATTTTGACTGAAACATAGATATGTATTGTGATACGCATCATGTCGTGGAGCAAATATTGAGATATACATCGTATCACGAACTGAGTGTATTGTCCCATCTTCCCCATGTTCCGACTACTTTGAAAAGTGTTGCTGACCACGAATAGTTTTTTGCTACTTTCAATTGAATATTAAGCTAAAATAATTTACAAATCATCACATTCTGTTGGTATTTACATTTTACACAGCATCCCAACTCTTTTGGAAAAAAAGTTGTAGCAGGATATAATCAGACGTATCTGTAATATCTGCTCAGTACGATAGAATTCCAACATTCCTGTATGGGGACACTTGCTTTTTGGGGCAAGAGCAAAATATGCCCTATAAGCAGTTCGACTAGAGGTCTGATTTTGCGCAGCTTGCGTTACATTTTGGGATAAATTATTGGAGGCCAGTGCTGAAGGTGCACAATATTACTAAACATCACCAATTTGTCGCCATAGAGATAAATAAATGAATGTAAAGATACAGCTCCATAACGTAGATTGCGAAACATTTTTCTCACTCAGCAGTCTGAATATGGCCTTGAAATGAGGTTAACATTCATGGTAGCGACTACATTTCCTTAAATACACAAAATTTGATTGAGTTTTTCCCCCATTCCTAAATTACAGTGCACATTAACACAATCTGTAGCTGTAGAATTTAATCCATCAATTACTGGAAAAGCTGGCAAAAAATTTCTTCCTATTGCTCGCAAATTGTGGCTCTCTATACAGTCTCATAGAAGATTTGCCTCACTCTATATTTATCTCATCCCAATGCATATTTATTTCTAATTCTTATGTGGCTGCGGGCCCCGCCGTGATTCTCCATCCCGCGTAAGCATTAGCATGCCTATAATAGAGCTTAGAATTACAGGAGGAACCCTGTCGGAGTCTCAGGGAAAGATTTGAGCTTGGATTTATCATGTTTGGAATTATTTACTCCTGAAATGCCAGTCTGATTCCAGGAATAAAAACCCTGGAAAACTTGACACGGGCCAGCCAGGATTGAGGGGGTATAATCCACAGGATGGGAGTATAGCCAACACTAAAATTTAAGGATTGTAAAATAAATAAATAAATAAACCATAAAAATGAGGTAGATTTCTGAACTTTCTGTGCAGAAAAAGTGCTCAAATTCCCTGTGTAAAAGTCCTTATCAGGACTGAAGGCATATCTAACAATACGTTCAAACTACTGCTCCAAACTGAGCTGGTTCCATCAACAGTCTGTTTTTCTTTTTCAGACCCAAGGGGTCAGTCTATGAGAGCCTTTGTCCCCTTCTGGCTGGCTAGCTAACTAATGGAGCGATAGAGCGATACAACTTTTTAAAATGTGCATGGACGGTGCTATACCAACTGGCACGGTGCCAAGTTTGCACACTGCTGTGCAGCCTAAGCTGATGAGAAACACTTTGACTGGTCTCTTGAAGTGTCCAAGACAATACATATGTACATATGCTGCTCAAAGAGCCCTCCCATTCATTTCAATGTCAAGTAACTGCGATACTTATGCTTAAATCTGCCTGTTTATAATAAATACATGCTCATAACATATCTTACATTTGACAGTTGTGCACCTCCCTACAGAATCCTGTGCAACCCATACAAACAAAAAGTCAGGCAAGCACGCCTCATATCTTGCTATAGTAGTTGTAGAGCTTAGTAGCTCATTATAATGATAAAACTACGTAATTATTGGACCATAATTATTTAAAGTTATCATAAAGGGATCATAATGTGAGTGGAAAACAGCTGTTGGCGTAATGGAGTAGTCATAAAGGCCAGAAAATGAAGACATGAGTTTATTGGACTGGCTGGTTGGATGATGAATTGTAATCTCTCGAAATGCTGTTCCGATTTAACGTTATTAATCAATTGCTTATCTTTTTGTGTTTGTTATGGTGTAAAGCAAAATTTCCATGCATTATCCACATAGATTGTGGCCTAACTGGTCTAGGGAAAAATGTCATCAGTCTCTATTCTGCACTATCAAATATCATATGTTATGGTTGTGTAACGTTAGCTAGGTAATGTTAACATGCTTTTCGTGCAGACAAGGTGAGCTTACAAAGGTGTAAATCTGGATGAAATAGGTTTGTAGTGAGTTGCGTGTAACAGAGGGGTGAGTGGTGATGTGAGGGGCAGGGCAGGAGCTTTACTCGGACTACCATCAACGGAATTTTGTAAACAGCAAAAGAAAAAAAAAGACAGAAACTGAAAGTTGGTAGTAAAATGATGTCTCTCGCATTACACTGGGTCATTTTACTAAAAAAAGAAATGCATGCAATATTGGTTAGAGTAGCTTTTAAGGATAAAAAAATCTTGAATAACTTTTACCATTGCATTTTAAAACTGCACTAGACAATAAGATAATAATGGACAATAATTCTGTTGCGAGCAAAGATATTTGAATACCCTTTCCTTCAACTCAAATCCCAGAGAAAGTGAACTCTATGGTCTTCTGCTATGAGTACTTTAAAATTAAAGAGAGTCTCCAGTGCTGATATTACATGCAAAATCTGGAAAGATATCATGGGGAAACTCAGCTTTCACACAATTTACAAGAGCAGTTTTATCTATCCAAAAGAACATGGCCATCTCATGCAGAGAGTGACTGTTTCCACCACTGAAAGTCACAAAAGTCTAAAAATATCTTAATAATTGGAGTGAGTGAGTGCAAAATACTACTCACTCATATTTACCTGTGTGCATTCTAATGCTCCTTCAATGCCTTTCCTGTTTTCACAAACCCAAGAAACCAAATGATGGTTTTTCAAAGCAGTGGAAGTCTTGGAACCATATTTTATATTTACAACCCTATTTATGGGCATTATGTAAACAGAAAAAATTGAAAGGCACAGGGCTACAGTCATGGAAACACAAAATAATAACCAAGAAAGCAGTAATCAGCAAAAATTGAATCAGTAAAAACCTGTAAACTGTCGACTATCATATTCCCAATAAATTTTTAGTATGATCATATTTTAAAAACCCATTGAAGACATTTATTTAAATGTTCCTGACAGCTCCGTAAAATGTATTGCAAGTGAAAATAAATGTAAGCATGTGGCCTACTGAAATTTAGTAACTTATTTTTACTCCGTAACATTAAATACCCGCAAACTTAGCAACAGACTTCTATTGCCAACATTCTGCTTTCTTAGCTGTTGCCATTACAAAAGAATCTTTCTCCGCTTCCCTGTAACCTCTGACCTTTAAAGGTAAGGCAGGCAGCTGTGGCAAACCTGATCTCATTTTGTGCCTGTGGCGTTTCTTTATTTTTTTTTTCTTTATCAAGTTCAAAACCCACCACCACTGCCCCCCTCCACAAAATCCTACTATCCTGTACCACTGAACCCTGCTCACACCCCCTCCGCTTCTCCATTTGCAAACGCAATGGAAACAGAGCCGCAGCTTAAGGCAGAAACCTGTCCATCTGTCAAGCTGATGTTTACAGTCTGGGGGAATCATCCACCGCCTGTCAGTCAGGAGTGGATGCAGAGAAATAAAAACAGGGACCTCGCTTCATTCTGCTTGCTGCGGACTCACGTAGTCAAAAATCAAATAAATTGTCTAAAAAGTAAATTCACACAATTTGCAATCACACAATTGGAAAGATTTGTTAAGCCAATACGACTCATTAATGTACTGCTAATACATCTAGTGGCATACAGAATATATTTCAATACATAGTGCATGTGCGAAGGCGTATATTAAAAAGGTGCATGTGTATTCAATGACAAATAGGTAAGCAGTCAATGGAAACCAGACAAGATCTCCCTCACCACACGTACTCTTAACGTGCATGAAAGCAGAAAACGAGGCAAACGCACCAATTCCAATCTATTTTCACTTGTAGCCATAATAATGAGTCAGGTCTTAGAGAAGGAACAAACCCACAAGGATTGTGAAAAACAGATCCGCTTGACCTTTCCTTACCTTTGGCAGCAAACCAATCACCAGTACCCATATCTAAACACAGATGCCTGGAGCTAAACTAACTCCACACAGGCGAGCTGGAATTCACTTTACCAGCCCCAGAAAGTGAGAACAGAGCCATGGGCCTGTTCCCATTTCATTTCTTTTCTTTTTTTTTACTTCTCTTTTCCTGCTCCCTCTGCTTCTAAAAGCCCTGATAAAATATTTTAAATATAAACCAGATTTTCCTAGAATAATATGTGTGATTACAGGCAGCCAAAGCACAAAAATAAATGTGTTTTTTTTCTTCGAGGAAATGTTAGAACAGGGTCAACAAACAACGCGAGAGGTCGCACGGAATAATTTGTCAGGACTGTGCGGTACAGGCAGGGGCAACAAAAATACATGCAAACACATTTAATAATGGTGCCATTTTCAAGTCAGCTATTCATAAGCCATAACAGTATTTTCAGGAGAAAAAAAAAGCAAATTCACAGAGCCAAAGACCCACAACCAAGCTCCTTTACTGCAGAAAATGGTGCTTTCGCAAGCACTAGGACCTTGACACTAACAACTCTGTACACAGCCGTAAATATGGTAAGAGGACATATTGATATGAAGTCAGTAACAGTTAATTCAAAACGTCTTGCCCACCCTTTAAATTGGCGTTCACAAACTTCCTCCTAACCCGGGTACAGTGCCAGCCGTGATCTTGGGGGAGACCTGCAGATGAGATCAGGTTACCTGAAGGCCTGTTGTAGACCAGCTGTCCCAAGTCCAAAGAAGCTCTGTTTGGCAAGACTGCAACAGAGCACCCTCCACCGCCCCAGCTTCAACTAACCCCCCATCCCCACCGCACCTCTGCGTCACTATCTCCTGCTTTCATCTGAGAAGCCCCAGCCGCTCGATCCCCGGCACACATGAGCCCCCCAAACCCCCTCACTGAGGCTAGGGTTTCCAGGCTTGGAAGGGGTAGCATTTGTAAAAGCACTTTCATACACAACAGTGCTGTGATGATCATTTCCAATCGACAAGGCACGGAATGCTCAATAAAAGCATGGCAACTGAACACAAAGCCAATATCTAGGTTGGTTTATATATATTCAGAAAACAAACACAAACTGCAGATTTTCCCTGCGGCACGGACGTAAAGACGCCATCTTGTACGTTGTAGATTCGATTGATTCTAGAAGCAAAGTCTGTGGATGAATGGTGCTTGTAAATTAAATCTGAGTTGGGGTGGCTTTGGCTCAGGATCAGTTTCAAATACAATTGCTGTGCAGCCAATTCTGAAGCCATCCAGCTGGTACAAAATGCAGTATTTCCTTTCCTACTGGAAAATGAACACTGACAACTACCATCGATCCAAACGACTATAAAATGCTCTGTATGTGAAGGCTGAGTATCTAAGCTGCTCTTGTGAATGTTTGCAGTCATGTTCATATCCCTGCTATTGTACATTATATATGATATAACCACCAGACTTGGCAAGAGAAATTATCATATTAATATGCTAAAATGAAAAGAAAAAAATGCGCTACACATCTCCTAGCTTTGTGTTCAATGAACAATTTCAACTATAAAACACTAAATGTGAGTTGGGACAAAGACGGGAAGCTTTCAGGAAGGACTGAAATATTGAAGGTCACATTACAGAGAACACATGTTCAGTATTACATTCCTATTCAAGGAGGAAAATAATGAAAATCTCAAAAGACCCAAACCACCAAAAGTACACAGCTCCAGGATGATTCTTTGGTGAAAGTGCAGGGGTGACAAAATAAATCCAACATGATGACTTTTTAGACACGGTCTCAAAGTTTTTAATGTTTGAGGGACAGTGACACGGCATTTCTTGGGTGATTTCAGGTGAACTTTCTACAATGTAGTTTTGAAAAACTATTAAAACTATTAAAATATTATACCTGCTATGGTCAAAGTAATCAGAAACTGAATATGCGATTACTCCTTCACAAAATCTTTCTGGGTCAATTGAAAAAGAAAATAATAACGGAACTACCTGGAAATCTGCACAAAATTAACAATCCCTTTATAGAAAAAAATAAAGGGATAATAAAGTGAGAAAGAAACTGAAAAAATAAAAGTGATCCAGTCAGATTTCCCAAAGAATCTGATTAAAGAGACTGGCAACCAGAGAAGCCACCTGAGTGTGTGTTATTTAAGTAGCTGTTGTGTGGCGGAAATCTGTGGGTGTGGGTGACTTTAGCACTTTCGTGTGGGAAGATTCTCGCTTTGGGAGGGGTTTTCGTTCACCCCCTCGATGCTCTTGCCATTGCACTCGCCAGTTGTGACACATTGCACAGATTCTTGACGTGGGAAACAAGGCACCTACTAAAGCGGTGCGACCTGTGAGCAAGCCGGACAGGCCTATGTCTTCGGAAATCTCTCTCCGACCTTTTCTCTTTAAATTAATTAATTAATTAATTAATTTCATAATCCACCAGACAAATAATTGATATGTACACTGACAGAGCAAAAATATTTTTCACTCCATTAAACTCAAGCAAGAGTGAAGTAAGTACCTGCTTAAACTGGCACGAACTCTACCGAGCCCTACGAACTGTGATTGGAGGAGGTGGTGGTGGTGGGGGGGGGGTTGGGGGGAGGTTTGCCATTGTCTAGGGAATATGAATGAGCCCAGATTAAAGCACTGACCCTCTCATTTTCACAAATATTCTATCAGCTGTGTAGGTTTTAAAAATGGCTGGGTTAATCTTGTAATTTCATTTCCATTTTTTTAAATTCCTCCTGCAGATGGTAAAGCATGCAGCAATAGGGTGGTTTCAACAATAAAGCATTTTTTCATACTTTGGTGTTTGTTAATATTGGTCAGACAAATTTGAACAGTCGCGCGGCATCAGCAACACTTTGGATATGGAGATAGTCCCGAGGTCTGAACAGGAGGATGAGGGTGTCCATGTCCTAATTTTTGAGGGCTTCCTGCTTTACACCAATGAACCTCTGATCAAAGTATTGAACCAACGTTACTTCATTTCCATTCCATATGAAGAATGCAAAAAGAGGAGGAGATGTAGGAACTACAAGGTGTCAGACCCACCTGGTCTGTTTGACGGGCACGTCTGGCCCATGTACATGAAACACAAGCACGTCATATCATTGGAGCTCGAGGTACAATCATTTTGGGAGTTATACGTGACATAAAAGGTGCTATATAAATGTAAACTCAACATTGATTTACCATCCATGGACACCTATGGCTTCCTATTTGCTCCAGAGTACCATCAGCATATATTTTTACAACTGTCAATAAAATCAATATTTTAGTTCCATAACATGTTTAAGCCATGCCAATAAGAAGAATATATGTATATTTTGTAAAACAAAGAATTGCAACTGAATATGAGTCATTTTGCTCATCTTTAAAATGACAAAATGTGTGCAAAAATGATGAAAAAGGACACTGTGACCTTACGTTTATATGCAATGCCATATTTCAGTTAATATTTGGTTTGTCATTCAAATTACTATTGAAACACTGACATTAACAAGGACAGTTTGCTGTTAACGTCATTACAAGTTTGAACTTATCTTGAATTTTGGAATATCGATGCCTCTTTTTGCAGAGTATTTCAGGTAACCATCTGTCATTTTGTAGTTTATTAAATAAACGTTTGCCTCCTTTAACATACTCCGCTAAGTGTGGAATTTTAGCTTTCTACATTATTGTGACGAAGAAATGAAATAAATCTGCATATAAAAATGGTGTTTATCACATTCATTTGAAATAAGGGAATTTGTTCAATATGCCTCATTTGTCCATCAGGAAAATCAGATGTTACGTGAGTGGTGAACCTTCGCCAGCTGCAGTCGATTAAACGTCAAAATACGTCATAGTTCAAATAAGTAAATAACCGGTAACTCAGCACATGCAAGGTGGCCATTAATAATGGCAGACAACTAGGACAAGGACTAAAAAGGATCATGTTCCATCTGTGGAGTAAAAAGGTAAGTCACGTGAAAGTATCTTCTTCCGATCATCAGAAGGTAATGTAGTATAATTCACTGCATTTTAAAATATACAGTAGTTGCAAAGTTAGATTCCTAAATTATGTTGTTCACTCGTTAATATGGCAGTGACCAATTATTACAATTGTTGACTCTTGGGCAGAAGCTGGTCGTTTACAGATTTATTTCATATGTTCACGTAATCATGACGAACAGGGGTAAATCTGAAGGGATTACGTGAAAGTAAGTTATTTCTTACCTCAAGTATCAGTCTAGGAATTATGTTTGAAAATCAGGAGTCTCGATTTGCACTTCTTGAGTATAGTAGATACAGACAGCTGAAGCACAATTAATTTCAGTTACGCAGAATGACTAATTTCATGTAACTAAACAGGACTGTGTCCATCGAGATCCATTCAAGTTATGTGCTACTTGAAATTTTAAACAGCATGTAATTTTGAAAGCCGTCTCTGAGTCTTGATAGATTACGTGAATGTCGTTTTAAATTCAGTACATACATTTGTTGAATTGTAAGTCCAGTCAGTCAACCTGCCATTAATTTGATTACTTTGGTTAATTTGTCCAAATGTGGAAGTAATTGAAAAAAGTGTGGTTTGAGTTTCTTGACTCATGACAAAACATCCAAAATCTTAGCAGATACATTCATGCTACTAATTAGTGTGTAATGCATGATTTTCTTTGGTTTCTGTCAATTCTTTGATTTTTTTTTTTTTTTTTGCTTTTGACAAGTTGAATTTTTCAGTTGATACAAATACAGAGACGTCTGCATGTGAAGTGACCGCAGAACAGCTGAGTTATTTTCTGTTGCTCCAGTGATTCTCTGTCAGAACTTTCCAATTGTATTGAGATGGAAGAGGAAGTGAATGAGTGTCACCTTGACATTGAAAATTAAATTAGCTTATGATGATAACACTCTCTATTTTGTATAAAAATACATATTACCTTCAAACTCAATATACAGTTTAAAATTGAAGATAGACATCGTTTTTTTTTGTCATTTTTGTGATGTCCATCATATTACGTGAGCCAAAATATCAAAATATTCAATGAGGAATAGAATCCATGTTACAGGTAAATTTAGCATCATTTTGTCTGTTATATGTTGTAAACTTGGAACAGGGAGGGCTGAAAATAAAATCAGTGGATGTCAATATTTTATATTGTCATGTTTTTGTCCATTGAAAAGTGTCCAAGAGCATATAGGGAGTCATATACTTTGTACACAAACTTGCACAATCATTCATACACAAATGCAGATAAACACTTTGACTATGTTACTCTTAGAGTTACTGAAGCCCACCCGTATAGATTGAGTCAAAAATATTGAGCATATTAATACCATAATGGCATTAAAAAACTGTTCTCAAATTAAACTGACAACGCCTCGCTTGTGGTGTTGGTGGGCACTTCATACTGCACAGATAGTTGACCGGCACAGACAGAACAGGCTAAAGGTTCTCTCTCTCTCTCTCTCTCTCTCTCTCTCTCTCTCTCTCTCTCTCTCACACACAGACACACACACACTCTCTCTCTCCCTCAGAAAGCAAATAGTTCTCTTCTCCATTGTATGGTGAAGTCCTGTGCAAGAGGGACAGCAGACACAGTGAGGTGAACAGGACCCTGATCTCTCCCTGAGCCAAAAAACTCACGTCTGCCAGCCCAACCTCTCACTGACCCTGTTTTATGTAGTAACATTTGCCCCTGTGTAGCTAACGTTAACCCAAAGAGAGCTCAGACAGATTCATTTCAAAATGGGTCCATTATATTTTCTTTCAGTTTTCTCAGCGAGGGGGTTGGTGAAGGAGACTAAATTCTCTGCGATTCCATCCTCTCATCTGCGAAGTTTTAACTCCTAATCATTTCACGGCGCACATTTGTATGTGTGATCATGATCCAGGTTCATTTCTGTCACTGAACTTTGATGCCTTGCCTCCTTCATGAAGTGGAAACGTCTGTTTGAAACAAATCCTCCACTAAAGATCCGCTGGCACTGCAGCTCTAATTTTCTTTTATTTCCAAATTAGATTAAAAACAGACCCCCCCCCCCCCCCCCCCCATCCCCTATTCAAAAATAATTTAAAAAATGATTACAACAATAGTAGAAAAAAGCATTGCACTAAAAACGTACGACCGTCACAGTAACATATCCCACAATTTGCTTGGCTACATTTGCTCTTGAGTGATTTTCTCATCCCTGGTGAAGCACTTTCGCTGGCTGCCAAGATAAACAACTGTCTGAGAGAAGAGGCCCAGTAATTCAGCACTAAGTCGGAAAACCAAAGGCTGCCTTAACCCCTCTTAAAAATTCTGCAGTGAGAGTTCTAGAATTCTGTTGCTTAAACCCACTGGTGATTGTTAAATTGCAATAGAATGTTCACTCAAGTACATTTTAATCGCACCGTGGTGAAATCACACCTTAAATACATGACCACTCCATTCTCCTCAGGTATTTCTTTCATTCTTCTGAGAAAAATGTGGAGGTGAAGGTATGTGATAAATTCTGACATTGAGTGGCTCTGAGGACAAATGAAGAGAAACCTTGATCCACTGAAGATTGCAGTGCATGTCAAAGGATCACCCCATTATCACTGCACACCCTCTCAAACCACAAATTAAAGCCAACATTTGACTGCAGTCTACCCCCATTGTTATTCCTGATGGCTTTCGCTCCAATAACCAACAATAATTTTTTATGTTGCAGTAGATGGTTTGGTGTCTTCAGTGTGAACAGAGCAGTGCTCAAACTGTTACAGGAGAATAATATACACTCAGTTGAAAGAAATATGTCATTTTCATCACTTACCTCCTGTGCTTTAAATGCAGCAGTGGGGTGAGCATGGGTTCTGACAACTGCTAACAGCGATACACTGTATTCAATACACCTAATCACATTTCAATAGCAATGAATTTCCCCTCACCCGCCTACCCAGTAAATGGTCCAAGAAAAAATCTAATTAAATTGATATACAAAAATGGTGTATCAAATTTTTCAGCAGACCTGCTTTGGATTGGAGGATAAATTTTTTTTTTTTTTAAGTACTTTTTTTGTTTTGTTTTATTTTGTTTTTTTTTCCTGTGGCAGAGCTCATGATGTAATTAAGGCAGGAGATTATGATGCGCTTTCAATCCCAGATCGTCTGGATTTCCAGGGCAGTGTCACATGGCCCAGCCAGAGATCACGCTAACACGCAACCGTCTGACACAGGGAGCAAAGTCATCTGAGGACACGACCACTTTGCTCCATGCTATCTCTCCCTCCCTCTATCTTTCTCTCCTCTCTGTATCTCTCATGCTGTTGCTCCCTGACACACACTCACCCCCTCTCCTTCCTTCCTCTGTATCTCTCATGCTCTCGCTCCCTCACATATACTCTTCCTCGCTCTCTCTGGCCGCGCACAATGCGGTAACATCCTGATCCTGGTATTTGAAAGGGCCTGAGCCTGACTATCTTGCCCTGGGGTTTGTATTGTATTCTGATGGGTGAGAAGTGTCCAGTTATACAAAGCTTCTACATTTGGTAATCTCTTTTCCCACTGAACTCATCCATAAAATCCAAATCGCTCATTTCAGTAGAGAATTAATCCCATCTGAAGTGCTCTGTCCCCTTTGCTGAGATGTCCTACATTGACACTATACTGATCAGTGACCCTGGGCCACTCCTCTAGTAAAATACTACTGACTCCTGTAAGTGCCAATCTTTGCTGTGCCTGCCTTCATAAACATGAGTTTACCGATCACTGCTTGTCATTGGGCGACATATTCTCATCTCAAGTCGTCATGTAGTGACGCTGCCTGACCAAGCATCCACATAAGACAAATCAGGAGGCTTTGGTATTCTTATTTGACATTTTGGATTAGGGTTCTGGTTAAGAGTAATGGGTTAGGGGGTAGGGTTCATTTTAAACTGGCGCCAAATAAGGACGTAAAAAACCTCTCTTGGCGGTTTGTCAGGTAGCTTCGCTATGTGACGAGCCAGGATAAGATTGGGTTCCATTGGGACACAGTTTTTCTCAGAACTGGTGTCGGCTATCATTCTCTAGATGGGAATTTCATACGTGATATTCTTATTACAAAAGTATAAAACATTTACCCCAGACCCAATACCTGACTGTACCGCAAAACCTGGCACGGCATGCAGAATTAAACTGGTCATAAGCAGTGCTTTCGCGCTTGTGTGTTTGAGAATGTGCCTACGGTATATCTGTGTGCAAAATGTGGATGTGCATGTATTGTGCATGTGTAAAGCATATGTGTATGACTATGGGGCGCAGCCATATTGTTGCCAGGCAGTATCAGCCCACCCAACTATTACATCTTTTTTATTTTCTAAATTCTTAATTTATGAATTCAGTGCTTTTTAATTATTTATATATAAAATGAACTTGCTACGAAGTTTTGTGTGCGTGTGCTATTTTAATTTTCTTCTGGAATAAGGGGAATGTTCAAAATAAGTCGGGGTAAGTATGTGGAATTTAACAGGTTATGATTCCAGCGGCTGCCAAGTCAAAAATGGAGAAGGCATAAAGCATTTCTATAAAGGAACTAGAAACAGTCGGTCGAGGGCGACTGCGTATGTGGCCCTCGTGCAGGTGCTACCATTGAGGGGACCCTGGAAATGGCAAATGGCGAGCGATGAAACCCAAAATCTAATCAGTTTGTGTCAAGATGTCAGTAAACATGTTAGTAAGATTTAGTGTTGATGGAGCAAAAAGTTTTCAAGTTATCGCGGTAACAAGCAAGGTCTCCGGCGGTGGACGTGGACTGGCACCAAAAACAAAGTGGCCCCCTACGCTTTTCGGGGGCCACAATAATTTGTCTTGACCTGTTGTCAGTCTTTTTTCTTGATTAACATCACATGAATTCTGAACACACTCAGCACTATAAGTTGTGGCCAGTTCTCTTTGCGAAGATACATCAAGAAATAAAACACTTCATGAGAACAAAAAATTCCCCGCATTTCAATATACGTTATTCAAACTTATGGATACCTGTTGCTAATCTTTTTTTTTTTTTTTTTGCTGAAGTTAAATTAACCACAAACTGAAGGTTAGACCAGTCGCAAATACAGAAATAAACAGAGTAGCTTATCTTTTTAGTAAAGCATACTTAAATTATAAAACATTATTTTATTATTATTTTGCATTTTGTCATCGCAACATAGCATGAAGATCGAAGTTGTGTGCTTAACTGCTGACGGATTATTCTAACAATCGAATAACCCTTTATTCCAAGAAAATTATTGAAAACTGAAGTTATTGTTTGCCAAATGAAAGCATGGCACATTTTTCGTTCTAATGCGTACTGTCAGTTGATATTCTGATATTCTATGGAAAAATCGACCCGCCCACATTTATTTAGGCTCACCCAAAACACAATTTCTGCCTACAACATTGGTATGACTCAATAGCGTATGTGTATTGAATGTATACGTCAAAGTAATTGGGGCGAGCAAGAGGCTCCCTGATGTTCCTGTAGCCTGGCGGAGGCACTGTGATGGGGGAAGCTGTCATTGCAGCGCGGCAGGGGGGGGAGGGAACCTTAGCGTGGCCGTGGCCATCAAAGCCCCACTGCCAGACGCACCTGGAAGGGCCAAGCCCTGACCCCCCTCCAAACAAAGTGCACATCCAGATGCAGGGAGGGATCAAGGCTATGGACGTGTTCGCTCTGCTGTGACCGGTACCAGATGTGCACCATTGACCCAAATCACCCAGGCAATAGACATGCCACAGAGGCCCAAATCACACAGACCCACCGCACAATCAACCACACACCTGTTTCCATTCACTGGGAAGGGGGGGCTGCGGGGGAGTGATGCATGCTGGGATACGCTGTCAGGTTTTTGCATTTCTGTTTTTCTTATCGCCTGTCAGTTTTCTCCCGAACCTTCTGTTGGGAGGCAAATAAGTGGCTAGAACAGCTTTACCTCCATATAAAAACACCAGTCATATGGCGGAAATATAAGTGTAACTCTAATTAAAGCAAGATCTAAGGTAATGTTTGAGATTTCATCTGAGCTGTTGTTTCACATCGCTGATTGTGAATTAGCTTAAGTAAACACACCTGCATGACCCCCGAGGTACTCAAAAGGTCAAAGTCATTCAAACATTTAAAGAATGATAATTAAATTATCCCTGGTGCTGAATAACTCCAATTTGGTAGCTACACAAATTGCTTCCAGCTTTTGTCGTCTTCAAAAGCCTGGGTTCGCAGTCCTTTAAGCTCAAACATCTCATAAAACGAGACCTACTAATGTGAACAGCTGTTCATTTTCCAAAGCAGTGTAAACAAAGACGGTCCCCCTGCATTGCGTGTTTTACTATTTATCATGTTGTTGAGGAGGTGAAAAGTTCAAGGGAATTATTATTTTTTCCCCAAACACATCAGTCCATAAAAGAGCAATAACAGTGACCGCGGTCCCCGAGAACAGCACAAAACAACAGTGACATATGCTGGAACATATGAGGTAATGAAACCTGTTTTTGATTTATGAATTAATATAAAATTGTCTCTGCATGGTATTTGGAGGTTTAGAAGGTCCCCACACTTAAGAGATATATTTCGGTGGCCTTGTGAGCCACTCTTCAGCCTCCACACACCGATGGGGGCCAGCTGTGATCATTTAATTCATCGCAATCCTTGTGATATTCACCCTTCGTAAAGCAATAACTCTCCCTTCAAGCTGGACTTTGTCCAGATCATCCACTACCTAAGTCTCTTTGAAGCAAGACACATTTGCAGATGTATTTAACCATGCTCTTTGAGGCTAACACAGAGACGAGGAGAGGTCTCAAAATGATATTGAAGTTTCATTTCTGTTTTTATTCGTATTTTCTTTAAAAATGACACCTGATAAAATTACCTAGCATATGAGATTGTGATGACCTAGAAATCTAGTCCTCTTGCCTTTCAATAAAATAATTCATTTCATTTTCCCGTTAACAGGGCTAGTTGGTAACAAAAATTCAGATTTTGACGTGTTGTTGCGAGGCACACTACAGACTCTTTATAAATGTTCTGCAGTGTCTAAAAATGTAAATCCTGGCAAATCAGAGCTGAAAGCCTGTCCTCAAAGTGTCTACATTGCACTATTGTGTGGGAGGAATTGAAGGCCTACAGCTTTGTTTTGGAGATACAGAGAGCTTCAGGGAAGGACTAAATCGAGCCAAAATGCTGAGACAGCAAATAAATAAATAACTTCATGGGCAAACTCAGAGCATTGGGATTCACGATCGATTGTTCAAAAGAATTCAGGCAGGCTTTTCGCTTGCGTGATTGGTCATTGTTCTCAAGATTTTTGCAAACTGCCTGGCTTGCGAAAGAGGTCCTCAGAGGTTTAATGATTTTGGAGGTAACGTGTATGTACCAGGTGTGTGCAGTCTTGAGTTTTCCAACAGGAAGGCACCCTTGATCCACATTACAGAGGGCTGTGTCTATCACTAACGCTTTGAGGCTTCAGCTTACAAGCATATGATTGGAGCTTCCCTAAATGGTAAAAGACCACCACCAGATCTGATCTGGAATTGATCTGCAGGCACCAGACTTACTTCCTGTCTCCTGTTTGTATGGAGCACATGAAAACACTCGCATCAACTCACAAGTTTTATCACAAGACCTCTATTTACGTGACTCTCTCAATTTTTGCCAATATCCTCAGTGACTGAAAGGACTACATTACCGGCAACATGGTGCAGATGTATTTAATTTATAAATAGTGCTAATTGATTTATAAATGTCTAGGAAACACCACTAGGCCTGGGAATAGGAGTCAGGTCCCAAGCATTAAAGAAAACCAAACTCTTGTATTTGGTTCAGGATATGAAGTCACCAAGCCAAATTTGTGTATACATTGAGCTCTGCTAACGTTCCTTATCTAAACACTTACAGGTCTCAGATGGACAATGAATTTGGTCTGAAGCATGGCTCGATGTTTTACATATGTACAATGTTTCAGGTCCTTTTCCCACTTTTAAACTAAGTTCAACCTGCAATACTTACAGTATGCTTAGTGCTGTCAGTCAGTAAAACCCCTGCAACCCTCCATCATCTGGGTTTTTATCAGCACACAGTTCAAAAGCCAGAATCTATGATATTTTGGTGGTGCATTAGTGCACATGGCATGGTGACTTGTGCATCTGAGACACCATTAATACTGAATGATACATACAGGTATTCGAGCAACAAACAGTACCAGCGTGGATAAAGGTACCGCTAAAGTAAACGAGAACTTGGCTTCACGTTTTTGTCCACCTTTCTCCGATTGGCCTGGCTGGTGGTGTAGGATTACAGGTGTCGGTGTAGTCCCGGTAGGCAGGACTGTCGGGGGGACTGTCAACAGGGAGGAGCGGTTTTTGGGTATGACTGGTGTGTACCAGATGTTATTGCAGGCCTTGAATTTTGGCAAGAATAAACTACCGCAACTGTTTCGGATGCAACTTATTTACAAGTCAATCAATGTTTTTGTTATTAGAGTTGTAAGATATCTAATTCTACAGGAGGCAGTTAGCTGTAGGAGTAGTCATGAAGTAGAAATTCTTTCCTTATGGATGACAACTTTATTGTCACAAAATATTTATTTATACATTTATAATTTTTATTTGGATGCCCATAATCTTGCACCTGTCACTGTAAATGTCGATAATTTGCCGTTGCGAAATACTGGTCATAATAATGTAAGACATTGGCTTGCACACAGTTCGCAAATTGAAAACTTACCATTAAATCTGAATATAAATGTTTTACACAGTATACCTAAGGCGAATAAGTGATCATTTCTCACAAATGTTAAAGCATAATCAGTCCCGCTGTGAGAACAGTTTTTAATCTGCGCTACCCCATGACCCTTGTAACTGAGAAGGGCTTTATTGCGTTAATTTGTCAGTAACAGCCAAAATTTATTCTTGAGATTAGCTCTCAAATGATGAGTAAAAGGCGACAAAAATTAGCGCACTTTATGTTCAACCGTTTGATCCAACTGAACAAGTCATTGCTTTCTTGACTGAGAGTTGTTCGGCTTATGTACAACGAGGACTAAAACCTCCGGATTTCCAAAGGCCGAAACATTTCTTGCGAACTTCGGAAAAAGTGACACCATTGTTGTAAGTTACAACTACATAGATATTTGCGTATTTTAATTCTATTTTCAGAAGTGTGGGTTTTGTCCATAATTTAAATAATATTAAAGTGGTGGCAAAACATGTTGTTGTCTTGCTTTCTCCTAACAGCACTTTAGAATTAAAGGTTACATTTCTTAATTCTTATCGGCAAATATTGTGGCAAAAATATTATGGCAAAACTATACTGATGGACTTTAAAAACTTATAAGTCTGACTAGACAGAAATAGTGTAGTTGAGTTAGAGGAACTTTAATTAGATGATTACATAATTGATATGCAGTTGTCTTTGAGTAAGGAGACACAACAGTGCGTGAGGTCGTGACCTTGTTTGTGTCTGTGGAGCAGGATTTGAGGAATTAGTGATGTAACCTGTTCCGGCTTCACTGATCACAATTGCAATGCTCTCAAATGCCTTAAAACAATCCTTGAGGTCATTTCGGCCAGAACCCAAAAACATTTGTTCAAAGACACTATGTGCGCCATGCCCCGCCTTTCCAGACCCCCACGTGATTGAGCCATGGGGCTGTGGATGGCTGGAACATCCCAAAATCGCATCGCCCAGCGTTTTGGGGTAAGCCAACCCACAATCTCTAACCTTGTCTCTTGTTACCAGGAGACTGGAAGCACTAATGATCAACCCCAACCTGGTCAGCCTGGGGTCACGACCCCAGCCTAGGACAATCAGATCCGCCTCGTCCACCTGAGAGATTGGTTTTAAACCTGTACCAGGACGGCTCAGGAGACCCTAGGAATCCACAGACCAAGGATCAGCGGAAGAACAGTGAGTCGCCGACTTGCAGAGTGAGGGATCAGAGCCCACAGGGCATGTGTTGGAATGCAGCTTGATGCACGGCGCAGGGCTACCGGGCTTTGCTGAGCTGTAGAATATAGTCAGAGACAAGTCCCCAACTGATTCCAGAGGAATGTTGTCTTCAGTGATGAGTCCAGATTTTGTCTGTACCGACGTGGAAGACATAGGGTCTACAGGTGACGTGGTGAGAGAAACGCGGCCCCCTGCATTGCTGAAACAGATCACTTTGGAGGAGGTTCGGTGATGGTCGGGGGTGCCATTTGGTGCGGCTGGAGGTCCGACCTGGTCATAATCAATGGAAATCTTAATGCAGCCCGCTACTGTGATCTTGTCATCAGGCCGCACGTAGTGCCTTACATCACAGACCACCCTGATGTCACGCTCATGCAAGACAACCTATGACCTCACTCAGCACATGACCCAGCAGCTCCTGGCCCAGAATTCTGTGCAAGTCATGGAATGGCCACCTTTCAGCCGTGAAATGTGCATCGAACATGTGTGGGACCTGTTGGATCGGCGGGTTCGGCAACGCACTCCAGTGCCCACGATGAGTGCGGAGCTCCAAGAAGCCCTTCTCCAGGAGTGGCAGGCCATTCCCCAGCAACAGCTCAACAGAATGGTGCTGTTCATTCCAAGAAAAGTGATGGCTTTATTGCAGGCACGTGGCGGTCACACTGAGATTGGAGTAGATGTTTGATTTTGATTTTGTTGTTAAATTTGTCATTGTTGATTCTTTTGTTGTTCTTTTTTTGTTGATGTTATCTGACATTTTGTCGAAGTTGTTGTTATGGGTAAAGTCAATAAATGGATACAAATTTGAATTAGAGTTTGGCTATAATTCTGGTTATAAGTTTTTAAAGTCCATCAGTGTCTATGAATTCGCAGACATGAACTTTCCTGGAAATAAATATATTGCCAACTGGGCAAAAGAAAATCTGTAGCAAAAATGACCTCAGGCGCTTACACTATACTACAAATATACAGGACGTCATGTTGTCTGACGAAAAAATTTCAATGCTGAACTTATTTGGACTTCTTTGCGACGGGAATTTACACTAAGATATGTGTGAAACGGCCGGCCAACATGCATTCTCACTCACTCTACTTCTCAGTTCAGCGAGCAGGGCACATCGACCTGACTTTCGGCCAACACACAGCCAATAGCGCGTTGGCGACAGTGGAACCTTTTTCCACGCTGGTACTGTATACTGCCCTCCAGACATCTTTTTCATTTAAGGTCTTGCTTATTTCAGCCAAAGAATGCCAAACACCACTCTCTGCTCACAGCTCAACAACATAAGGAAATGAGTCTGGGTGCTAAACTGGACTGCCAGCAGTCCAGACCTGTCATCCACTGAAAATAACTGGCATATTATGAAACAAAAAATAGGACAAAAGGGGCCACAAAGAGTAGAGCAGCTGAAATCCTACATGAAGCAAGTATGGGAAACATTTTGCTTTCATAACTACAGCAGTTAGTGTCCTAAGTTCTCAAATACTAACAAAATGTTGTTAAAAGAAGAGGTGATGCAACACACCGGAAAACACAGAGTTTAGATGATTTGCAAATAATTGCATTCTCCATTCATTTGCATTTTACACATCACCTCAAATTTTTGGAAAAGGGGTTGTGCAAAGTAGCTGTACAGCATAAGGTCAGGTTCATAAGAAAAAAAATGCAGATTCATCTATTAAAACATCAAAAATTATATAAACACACAACTAATGTTCAATGGAGTCTCTCCGTAGAAACATATTCCGAGAGAATCATGGAACTTTAACAGTTTGTACTTGACCACATATAAATTTACTTTCTTGCAGTACTCCTCACTAACTTTTGCACCCGTCTGTACTGAACATTCAGTCCTCTCTCTAAGCATGAAAGCATATTGACTGTTTAGTTCTCTGGTATGTTTGAAATGACTGTGACATGAGGGGAAATCAAATTCTCATATCTAATACTTCTAATAATAGTATCAAAAACAAAAATGTTCAAGGGAGACATGATAATTTGGATCCCAGCCATTATCCCAGTATTTTTTATTTTTTTTTCAAACATAAGCACAGCATGCTGGTGGTAGAGAGCCACTGTCGTTAGGGTGTTCGGGGTTAATAAGTGCCCTCTCCAGTGGAGGGGGCCTGTAGGGTGTTAGAGACCAAAGGGCCACTTCAGACTTGGAGCACCTCTTAATTCAACTTCTGAAGTGCCAGACGTACTCATGCACCTCCAGGCCCACTGAAAAGAGCCAAAAACTGTTACCCATTATGGCTTAATTTTTTTGAAAATTTTGTCATGGAATAAGGGGGTGACAAACAGCGTGGGAGAGGGGATTATTTTTTATGAAAAATCTAAATTACCCTTTGATTCAGTAATAATTATATGAACTCTTTAACTGGTGTCCTCTAGTTTGCAAACACACACACACACACACACACACGCATGCATGCACGCACGCACACACACACACACACACACACACACACACACACACACACACCTCATTTACTTTATCATTCATTCATATTAACACGGCCTGTTTCATTTCAGAGTCCAAAAACTTCTTTGTATTAATTGCAAAAACGATCCCCCACTGCCGAGCTTTGATAAGCAAGTTTTCGTCAGAAAGTCTTTAAATTTTGAGCCGTGTTAAATATTAACAGCGCTGAACCCGATCTGCATGGTGCTGCAGACAGTTCAAAGAGGCTGCTCTCTGAGTGAAGGCATCGCTGTTCTGCAGCAGATCAGCCCCCTCAGGGACCACTTCTCCGCAACAGGGCTGGTCCTCTCCATCCACAGTGCCCTGATGCAGTGTGAAGGATCATTATCCCATGATAAGGGGCAAGTCTTGGGGGAAGGGGGGATCTCCTTCTCTTGTTAAACTCAAAATAAACTCCCAATTCAGCCCCTGCATTCCTTAACCTGCCACATTCCCCTGAAAATAGGCCCGGACACCTCCGAGATCAAAAGCAGCTCCATTGAGGTGCAATTACCCAGACTTCAGGACCCTCAGCTCCACCTACACAGACTCCCCCATTCCATTACCATCACCGCTGCCTCCCACCACTGGCGGAACACAGCACTTCCAACAAAAGGGGCCTTTGTTTATGAAGAGCGACTGCCGTGAGTTTGCAAGTGGTTGGAGGACATCAGTAGATGTGTCCACTGGACGTAACACAGAACAGTGAGGAGTTACACGTGTGTGTTTCTTCACAACCAGCCTCATAATACCCCCTAATTGACTTCTCTTGCTGCTTGAAAAGACATAAGCTTTACATATGCGGTATCCAAAGCATATCAGTGAGGAAGCATGCGCTTCTCTGCTTGTAATCATGCTAAATATTGATGTTTGTTTTTTTCTTTTTTACAAATGATGTATACTTAATGCAAGACTACTCTCCAAAAAGCAGACGATTTATATGAAAAATAATTTCAAATGAGGAATGCAACATTTTAGAAATATATGTATCTGTATATGGGCCTTATGACAGAGTGTAGCCTACTCTGACCATTTAAAAAAAACATATTCTTACAGTTAAATCAGCTCCAGCCTTGTTTATCTCAGGACGGTATGTTGTTTTTAGGAAAAGAAATGGATCATTTATCACCAATCGCCTTTTATCACTGAAGTCCAGCAGAGCAACAATCAATCTGAAACATGCTTTAGCAGTCAGTGAGACTGAACTCCGAGGTTGAAAAGAAGGAAACTGAATTAACGAGTCTTTCATCACGAGCCTTAAAAGCACTGCAAATACGAGGTGTGAACACTGAGACACTGTTTAACCAACCAGACGACATCAAAGTAGAGGGCAGCGGCTAATCCCTAGGGAATACACCTGGTTCTTAAAAAGAGGTCAGCCCTCTTTTCAGGTGAGGTGAGTTATGAGTAACGCAGTCTCTCTGTGGCCTTGCAGCTGTGCTGCAGCAGCTCCCACTGTTAGCTATTATGTACCTATTAGCACTGATTATCGTCTGATAGCCAAGCGCTGCTCGCTTTCACTCAGGCTGACAGTCACTGTGCTTTGTTTAACCTTTCAACCGCAAGGGCAGCGCCCTGGCCGATGGGACAGGAGAAATAATTAGGAGAGGGGTGGGGAGCCGGGATGCTCAGCCCATGCATGGAAAAGATGAGGCAACATGGAATCATTTAAGATACTCTGGAGAAACGCTTTTAAAATCTTCTCCATCTACCCACCAGTGTTCTCAGGGAACATGATTATCTTGACCTTCATGGGCTGCTGATGTTGAAACTATTTCCTTTTGTGAAAAAGCAAAAATCAAAGACTCTCCCAGAAAAGAGAGAGCCGCTCTTTTTAAAAATGTTCCTCTTATCTTAGCAGTGAATTCCATTATGTACTCATCCATAAAGTTTGGATGTTTATAGTCTCTTCCGCCCGAAAAAGTCTTTGCATATCTGGCTGGCAGACATATTCAATTTGTGGTTATCGCCGTCTACCGTACATATGTAGAGTTATCGCAGCCGGCGAGTCGTCATTGTTGCCGTCGTCAAAGCGTTCCCTGCACCGTGTTCACCTCCCCGCCGTCAGAAAGGTTCCAGTGTTGGGTCACAGCTGCGACAGAAATGCCGCTATTGAACCCGGACCGCTGACCTTGGATGTGAAGGGAGTGGAATTACATAAATACGTAAATACGCAGGGCTGACCACCCACCGCCCAGGCCCCGAGTCAGCAGTGGACAGGGTGTGCAGTGTAGAGCCCTAGAGGCTGCCTGCTCCGTACAATATGACCTGTTAATCGCCAATGACACAGTTCCTCATGGGGGACTGGAGATAGGGCACTCTTAAAGGCGCGAGGAGGGAGAAAGTGTGAGCTAGATCCCTGTAAAAACGTTTTTTTTTTTCCCCTGTATTTACAGTATGCACTTCACATGTGAAATAAACATGTTGTCTACACCCTTCGATGTGTGACTGAGGGTGGCAGGGCATTGCTGGGTCAGGGTTTTTACATCACCCGTATGCACAGCAAACAAGCATGAACAGCTAGAAGAAGAGACATCGCCACAGTCCCTCAGGAGGGCAAGTATGCGTGAACCATGCAAGTATTTGTCAGCTGAGAAGACACTGCGGAGGATAAAACCATCTCAGCCTCTGCACTTAGTTTGAGGAAAAGTTCAGGGAGCAGGGTTTAAAGTGAGTATCTCAGGACATTCCCTCATTCTCATAAACAGTCCCATGCATATGGAGGGCTACTGAAGCAGCTCTACAAGGCTTCAAGGTGGCACAAGGTCAGAACCTAGACATCCAACTATCATTGATCCAATATGCACGTGGCAACAAATAGTAATACTCAGTAGGCTTTCTGAAATGATACCAACGGACGTCTAGCATTGTACACACGCAAAATCTTTTTAAAATGTAAATTATGGCCTGAACACTTTTTTCAATTCTCAATAGAAACTGCCGTCAAATGTACAATGTAACTTGCTCAGACATGATGCACCATAGTCCTAGAGGACAGTGCGTCACAGCTGTGCTCCAGCCCGTTTTCTTCCATCCTTGAATATCTTCCCTTTGCTTTATATGCTTAGAAGAGGAATTCACATGTTGCCAGAAAATTATGCGAGACCTAGGTTTGACACACAATGCACAATGGTTACGTAGGTTAGGTAACTACTGTAACTACCTCTATCCTTCATCAGTTTGTGCTTATTGTAATACTGGGTCTGTTTTACTTCAATTTATTCACTTATTACTGACTTGCTTTACTTTCGAGCTGAAGAGAAAAGAAAAGCACAGGAACACATGGTCCGGGTAACTTGCTTGCTTTTTAATTCATTTTCCATCCAAGTCTCGAACTGACACACTCCCTCCAGATACATACATATCCTTACATCATATCACTCCGCCGATCTTGACCAACATCAAAAACCTTACAGGAAAGGTGTACCATATCATGTATTTCACAATGTAAATTAAAGAATAGAATTATCTTTTCACTTATTCATCATTACCCAGACTGTAAATTATATCCAAAATTTACTGACACCAGAGCTCCATATTCAGTGTAACAGTAAAATAAATACAACAAACTCATGATGAGTGAATCACAGAGATTTATAGTTTTAACTAGCTAACAATCTTACAATGTTGTGAATCAAATGTCATATTCAACTTGATATTTTCTTGACAAGCTTATCTCTCTGACCAGACTGCACTGGACACACATTGGGCTGTAATTTCTTGGTGCAGAGCAGGGTGGGACAGCATGGTGTAGTCCACGCAGTGCTAATTTTGTCCGGTGCAGCCAGCGCAGTTTGTGCGGTGCAACGCTGTGCGCAGCCACTTTGGCAATTTGGTAGATGGACTTGCGCCAAGATGGGTGTGGCGGTGTAGTGGGGGAGGTGTCACATATTCATCATGAGGCAGTGACAATTTCGTGGATAAAGGCTCTGCCGAAAGTGCGCAGAGAGCTTGCCAGCTCCAATCTGGTTTACTTTCTTTGCAGTGGTAATTTGGCTGACCGGCGCACAGCGCGCACACGTCACCGAAACCTCACAGGCAGGTTTCCAGACTGTCAGGCACATTTCAATGCAATAAGTAAATACAGAAAGCACTATTTAATGTAACTATCTGAATCAGCACATAAATTATAGTATCTAAATCGATACTTTCGCACGACTGATTACATTCAAAGTAAAGATGTGAATACATGAGTCGAGTGTGCAAGCAGCTTAATACTATAATTGTTTTATCGTTTTTAGTGGGGGAAAGGAATACTGCCTGATTGCTATGATCTCATTCTGAGTTAAGATCACATATTGAAAATAAATGTGTAACGTATCTTACATTGTTGTCCATTCATGTTAATCCCAAAATTTCAAGCAGCAACAGGGTGTAATAATAGGAACACACTATCCATCGTTTCTCTTCCCAATGATGCAGGCAGAAGAAATAAATGAGCAACCGTCGTATTTCATTCCAACTTCATAAGTTTGAATGATCTTACGTGGTTTCGTTTTGAAATTCCATTCAAGTTTGGTAATGGTAATAATTCGCAAAAGCCCTAGCTAGCCTGCTGACTATTTGTAATGCTTAATATAGATGTAAGCGGTGCAGAAAACATGCCTGAAGCAGCAAAGTAAAATGCAACTTTGATGCATCATGCAGATATAGGACAGAGGCTTCTTTATTCCAACATGTTAAAGGTGAGTAGAGGAGCTCATTTGATTGGTGAAAATTTGACTCGGCTGTGTTAAACCCACTCAGGGCTTCTCTCCTCCCTCTTTGCCACTTGCGCCAGCAGGAGGGACAGAGGCGGGACAGAGGAGTACTTGCGCCGGGCACTAAATTGCAAAAAACGCCTGGATATACCCCGCTGTCGAGGCGCTCCCCCCATTCGCTGCGCCTGCGCCTGATTAACGAATTTAGAGCCCATTATCTGCGACTTTTATACTGTCCTCCCAACAAATCTAAATTAAGCACTTATACAATGCACAGTAGACACTAGAAAGGAAAACTAAATGAATGTGATTGGTGGATTCAAGATGCACAGAACACAACAAACCAGCTGGGAGGGCTGAGCTAAAATTTGGGTCAGCAATGCCCAGATTGCCCGCCCCTGCCCCTTACTAGAACCTATATATTTTCACAAGTCGGCACTCGTTTTTTTCAAGGTCTAAGATATAGTACATTTAGTGCAGCATAAAAGTAGGATTTTTTTTTTGCCACTGGAAATGGAGTTGAACTGAGGTGAAATCTGTGGGCAATTGATCATCACAAAGTGGAGAAAGGCAGCGGGACAAGGGGGAGGGAAAGCAGAGGGTAGACAGGTGATGTAAGAGCTGATGAGAAAAGGAAAGGTTTATTCACACAGCTGCTATCAAACCAACCACCAAGGTATCTCTATGATTTTTCCCCCCAAAACTGTCTTAGCACTTGTTCTCCATGGAGAACTCATTATAGTTTACTCCTCATATAAAATCCTGAATTTTGTCGATCAAGACTCCTGAACCGTGGAGACTTTCTTCTGTGTGAAGACTAGAGGACACTCGGTAGAGAGCATTCCTCCACCACGCCATATATCTGTTTTTGTCAGAGGTAAGTGCCGAACAAGGAATAACAGTCACAATAATATAATAATATTATACACAAAATTATACATCTAATTTGATGAAACTGGAGAACTTAAAAGGAATCAGACTGTGGCACCTGCATTAACCCCCCCATACACACACACACATACACACACACACCGTGGAGCGATGAGGGTTGCACTCTGCCAGAGAGAACATTGGTAAATAAGCACAGTCTCCATTAATGCCGCTGTACAAAATAACAGGGATAAGTGCCCAGCCAGACAGCGTGCAGGATCTCAATAATCCTGGGTGTCTTTTTAACCAGCCGTGAGGTTTATCTGGAGCTAACTGGGACAGGGAAGGCCAGGGCAGGGCAGGTCATTGGCTGCCCTGCCGCGACCCTCGGCGATGACACTCAGACGGGGTTGCGATCCCTTTAGTGCACCACAGCCGCAGCCACCTGGGGGGAAACGCAGTGCGCTTTATTTACAGTTTCCAGATTAGATGTTGTGACACACTTTTTTCCGCCCGGTCGATTGCGCTGTCTCGGCCGGCGAGAGGGTTGAGATTGATTGATAACTCCTTTATCGATCAGAGTTCACGCTGCGGGCCAAGCACAGAAGGGTTTTCGTGGTTGTAGGGGGGAGAGGTGGGGGCAGGGGAGTGGGATCTAGCTTCAAGCTGAGACTGCAGATTAGGCATAACAAATAAATAAATAAATAAATACATAAAACTCAACAACAGAGGACAAAGGCCAGAATTCAATCAGCAATATTGCCCTTAACTTTGAAGTACAAGCTAATGCAGTTCTGTTGTTTCGTCTCCTGAATGTCTTTTTTTTTTCACAGAGCAATTTAAGTTGCTGCAATAACAAGTAATATAATGTATCACTGTGACCTCATGTTAGCAGACATTGTGATTCTTATTTCAAGGGTCACACCAAAAGACTCCTGGTCAGGACTGCCAGTTCCCTTTTAGCGTGCTGACAAACAGTGGTACATAGTCCACAGCACTTACGACATTCTGAGCACGTCAGTCCTTTTTCACAACCTTTCTTTCCTGTCCTTTCAATATCTCTTCTCTCGGCTCTTGTCCCCATTAACACAATGTCCTGAGACCGTCCATTTAGGTACATAAGAGATTGTGATCTGCTGGTTTCGTGACACAGCTGAGCCCCAGAATATGGTCAAAACCAAGGGCTGTCCTTGAACTACCTCTCCTACTTTCGGGCAGCGGGAGCTTTTATTACAAACCCCCATGACGCCATGTGTAGGACATAACCTTGAGTGACCAGTTCCGGTTTTACATTTTTCAGATTCTTGCGCTAATGTTTGCCTTGAATGTCACTGACTGGCATGAACTAGCAATGATGCGTAAGGGCATAACTCCAAAAAGTGTTACATTATAATCTTCTTTCCCTCAGCTACCCCCACCCACCTCCCCCCGGGGCACCTGTGACCTTGATTGGACAAGGGTGACTGGGGGGAGGGGCACAGCATGCGCAACAGCGATTCTGCTCCTGAACTTACCGAAGTGCATTCACACCTGTTTCAAATAAAGCTTGGTAGACCTAAACCTCAAGGAAAATGGCTCCCTTCGCTACACAGAGTTTAGATCTTCTTGTCCAATTCACGTTACACTGCCTGTTCTATAACTAAGGATTACAGGTTTCCATTTTTATTTTACGTTTCAAGATCCTCCCATGCCAGCTGCCTCAAAGCATTCAAGGAAATTCATTATCCTAATCAAATTTGGACAACTCTGTGCACCATTAAATCTGGTCCACTCTATTAACCTTCATGAGATGGTGCAACCTGCAGGCTCCGTTAAGCTTATTTGCAAATGGAGCAAACAGTGCGTCGACCATCAGGATCCCACAAAGTTTAATACCCATAATCCCTCAGACTGGCCTCTTCTGCCAGAATCTCTGATTCCAGGCATGAATTTCAGGGATGACAAATAGATTTCTATGCGCACACAAACACACACACACACACGCAATACTTGCATTTTCAAATTAAACTCTCCTGGTTCACACAGAATGTTATGAAACCTGTGACTGACAGAAATCAAATCAAGATACTTTGTGGAAAACATTACCAATGACAATAAACTTCAGTATTTAAAAAAACAACCTTTTCTCCCAGGATAGATGGTCCTTGCATACCGAACTAACACATGTCCTGGGAATGTTTAGACCCTCAGCAATGAAGACTCAATGAAGATTAAGCTGCATAAATAAATGAACAAAAGCAAAAGATTTTGTGAGGGGAATCTCTGCGAAATGGTGTCTTCACAGGAGCTGTTAAGCATTCAGGATGACCTGCTTTCCTCTCCCAACCGCCCACACCCCACAATCCCCAACCCAATACCACAGAAGAAAAAACAGTGAAAATAAAGCAGTGCTACCCTTTCAGGTGACAAAGTGTGTGTATGCGTGTGTGTCGCACTGAAAACACTACAGAAAAGAATGAGTCCTCATTTGTATATACTTTATTCTAATGAATCAGATTAACCAAAAGCCCCTGCACCCCAGCTCCAGTTTTCGAGTGGCACTGTCTTTTGGGCCCCAGCCTCTTGTTAAGCACTGTAGGATGATCAGCACCCCGGGGGACCATAAGCAGATTAGAGCTGATTAAAGTCCTATCATTGCAATCAGAGCGGGGACACGGGACAGAGGCGCTCGTGCACCACGCCCCCCTGCACCTCCTCCCTCTGCTTATCCGTCACCATGCCGACACGCCAGATGCCATCAGTAAGTGACGTGTCCCGCGCATTCACCAGCGTGGGCAGACGGGCGCTCACACATGCCCCCATTTTAGCTCCGCTGACCTCAGATCACCTAGCGACTCGACCGCGATCTCATTCTAGCGTGTCTAAGGAAACGCGAGGCGCCACATTTGTTTATCCTACCCTTTTCCCCTCATTCCCTATCGGTGACTTAAGGTCAGCAGAGTTTTACTGTCCAAACAATTTCTCCTCCTCCTTTGGCCCTCTATCCTGATCTGCCCTAACCTCCGGGCTCTAGGTTCAGTTACCACTCCAGGACAGCTGGGTAGACCTGAGCAGTGATGGTACACAGTAGAGGATGGGGAGTGAATATACCACAGCAGCAAACTAATTACTGGTGGTCTTCCTCAATGAGCCGAGCTGTTGCCCGGACTGAACCGAGGATTATGTGCCCATGGACGGTTTTAGCAGTAAAGTGCTCTGGCTCTTACGTTCCTCCAGTCAGGTCACTCAGCCAGAAAGAAACCTAAAGCACAATCACCGTAGGCCACTTTACCCTCGCTATTTTATCGCTGTGCCCAGCTCTGCAGCAAAAATATGGTCCGTGTGGTGAGAAAATGGGACCCATTTAAATGTACTTAACCTTCTTTCAACCACTGTTAATTTCCTGAATGGGGTTGGTGGAGTTGAAAGAGAAAAAAGGCATGAACCTTAGACATGATACATGTAAGAGGATCCCTGCACAAGCAAGAGGAGAAGACCGAATCAGAGAGCTGGTTGGTGAGCTCAGTAAAGTAAACTAACCCTTGCTAGTAAAAGGGGATAATGTGTAATGAATCACTGTGGAATGATTTACTTTTTGATATAATTAGCCTTCCTACAGACACTGCCTACAGAGTCTGTAGTGGAGTTCAGAAATGCAGAATCCGTGAGCAATGCACATGCGTGAAAGTGTGAGGGGACTGGGGGTGTGCATGTTAATATGTCTATATCTGATTGTGCTACATGCCTCCAGTTGGCATTAAAAAAAAAACAACAATAAATAAAAACTTTGTGTCCCTTTAATAGGTCAGTCTGTCAGTCGAGTGCACAGCCCATACCAGCTTTTCTCATCGTGAACTATCAGGGAGAGGATTAAAAAGACATACCACAATGCATCTTTCTCACGAGCAAACGTGCTCGCCTGAAGTTGCCCTCTCAAAGTCCAGCCTTCCATTGGAGAGGCTGAAGGCATTACTACTGCTTCCCCCTAAATTGCTACACTGAGGCAGACGGAAAGTAATGGCTTCAAGAAGAATGTTTGACAACTATTTAAACCTGTCTATACAGCCATTATACTGATAAATGGCCAACCTACTAGATAGGAACGGAGTATAAAAAGGCAGGAAAGAAAGATTGGGGAGACACAGTGACCGATATGCCCACCCCCAAATGCCCACCTCCTCAACAAGTCAGAGCGTTTGCTGTGTGTTGGACAGGGGTATCAGTCCTGGAGAGGATATGGATTTTGGTACAGGACTTTGAGGATGGGGCGAAGCAGGAAAAAATGTCTTGTTCTTTGATTTGGGGCAAGATGACAAGAGTGGAAATCACTTTCTCCCATGTTCCTCCAGTGTAACACCCCCACCGTAACACCCGACAAGTGCCCCCACGCCAGCTCTCCACCCCAGCCCCCCTCGGCTGTGACCTCTAATCGACCGTTTGAACTCCAGAGTGGGGGTCAGAAGGGGTCCCAAACAAAGAGGTCACAAAGTGGTCAGTCACTCTTGAAATCACGGATAGGGAATGTGATGTCTGTTTATTACTCTGATTTATGTAATTAGCACAGACAGGTTAGGGCTGGTTTTGATAGGGTGGGGGGTCGCTTTAAAAAACATCATGGCGTCCAGTTCCCTTCTCTCTTCACCCACCCCCACCCCCGCTGCACAATCCATTTCTGAAAATAAATTCTGAATGTCCAGTGGTCCCTAAACCTCCAGTGGCTCAGCCTTGAAGTAATTTAGCCTCGGTTCTCGAAAAACGATTCATTCCCGAGCTGGACCCCTGAGGGCTGCGGATAGCGTTTCGAGGTTTATTTAAACAATGCCGGCACGCCATGCTCTGCTCCGCAGACGGACAGAAACCAAACAAAACAAAACAAAAACACCCCCTGATTAATTGGCAAGGCAGAATGTTCATCAGCAATGAATTAATTTAATGACAGGCGGCTCTTAGAAAAACAAAGCGCTTAAATCACTCGGTGACTTGGTCTGGGTGTCATGGAGCCAATTTCGCAACCCCCCCACCCCTAAGCCTCGCTCTCCTCCTTGTTCAACCATTAAAATTCTGTGAACCGTGATGACCAAGAAAATGAAGACATTCTGGAGAGAGGCAAGTTTGGCTCTGAACTTTCTGCCTTACATTTAAACTTTACAGGATAACATCACCAAGTAAATGAAGGGGCATATTTTATAGACAAGACTTGCATTTAAAAAAAAACACGCTAGTATGCTTAAACATCAGCACTCTCAGCGCTATTAGCAAGGAATCGCCATCAGGTAAGCATTAGCTGTAGCTGTGGAATAGATAGGCTGAATGCTATGGAAACGAAGTGTTGGGAGGCGTGCACACAGGAGGCGTGTCCATTTTTCAGTATGTATTTTAAAAATTATTTACCAAGGGTAAAAAAGCCCCCAACACACGTTTTTTTTTTTTTTTACCTAATGTCTTGGCTACTGCATTTAAATGCCGAGTGTTTGCATTTTTAAGATGGCTTCAAAAGTTAAAATCTGTTCATATCGGGGAGTCACACTGCTCATCAATGTTAATTTCGGAGGAGGTGACCAATCGCTTAAGAGAATGAGAGGGACTTGTGTTTCCATTGGTCAACTCTCGCAAACACTTATACTGAAAATGCTACTATGTTAGATGTAGCCAGTGGAGTTGTCACTTGTTGTCTTAGCACCATTTCAACCCATCTCCCTTCCTCCTTTTAAATGATGTGCATGTACTGTTGTGTTTCACGTTTTCAAACGAAAGGACATCTCATATTTAGAGTCGAGAAGATCTGCGGGGTTGAGGAGCGCGCTCACTCAGTGTGTCCCGCACTCCTGTTCTCCTGTTGAGCAGCGGCAGGTGCAGGGCAGAAGTGCAGTCGCCAGACCGTCAAATGTTTGGCCAGCGTTCCCATGAACAGAGAGGGAGACAGAGGAAGAAGGAGAGAGGGGGAAGTAGACAATGAGAGAGATTTTAAAAGAAAGCGAGAGAGAGAGAGAGAGAGAGAGAGAGAGAAAGAGGAAGATTGAGAGCGTGAATGAGTAAGTCAGTGAGTTAGTCAGTGAGCATTGGGAGAGGACCTCTTGATGGAACATTTCTTTTCCCAGGGACTTGCATTTATACACAAATAAACACAAGTGTCCTCCATAACTGCCAAAGTGAACAGCATATTTTCTCTCTCCCCCCAGACCCTTATAAATTAGCGGTTAAGCCATTATCCCATGATAAGAATAATGTGGCCCCAGCAGGGGAGGCAGCGAGGCTCCGTAAAGCGCTCTGGAAGGCCAGAGTCTGACACTGGGACTTATACAAGCAGAAACAAACTACACGGCCGATAAAAAGACACAACTCAATGAGCTCAGACGTCACTTCGGTCCGCAAAATATCTTCACTCAAAAGGCTGGCTGATGTCCAAGCCTTTCAGCAGAGAATACCAGCCACAAATTTAGCAGAACCAGAAAACAGCATGGACTCCCAGTGGCATGGTGCAGGTTTTGTGTAGCAGGGTCTGGGTTTTGTGTGGTAGTGTCCAAGTTTTTTTATGGGATAGTTTGGGATTTGTGTGGTGGAGTCCGGGTTTTGTGAGGCTGGGTCAGGGTTTTGTGTAGCAGCGTTCGGGTTTCGTGTAGTGGTGTCCGGGTTTAGTGTGACAGAGTCTGGATTTTGTGTAGCGGTGTCCGGGTTTTGTATAACAGAGTCTGGATTTTGTGTAATGGGGTCTGGGTTTTGTGTAACAGCATTCGTGTTTTGTGTAGCTGAGTCGGGTTTTGTGTAGCAGAGAGGGGTTTTGTATAATGTGGTCCGGGTTTTGTGTGACAGCATTTGGGTTTTGTGGAGCTAGGTCAGGTTTTGTGTAGAAGAGTCTGGGTTTTGTGTAGCAGGGCGCAAATCTTATGTGGTAGTGTTTGGGTTTTGTACGGCAGGATTTGGGTTTTGTGTTGCGGAGTCTGGGTTTTGTGTAGCGGGGTTTGGGAATTTCATACAACTATTTATGCACGTACCCAGCATTATTCTGCAAACTCACATAAACACGCACCCACAAACATGGTTCAATCACAATAAAGCACCACGAATCCTGAATTTCTAAATGACGACCTTTGATCTAACAAATGTCAGAATTGCTGTTTTATTGTTTGTTCAAAAACCATGTCAACCCTTTAAGGTCCAAAATCAAGATTGTGGTAAGAATGCTCTTAATCATTTTACTGCTGGTGTCATAATTATCAGAAGTTGAAGCCAATGGGAATGTAAAAATCTGGCTAAGAGTTAAAAAAGAAACATTCCAACTAGTAATTCTAGGCAGTGACACAGGATGTGATGTCAGAGGGGAAGACCCGCATGCATGTTCCTGGTGTTGCTTGCCTGGCTGTGTAATGTGGAGAGAGGCAGAGATGGGCTGGGGAGATGAGGAGAGCTCATCTCCCCTCTATGCACATTTAATCATGAAGGATCACAGACCAGCTATAGAGGATCACTGAGGTCAGAGAGGTGAGACCATCCATTGGGCAGCCTGCATATAAAACACACATCTATATACACAGCCATCTACACACTCAAACACACACACAGATATACAGAGTCACCCACACACACAGGCACAGGCATATATATACACAGCAATCCACACACAGACACACACAAAGATATACGGAAGTCATCCATACAGACAGACACACAGACACACACACACACATATATATACATCTGCACACTCAGACATAGATTTCCACAGCACAGAACACGCATTAAATCCGCAGACACGTACCCACACAGAGGCACTCGCATATGTGCACGCTTGAAGGCATATATTCACACACACGCACGTGCGCGCGCACTCACGCACACACATGCACCCACAGATCAATTATTTACACACCCCCCCCCCCCATACACAAGCATGCACACACATGTGCACACATACACAAACACCCACACGTACTCGCAAATATGCAAAGAAATACATGTCAACACACAAACACACGCCCACACGAACACATACACGCATGCTAAGTACGCTAACGCAGATCTCTCAGTGTAACAGGCCTGAGAGGGATGGCTGGCAGTGGGGTGCGAGGGTTATGTGAGAGGGGGAGAGGCGGGTGGTGTGCGGAGCCTGTACAGACAGAGAGCTCACTATACGCCCTCCTGCAGTGCGCTTGTCAAGCCCTCGGCCCCCGGAGCATGCACACAGCTGCCCCCACACACGCTGAGAACGGTGACCTGCTAAAACCTGATAATCCAAAGACCACATCTGCCCCAGATACCATCTTGATGTCATTGTAGATAGCTTCTTGTTATTACCTGCTATATAATCTAATAAAACCCTGCCTCTCCCCCCCTGCTGGGGTAGGCCGGCATCTGCCAATCAGTCTGCTTTAATACAATCCATCTGAGGGTAATGAGTGAGGAACTCTGGAAATCCAAGTTCCCAAACCCTGGACTTAGGCTGGTGATAAAGGACAAATTAGGCAGTCAATGCACACCGCGGGCTGCATTACAAGGTGTACGACATTTGTCTACTTTTACCTTTCCCACACAAAGCCAGAATACAGGTCTGTAAATGTGAACTGTGCTTTCATGTATAAATAATGGACACGGCTTCCCAAGCACACCGCCAACCCCCCCTCCATGATCCTGGTGGATAAAATAGAGCACATCTTTGTAAAGTCTGTCATGCAATTCAAACCTTAGCCGCCCACTCACCCCTTCTAACACAAATTTGAGAAAAGCAATATCCTCGTACACAAAATTAATAGCTAAATAGCTCGTGTGCAGGCCATGACAGAAGCCCCATGTTCCCAGCTGAGCAGAAGTGACAGCGAATGTGTTGCCGGGCGTAAACGTTGGGGCGAGAGAGCGAGGAGGGCAGCGAGATGGGTGTCCGCATATCAAAGCCCACAGTGACTCCTGCCTGCCATCTGATCTGGTCTCAGGAACCTCAGAATTCCTGGCAGACGAGGGGTGAAACCATGAGCCGCTTAAAGTGCGCTTGTGTAAGTGATTAGGGCCAGCTGTTTCCATTCACATTTCACAGGACTTGAACTCTGCAACCTGCTGCATTTTTATTGCAGGGGGGGTGGCTGCAACAGAGGAAGAGGAGGGCAAACAGTGGGGTTGGAGTGTGTTTGTGTGTGTGTGTGTGTGTGTGTGTGTGTGTGTGTGTGTGCGCGTGTGTGTGCATGTGTGTGTGTGTGTGGGTCTGCACATGCTATGTATTGGCTTGTGTTTGTTTGCACGTGCATGTGTGTGCACATTTGTGGTCAGAGTGCATGCATGTGCATGCTTATGCATGTTTGTGGTTACAGTGTATGCATGTGCATGTAGATACGTGTTTGTGGTCAGAGTGCATGCGTGTGTGTGTGTGTGTGTGCGCGCGCGCATTTGTGGTAAGAGTGTATGCATGTGCATGCATGTGCAGATTTGTGGTCAGAGTGTGTGTGTGTGAATGTTTGTGGGCGAAGTGCATGGATGTGCGTGTGTGTGCATGTTTGTGGTAAGAGTGTATGCATATATATATGTGTGTGTGTGTGTTCACATTTGTGGTGAGAATGCATGCATGTGCGTGTGTGTGTGCAGATTTGCGGTCAGAGTATATGCACGCGCGTGCATGTGCACATTTGTGGTCTGAGTGTATGCATGTGCATGTGTGTGCACATTTGTGGTCCGAGCGTATGCATGTGCGTGTGTGTGCACATTTGTGGTCCGAGCGTACGCACGTGCGTGTGTGCGCACGTTTGTGGTTAGAGGAGTGCGTGTGCAGAAATAGAAAAAATAGAAGGCAGAAGCACTCATTGCATTGACAGTATTTATGTATATATGGGTGCGGCTGCATAAGCGTCCATGTGCATCTTTGACTAAGACAGTACATGTGCCTGTCGATATCTGATGGCTTAGAGAATGTAGTACAGTAATCCTAGTATCCGACAGCTGACTGTCTGCCAACAGACTCCACCCTAAAGAACATACAGCAAAAAAGAGAAATCTGGCAACTATACAGGAAGCGCTGAACTTCACTCTGTGAAACAGAGGGATTCTGGGTAGCAAGTACAACTCTGACTCAGACAAAGTTGGAGCAGAATGGGAAACGCAGATAATAACAGAAAGCCCAGGCGATCTCATGATCTCCTCGTTAAAATGTCATTTCTGGTTGTTTGGGCATAGAACTGAAATGGTAAGCATGAAAACTCAATTTTCCTTGACTCGTAAAACCAACCCATTAGTCTTATTAGTCTTTCATGGAAAGCTGGTGTGAAGTTGGTGGGACTTTTCAGGAAGATTGCTGACGTGGACAATCTCCAGCAGTATCCAACTAATCAGAATTCAGGAGAACACTGGCTGCATCCCTCTCTACGAAAAAGCATAAATTCACATTTTCACATCATTATGTTTCAGCGACTTCACTCTACATTCTATTCGCCAACGAGCCACCTAGTATGTGGTGCCCATTTCTTGCAAGAGTAATGAAAAATTGCTTGCTTTTGCCAAGTGGCTCATTTTGGTGAATGGGGCTGTCCCTTGTCTACCTTCAGTTCAGCCTCTTCCCTCCTGACATAAGAATGCAGTGTTTGTCTGAGCCGGAAGCCTCACTGCAAAAAATGATAAGATAAAAATACTAGGTAAGATGAATTTACTTATTTTAAGACTTCAAATCACCATTTTTCTTAGAAAGACAAAAAAAAAATTCTGGTTCTGAGGTAATTTTTACTAGCTTGCCAATGGGGTAAGTAAATTTCACTCGTCAAGTCAAATAGTAACTTGTTTTAAGAAAAAGAAAAAAAAAACACACTAGTTACTATTTGACTTGACAAGTGAAATTTATTTACCCTATTGGCAAGCTAGTAAAAATGACCTCAGAACAAGAAATTTTTTTTGTCTTAATAAGAAAAATGGTGATATAAAGTCTTAAAATAAGTAAATTCATCTTACCTAGTATTTTTATCTTATAATTTTTTGCAGTGTGAATACGTAAGCTTTAATCAAATTCATTTAATCTGACATCCAACTTTCTAGTCAGCTAGACTGACATTATGCCTGACTTCTTACTTCAGCATTATGTGCATTATGGGAGGGAGCATTAGTTACATATCGTTAGCCTAATAGCATAGTTGCCTAAGTCGTATTTGAACGTTTTCGTAAAACAAGAAAAAACAAAATTTTTAGCATGCACTTGTTTTTTTTTTTTTTTTTTTTGCTATTGCAACAGTAAGCCAAAAAATGACTTAGGCAATTATGCTATGAGGCTAACGATATGTAGAAAATTAATAACACCAAATTAATATTGTAAAGAACAGCTAAAATGAGGCCATGAAACCCAAAATCACGATGACTAACCTCCCCACTTTTCAAATTTTTACATGCTGCTTTTTGACTGTTCGACAAACTTAAGTCTTGCAGGATAGTTAGTTTGATTGCCCTGTACTGGTGACAAGCAAATTGACTGAGCCGCAGACAACTGAATATTTGCAGAGGTGCAGTTCAGTGGGTGTTTAGAGGAGTATGCAAAGACTCCCTCCGAGGTGGCAGTACTGAATAAGAAGTAAGGGTACTAATGTAAGCACTGGTACTCAGTTTAGGTAAATGAGGTGCTTGAGGTGAACCCTCGAGTTAAGGATAAACCGCGTCAATTCTGGTTGCTTATGCCAACTTGCATTTATTGGAAGGGATGGAGAATATTTGAATGACTTGACCAGAGGAGCAGATGTTAATCAAGCATTACTTTACCATGCTCCAACAGTCCTGAGAAACCGATACGAGCAGCCAGGAGAGCTGTTTTTGAGCTCTGTTTTATGATAGTTTTATACATATACAATATATATATGTTCTTTTTTACTGATATTTTGGTGGATACTTAAAATGCCATCCATCTATGATAAACCTATCAATTTGTGATATTCCTGGTCAAGCATCCCAAGGCTTAAATTTACTTTGACTTGTAATTTTATTGTAGACAGAAGGTAGGCAACAATGTTCAGTGTTTTGTCTGGTCGACTACACTTTCGTTGTAAGTATACATTTCATTTCTGCCATTTAAGCCTGCAGTGCCTTCTAAACAAGAATGAAATACTCAGATCCCCCACTGTGGGATGGCTGACATCTTGCTTGGAAATAAAACTCGGCAGAGGGATGGACTGAAAGATTAGAGGACAGAGGGAAGTATGACAGTCACTTCTGTACAATCAGATGAAGCCATATATTACATTTTGAGAAGAGATAGTGAACGGTTGAAAAGTTATGACTTGGAAAAGACCAGGATGGCTGATATCTGGCTTGGAAACAAATTGCAGAGGAAGGACGGACAGACGGACAGAAAGACGATTGGAAGTGTGAAAAGGCACATATGAAAAGTTTGTTTCTGAAACACAATACATCAATTTCATTTTGGAGAGAGGGCTGTAACATTTTGTGTACTGTACTGTCCTGTAACATGGACCACTGCAGGTACTGTCCTGCTCCACTAGGGGACTGGTCTGGACCACTGGTCTTTGGAGCATGGACCACTGCAGTAACTGTCCTGCTCCACTAGGGGACTGGTCTGGACCACTGGTCTTTGGAGCATGGACCACTGCAGTAACTGTCCTGCTCCACTAGGGGACTGGTCCAGACCACTGGTCTTTGGAGCATGGACCACTGCAGTTACTGTCTTGCTCCACTAGGGGACTGGTACGGACCACTGGTCCGAGGTTTCTCGAGACAGTGAAATTTGCAGTCTTTGCTGACCTCCCACTGAGGTAAGGTCTCGGAACTACTGACTGAGCAGTCCACTCTCAAATACTGCAATTAGATGGTAAATGTTTGCCTTAAGCTAAGCATTTTGACATTTTGAGAAATTCAGCCTCCTCTATGTCGGCGCCTATTGCACTTTCAAGAAAAACACAAATTTTGACCATGGAAAAATACACCTTATAGTATGAATTTCTAGAAACTGATTTTTACACCATGTGTCAGAAGCACAGAGCCATCACTCCATCTCAATTTTTTTTAATTTTAGCACTTATTGCATTTTGTGAACAAACTATTCATATACACAATAAGATGTATTTAAAATTTTGCTGAGAAGCATTGAACGAGTTGTGGTCGGGAAAAGAGCAGGATGGATAATATTTGCGCTGGAAACAAAATGCGATGGAGGGACGGACAGGAGGTCAGACGAAGTACAAAAAGGCAAATCTACACATCAAGATTCATCAAAATAAGAAATTCCTTGAGAAATATTGAACGATTTAGGAGTCCTGGCCCGGAATAAAAGCACGGTGGACGGACACACGAAAGGACATCAACCATTTCTACATCCCCGTGCACTTTTTGGCACATAAAAAAGATGGGATGGGTAATTTAGGACTAGTAATGACAATAAAAATTTAAATAATGATGCAATTTAAAACAGCTGATATCAGCTGGTGATTGCAATCATGATTTAGTACAAATGCAGCATTCCAGGCCTGGTCCTTCAGGACCAAAAAAGGGCCAAAAATTGCGAACTTGCCCATAAATGCTTTAAAAAGTTTAAAGAAAAAAATGGAAAAGAATATGGATATTTCACCCTCCACAGTGTATAACAAATTGAAAAGATTCAAAGAATCTGCAGGATTTTCTCAGTGTAAAGCCTTAGCTGAATACCTGTGATCTCAAATCACCCAGATGACACTGTATCAAGAACTGTAACTTATGTATTAGCAATATAATCACATTGGTTCAGGATTATTTTGGCAAACCTTTACAATTAGTCTAGTAGGAGGGAGGGGTCCCAATGTCCCTGGGGCAAACATTTTTGAAACATGGTTTTCACCCTTAAGGTGTCTACTTAAGATTTTTGCTTCTCGCCTAGGTCAACTAATGCCCCATGGGGGTTTTTTGGAGGCCATTTTGAATTTATGTCCGCACGAATGGCGAAAACACCAATAAAATGCCAATTTTCATCACTCCTAAACCAGACATCATACAAAGACTATTGAACACACTTTTTCTGATTATTTTGACACCAGGAATCAAATGGAACGGTCACTGAGATGGTTGAACCACTCTTTGTCAGAGAAAAATGAACTCTGAGTTATATTTTTTTAATAAATTACTCAAAAAAGTTAGGAATTTTTTTTTCAGTCCATAATTTCTCGCTTTTAATAATTCCATTGGTGCTGTATTTTAGACCAATGGAAAGCCTGATTAGTCTCCTTTCCAAAGAGGTACAACTTGTAAGGATTGTGTATTCATGGAATGAGCGACAAAGCTAAACGTGTAGGAGTCACCAATTTAGAATTCTTAGAATTTTAAAGACCAATAAAATGCCAATTTTCATAGCTCCTAAACCAGACACGATACAAATACAACACCTTTTCTGATGATTTTGACACCAGCAGTCAGATAGAAATGTTGTGATCCATGTTTTTTGCCTCTGTTTATGTCTGACCATTCCTAAATTATGTATTGTGTTTTGGTAACTTAGATTTCATGTTTTATTATTTTTTATGTTTTAGTTTATTCATAGTTTCCATGCCATGTTTCATTTCCATGCATTGCACTTCGTCTCCCCCGTCTTGTCTTGAGTGTTGTATTTGCTCAGGGTCCCTTGTTTAGCGTGCCACTCATTCGGGTGATTTATTGGTTTCTGGGTTTCAACCTTCTTTCATTATCTCGTGTTCTTCCTTCCTCTTACTTTTGCTATCTTACTAACACATACTAACAGTTTGTTATTTTAATAATTACTAACCAACACTATCCTCGTATATTTTGACTAACTTACTAACAAGCACTCGCGATTGTATAGCTGCACGTACTAATTGACTAACGATCTCTCAGCATTCGCCCTATTCTAGCCTCCGCCTCTTGCCTTTCCCTAATTATCTCTGCTGCACTTTATGTGGGTCTCCACAAACTGCTTCGTGCTTTCCTTTCTGTAATCTATGCACTTTTAGTACTCCGTGACTAGAGCTGTTTGTCTGTCTATAGGTTTGTCTTGTGATCCCTGTCTGCGTTTTGGCTACGGCCAATTTCATGTAATTAGTTTGTTCCAAATGTGTCTCTCCATGATTATTGTTTCCATTGATTGCACTTGTGTTCCCTAGTCATGTGGTTACCCGGAAATATATATTAGATGTCTGTTACACCTCCTTTGTCAGATCGTTAACTTCCCTTGCTACCTGTGCCACGCTTCTCTCGCCTTGTATCATTGTGATTATCTTTCTGACTGGACCGTCCTAGACTTCGAGCTTTGCCTATTCCTTGTACTTTGCCGCATTCTTGTTTTTTGACCTATTTTGTTTGACTACGATTTTTGTGATTGGTGCCCTGTTCGTGATTCTGGATTTCGCCCCTTGGAGTCTGGTTTTGGATTGCGGACTTTGTACTGTCGCCAGCTCTGTTGGGGGGTTTCCCCTTTCAGAAATAAACCCTTCTTTTTTGCATTTTACTGGTGTTTGCTCTTGGTTGATTTCGTAAAACCTCACAGGAAAGGTCACTGAGATTGTAGAACTACTCCTTATTAGGGAAAAATGAGTAGTATTATAGTAAAAAATACTACCCAATTGACAGCCAAAATGGGTCATTATCTTTGTCCATCTCATCATCAATCTGTCCAACTTGCCCCTTCCCCTCCATGCGCACAAACACACTTAGCTTCCCCCCACCCCACCCACACTCACACCCACTCATCATTGTCCATCTCTCTCTCCATCTCCTCCACTTCCCCATCATCTATAGCACTCGCCTACAGGTCGATCAATGGCGGAGGCAAAACTTGTCCACAACACCAGATAGGCTCTAAAATCCCTTTTTTCATCCTTCCACCTCTGATCATCATCATAGGGATTAGGCCTTCAGGAGATTGGCTCAGGGCCCGCTTATAGCATGCTACCCTGTAGTTAATTCGCTGGATATGTGGGATGAGAGCATTTTGGCAGGGAGGCAGGCGATCAAAGTCCACTCTTGACTTGCAGCTGAGGGTCTCATCCTCTCCCATCATCTTCTTTAGGATCTTTGTCCTGGCCAGGTTCACAGATGTTAGACGTGACTGGTCATACATCAGACATGTGAAGCCCTCCAGCTGCTCCTGCACCTCTGGTTTGACCTTCCACTCATCGCCCAGCTGACTGTAAACAAATTGTTGGGATAATTGCTAGGTTTGCTCTTTTTAAGTGTTCTAAATTGTTCTCTCCCCCACGTTTAGCTTTGTCGCTCATTCCATGAATGCACAATCCTTACAAGTTGTACCTGGTTGGAAAAGTGACTAATCAGGCTTTCCATCAGTCTAAAATACAGCACCAACCAGAATTATTAAAAGCAAGAAATTATGGACTGAAAAAACATTTCCAAACTTTTTTTTGAGTAATTTATACAAAAAATACTAATCAGAGTCAATTTTCCTCTGATAAAGAGTCGGTCTATCATCTCAGTAACCTTTCCATTTGATTCCTAGTGTCAAAAAAGTGTGTTCATTTATCTTAGTATGATGTCTGGTTTAGGAGAAATGAAAATTGGCGTTTTATTGGTGTTTTCGCCATTCGTGCGGACATAAATTCAAAATGGCCACCAAAAACCCCCAAGCAAAAATCTTAAGTAGACATCTTAAGGGTCCCAAAAAACCATGTTTCAAAAATGTTTGTCTCGGGGACATTGGGACCCCTCTCTCCTACTAGACTTTGTGGTCAAACCCACAAATCTCAGTTAAATTTTTACTGTATAGAAAGGACGCCTTATGTTACATGTGCTGAAGAACTGTCGACTTCACTGGGCTCAAAAGTATCTGCAATTGACCATCACACAGTGGAAACTTGCCTTGTGGTTAGAGAGATTAATATTTCAGGCCTTTTTTGGTTGGAATAGGTACGTGTGCTCTGAACCAAAGAAGAAAAGGACCAGCAATGAGTCCAGAAGCCATACTCTGTCATGGGATGGGGCTGTGTCAGTTTTTTGGCAAGGTTCTTTCACCTCTGTGAAAGAACCATAAATGCTGACAAGTACATGGAGACTGTGTAACACCACATGCTCCCCTCATAACACCATATTTTCCAAGGAAGCCCATTCATATTTCAGCAACGAAGACATGAAACCACATTCTACAAAGATAATATATGCATAGATGCATAAGAAGAGAGAGTGGGTGCCGTCTTATTATGCCAGCAGTCCTGTGAACTTGCACATATTTTGAAATGCAAAATACAAAAACAAAGACCTCGGACTGTTGCACTCTTAATGACTTCTTTGCAAGAGAATGAGACTAAATTACACCTGAAACAATCATCTGATTTGTGAACATTTATTAGTGTTGCGAAAAGGAACTGAATCTTTACAGAGTGGTGAATAGAGTCCCAACTTTTTTTTAGAAATATGTTGCAAGAATAAATAAGATTGAAATAACTGTTTTTTAAAAAAAAAGATACAACTCATGCTGAAACGACGAATAATGGGCTGTCATATTGTTTCCAAACTAATGTGGGTCAACAATAATTTACAAATCACTGCTTCACTTTTAATGATAATTTAACTTCCTTCTGTTGTGATTCTGCATTTCAGCCATGTCTTTTGTCTAACCCCATGTTTAAGTTCTGTGCCTGGCTTGCCATGTATGCCTTTTGTGTTTTAGTGACCACTGCCTGCCTCTGACCATCCCTAGGATTATGTATTGTGTTTTGGTTGTTTGATTTCATGTTTTATTATTTTTCTCGTTTTGTTATTATTTACGTCTTTGCCATGTTTCATAGCCTTGCCATGTTTCATAGTCTTGTTTTTGGTTCTAGTCCTGCACTTCGTTTTCCCCTGTCTTGTCTGGTGTAGGTCTTTGCCCACGGTCCCTTGTCTGACGTGCCACTCATTCGGGTGATTTCCTGGTTTCTGGGATTTCAATCTTTCTTCATATCTCGTTTTCTTCCTTCCTCTCTCTTTATGCTATCTACTAACCCTACTAACAGTTTATTGTTTTCGATAATTACTAACCCCGATTAACATTGTATATTCATACTAACTGACTAACTTGCACTCGGGATTGTATAGCTGCACATACTAATAGACTAACGATCTCTCAGCATTCGCCCAATCTGTATCTCCGCCCTCCTTGCCTATCACTAATTATCTCTACTGCAGTTTCCATTTATATCTCAGGCTTTCTCTTTTCTTTAGACTATACACTTTAGTACTCCTTAACCGGAGCTGTTATTCGTTCATAGGAATGTCTCGTTATCCCTGTCTGCGTTTCGGCATTCGCCAAATTCATGTAATTAGTTTTCCTCATGTGTCACTCCCATGTCATTGATTACACCTGTTTACCCTAGTCATGTGTTCACCCCGGATATGTATATAAGGTGTCTACACTTTTAGTTCCTTGTCAGATCGTCTTTACTCCTTTGTCTTGTGCTACGTTCCTCGCCTTGCTCACTGTGATATTTTCTTTCTGACTGGATTGCCCGACACTAGTTTTTTGGTTTGCCCTTTTGGATCTGATTGCCTTCGTGAGTTTTGACCTATTTTTGCCCGACCACGTCTATCGTCTTTGCTGCCCTGGTATTTGGATTCGGACTGTTTACGGCTTATGAGTTTGTCTCTCCACCAAACCCACGCCTGTGTACCGAACCATTTTTGCCTGACCTTGAGTTTTGTTATTGGTGCCCTGGTTACAGTTTTGGACTTTGCCCTTTGGATTCTGTTTGTGGATTGTGGACATTGTACTGTTGCCAGCTCTGTTGGGGGGTTTCCCCCTTCAGAAATAAAGCCTCCATTTTGCATTTATCTGGTTTTCGCTCTTGGCTCATTTCGTAAAACCTCACATTACGATCTGACCATGACGGAGCCAGCGTCAGACCAGTCTCTGCAGGAGGCAGTGCACCAGCAGGGCACTCAGTTGGAGCTTCAGGAACGTCAGCTCCGTGCTCTGATGCAGCACATGCAAACCATGAGCCTCCAGATGGCGGACCTCACTCGCTCAGTACAGGAGGCGCAGCAACTACAGTCACCCCAGCCTACCGCCTATACTCCTCCTGCTCCCGCTTCCGCTCCGCCCCTACCCAGCTGCGAGCCACGTCTTCCACCGCCGGAGAGGTACGACGGGAACCCGGGAGCATGTCGGGCGTTTCTCACCCAGTGCGAGCTCATCTTCAGCCTGCAGCCTTCGTCCTTCCCCACCGAAAGAGCGCGAGTTGCTTTCATTATCACGCAACTGACGGGAAGAGCTAAGCAGTGGGCTACAGCGGCTTGGGAAGCCGATCTCCCCTGTGTACAGACTTTTCGTCTACTGGGTGAAGAGATGAGGCGGATCTTTGATCGCACCAAGTTGGGTCACGAGGCAGGACGAGAGATCCTGCACATGCGACAAGGTGGGCGTCCCGTAGCCGACTACGCCATTGATTTTCAGACGTTGGCCACCAACAGCAGATGGGGACAGAGAGCTCTGTACGATGCCTTCTTCGACGGATTATCGGAAGCACTTAAGGATGAGCTAGTGTCGCGGGATTTACCGGAGAACTTGGACGACCTTGTCGACCTGGCTATTCGCGTGGATTCGCGATTGGAGGAGCGCCGACGCCTCGCTTCCCGCAGACGACCATATCCAGCTCCCCAGAGTACTCCGCCTCGATCACCCCCTACTGGCAGCCGCTCCCCTGAGCCTGAACCCATGCAATTGGGACGTACGCGCATTCCTGTGGAGGAGAGGGATCGCCGCCGCCGTGATGGGGCCTGCTTTTACTGTGGCAAGGGAGGACACCTTATCGCTCAGTGCCCTAACAGGGAAAGAAAAAAGAAGAGAAGAGGTCCTCCTGGTGCCCGCATAGCGACAGTAATAGGGGTGACGCCGGGACAGGAAACTAACAATCGCACATGTGTTCCTGTAACTTTGGAATGGGGGGGCGAGAGCAGATCCACCGAGGCTCTCGTGGACACCGGAGCGGAGGAAAACTTAATTGATGTGGAGCTGGCCCGGAAATGGGGCGTTCCCACAGAGAAGATCTTCCCTGATCGAGTGGCCAATTCGCTCAGCGGCCAGAGGATCGGCCAAATAACCCATACGACCAGCCCCGTCAAACTCAAGGTGTCAGGAAACCACCACGAAACCATTCAGTTCCTCCTGTTACACTCTCCCCATGCTCCTATCGTCCTGGGCCATCCATGGATGGCCAAACACCTACCAGAGATCGACTGGCGCAAGAATGAAATTAAGGGATGGAGCCCCAACTGCTCCCTGACATGCCTCCGCAACGCCCTCGACCCTCTACACAACCCATCTCCTCCGGAGATTCCAGACCTGGAAAAGGTTCCTCTTGAATTCCATGACCTCAAGGAGGTTTTCTCAAAGTCTCGGGCCACCAGCTTACCACCTCACCGACCCTATGACTGCACCATAAACCTGAAGCCAGGTACTATGCCCCCTAGAGGCCGACTCTACTCACTCTCCAGACCAGAAAACCAAGCTATGGAGAAGTATCTCTCAGAGTCTCTCGCTGCTGGCCTTATACGCCCGTCATCATCCCCTGCTGGTGCGGGTTTTTTCTTCGTAGCCAAGAAGGATGGATCTTTAAGACCCTGTATTGATTACCGGGGCCTCAACGAGATAACTATTAAGAACCGCTACCCACTTCCCCTCATGAACACCGCTTTTGATCTCCTGCAAGGAGCCAAGATCTTCACTAAGCTCGACCTCCGGAATGCATACCACTTAGTGCGAATCAAAGAGGGGGACGAATGGAAGACCGCCTTTAACACTCCCACGGGGCACTGGGAATATTTGGTTCTTCCTTTCGGGCTTACCAACGCTCCAGCAGTGTTTCAAAACCTCGTCAATGACGTCTTAAGAGACATGTTAAACAAGTTTGTTTTTGTCTATCTTGACGATATTCTGATTTTTTCTGAATCCCAGGAGGACCATGTTCAGCATGTTCGTCAAGTGCTCCGTCGCCTCTTGGAGAACCGCCTTTTCGTAAAGGCCGAGAAGTGTGAGTTTTTTGTTGAAACCACCACCTTTTTGGGTTACATTATTTCTCCTGGCACCATTCGCATGGACCCAGTAAAGGTGGAGGCAGTTGCCAAGTGGCCCCGACCAGAGGACCGTAAGTCACTCCAACGTTTCCTAGGATTTGCCAACTTCTACCGGCGGTTCATCAGGAACTATAGTTCTGTTGCGGCTCCTCTTACTGCTCTCACCTCCTCCAAATTCAAGTTTCGTTGGTCGGAGAAAGCAGAGGACGCCTTTAAAGAATTAAAGACCAGATTCACATCTGCACCCATCCTCACTATTCCCAACCCAGAGCTCCAGTTCATCGTCGAGGTGGACGCCTCCAATATTGGAGCTGGAGCTATTCTGTCTCAGAGGTCCACGGAGGATGGGAAAATCCATCCATGTGCCTTCTTCTCTCGCCGCCTCAGCTCAGCGGAGAGAAATTACGACATCGGCAACCGGGAGCTGTTGGCGGTGAAGTTGGCCTTGGAAGAATGGAGGCAATGGCTGGAAGGATCCAAGGTTCCCTTTATTGTCTGGACTGACCACAAGAATTTGGAGTACCTGCAGACAGCCAAAAGACTCAATCCGCGGCAAGCCAGGTGGGCGTTATTCTTCTCCCGCTTTAACTTCCACATTGCCTACCGGCCTGGAAGTAAGAATGTGAAGCCTGATGCCCTATCCCGATGTTTTGAGATCCAGGAGGAGGAACTTAACAAGGATACTATCCTCCCTAAGGAAGCGTTTTTCAATGCCATATGTTTTGACATAGAGAGAGAGGTTAAGAATGCCCAGACCAATGCTGCTACCCCTAGTGCGTGTCCCACTAACTGCTTATTTGTTCCAGCTGCCCTGCGCCCCAAGGTCCTGGAATGGGGACACGCATCTAGACTGTCCTGCCACCCTGGGATTCGCCGCACTAAGAGCTTCATCCTCCAGAGGTTTTGGTGGCCAGAACTTAGCCAAGATGTCCAGGGTTTCGTTACAGCTTGCTCGGTCTGTGCCCAGGCTAAGTCCTCTCACCAACCACCACAAGGTTTACTCCAGCCCCTTCCGACACCACATCGTCCCTGGTCCCACATTGCACTAGACTTCATCACAGGTCTTCCCCCATCCAACCACCACACCACCATTCTCACTATTGTTGACAGATTTTCCAAAGCCGTTCACTTAGTTCCCCTCACTAAACTTCCCTCCGCTCAAGACACCACCAATCTGGTCATTCAACATGTCATTAGGCTTCATGGCATACCCACCGACATCACTTCTGATCGTGGTCCCCAGTTCACAGCACTTTTTTGGAAAGCGTTTTTTAAAGCCCTAGGCACGTCAGTCAGTTTATCCTCAGGTTTCCATCCCCAGACCAATGGCCAGACCGAGCGAGCTAACCAATGTGTGGAAAGTGTTCTGCGTTGTCTCTGCATTAGGAACCCCTCCTCCTGGAGTTATCAGTTGCCATGGGTAGAGTACGCCTTGAACAGCCACACCTCTGCTGCCTCCGGCGTCTCCCCCTTCAAGGCCTGCCTGGGCTACCAGCCTCCGTTGTTCCCGTCCCAGGAGGAGGAGGTAGCTGTTCCATCTGCCAGCGAGTTCGTCCGTAGGTGCAGACGCACCTGGGTCACCACCCGCCAGGTCCTGCTCAGATCGGTCGCCCGGATGAAGGAACTGGCCGACAAGAAACGCACAGCGGCTCCGGCGTACCGACCTGGGCAACGGGTCTGGCTGTCTTCTAGGGACATCCCCCTCAGAGGTAACGGGGGTAAGCTTTTCCCCAAATACCTGGGCCCTTTCACTATCGAGAGGGTCCTTAGTCCCACTGCCATTCGCCTCCGTCTCCCCCTATCCATGCGACGTATACACCCAACTTTCCATGTGTCACAAGTAAAACCTGCTGTAACCCACCACCTGTCCTCTGGACCTGATCCCCCTCCACCCGCCCGGATCATCGACGGAGGCGAAGCCTACACGGTCCGTGCCCTCCTGGACTCTCGTCGACGAGGCAGAGGTCTACAGTACCTCGTCGACTGGGAGGGTTACGGACCAGAACACCGCAGTTGGGTTCCTGCCCGACACATTCTGGATAAGACTTTAATAAGAGACTATCATGCTGCATCACGCTCTTCGAATTGAACGCCAGGAGGCGTTCGTTGGGGGGGGGGTTCTGTTGTGATTCTGCATTTCAGCCATGTCTTTTGTCTAACCCCATGTTTAAGTTCTGTGCCTGGCTTGCCATGTATGCCTTTTGTGTTTTAGTGACCACTGCCTGCCTCTGACCATCCCTAGGATTATGTATTGTGTTTTGGTTGTTTGATTTCATGTTTTATTATTTTTCTCGTTTTGTTATTATTTACGTCTTTGCCATGTTTCATAGCCTTGCCATGTTTCATAGTCTTGTTTTTGGTTCTAGTCCTGCACTTCGTTTTCCCCTGTCTTGTCTGGTGTAGGTCTTTGCCCACGGTCCCTTGTCTGACGTGCCACTCATTCGGGTGATTTCCTGGTTTCTGGGATTTCAATCTTTCTTCATATCTCGTTTTCTTCCTTCCTCTCTCTTTATGCTATCTACTAACCCTACTAACAGTTTATTGTTTTCGATAATTACTAACCCCGATTAACATTGTATATTCATACTAACTGACTAACTTGCACTCGGGATTGTATAGCTGCACATACTAATAGACTAACGATCTCTCAGCATTCGCCCAATCTGTATCTCCGCCCTCCTTGCCTATCACTAATTATCTCTACTGCAGTTTCCATTTATATCTCAGGCTTTCTCTTTTCTTTAGACTATACACTTTAGTACTCCTTAACCGGAGCTGTTATTCGTTCATAGGAATGTCTCGTTATCCCTGTCTGCGTTTCGGCATTCGCCAAATTCATGTAATTAGTTTTCCTCATGTGTCACTCCCATGTCATTGATTACACCTGTTTACCCTAGTCATGTGTTCACCCCGGATATGTATATAAGGTGTCTACACTTTTAGTTCCTTGTCAGATCGTCTTTACTCCTTTGTCTTGTGCTACGTTCCTCGCCTTGCTCACTGTGATATTTTCTTTCTGACTGGATTGCCCGACACTAGTTTTTTGGTTTGCCCTTTTGGATCTGATTGCCTTCGTGAGTTTTGACCTATTTTTGCCCGACCACGTCTATCGTCTTTGCTGCCCTGGTATTTGGATTCGGACTGTTTACGGCTTATGAGTTTGTCTCTCCACCAAACCCACGCCTGTGTACCGAACCATTTTTGCCTGACCTTGAGTTTTGTTATTGGTGCCCTGGTTACAGTTTTGGACTTTGCCCTTTGGATTCTGTTTGTGGATTGTGGACATTGTACTGTTGCCAGCTCTGTTGGGGGGTTTCCCCCTTCAGAAATAAAGCCTCCATTTTGCATTTATCTGGTTTTCGCTCTTGGCTCATTTCGTAAAACCTCACACCTTCTCCAGTTTCATTGGTTTGAGGGTGTACGTACATGACTCAAAGATCAGGCATCACAGTCTCTAACCAATCTGCTTTAAATCTACCAAATTTAAAAATCTACAAAATATGCCATAAGACCTGAAGAATTTAGCAATGATGCCAGCAACAACATGTCAGCAAAATCGGTTCTGCGACAATCCATACCCAGGGTAAAGTGCCTCTGACTCAACCAGAGATTAAAACTGTTCTTTAGGGACAAAAATCTACAACGTACACAGATACAATAGAATAGTGGATCCTGTCTGAGTAATGTCTCAAATTTCCCTTTCTTGATTGTTAGGTTAGGAATAATGGCTGGGGCTGACCTATCATAACTGACCTGGAAAATGAGACTTCAGGGTACTAATATGAGCCTCAAATGTACCAGGCAGCTTTCATGCAGAAGCTCAAATGAAGCATCTGGGACTAGAATAGCCACCCCCTTATTCCAACGGGGAGCTGGAGCTCGGCTCAACTAACTTTGGCAGCCATTGTACAAGTCATTTGTATTTCAAAAATCGCTGATGCAGCCAAAAATGTTGAGGTTATTTTTTTCCCTGCTGTTTTTTCTATATCTGTCTCCCTCTAAACGCTATTTTCAATTAATGTGGACTTGCGTGGAAAAACCCAATAAATGTGTACAGCGAGGTCTCAAGAGGAACACAAAGAGGTTAGAAGAACAGTAATCAGAACATTTTGGGACATTCCAGAAGAGAGGCGGAGGTGGGAAAGAGAGAAATGGAGAGAAAGAGAGAGAGAAAACGAGAGGGGTCGGGAAGAGAGAGCGAGGGAAAGGGAAGAGAGTGAAAGCCTGTCTGGGACACTGAGGTGTACGACACAGGGTACTCTGAGAGTGTGAATGGTGCGTAGACAGCGGGCGAGGGGACGTTTGGAGAGCAGCGCAGGCACATAAAAGATTACTTCTAAACATGATCCGACAGCTGGATCCCCCTGACCTTGCCTCAGACTGCTTGAAGCCCAGGGCTCATTTACATCATTTCCATGCCAAGTAATTCAGACACAATTTCTATTCCATCCAGGGAGTCCTCGGGCCCCAGAAGGCTTAAGCAGCCCAGTTTAGAGTAATTGCCTACAATCAGGTGCCCGCGTCATAGGCAACCTTTATGCCGCGTACCACCCCCTCGTGCGTCGAGGGTTCAAATTACACACCACCAACAATAACTCTGCGAGTTTAGCTAAGGCGAGGGCCAGGATCTTTTGACTCCGAAAGCCCCCCTCGTTCCCCTTGCTATTTGCAAGACTGAGCCACGCGTGCTTAGCCTGTTATTCAACGCTGCCCATCCAGAGGCCGGTGGAAATTGCCGGAATCCGGGAAATAAGGACTGAGGGAATTAGCAGCTGTCATGTCAATCACACAGAGCTTCAAATGCTGATAAATGACATAATTTACAGTTCATGTACAGAGTACAGAGTGAAAAAGAAGCCCACTGCGAGAGTTTGTGAAAAAATTAGCAAATATTTACCTCACACGCACATACTGTATATCCGTATATACAGTAGCCTATACTGCGTTTTGGGAGGACAATATACACTTATAAACAATATAATGGACATAATATGTGCCGGGAGTATGAATTATATACTGTAGCAAGGAAAATTATTTTGATGTTCACACTGGAGCCATCAATGAAAAAATTGAAATTAATGATATAAGACAATGCCATAAACATTCCATTACCATTCTTATTTAAATCAGAGTTTTCTCTGCCATAATGCTACCATAACCCAACAATAACAAAATCAGTAATTAGCAAGCCACACCCCAATTCACTGCCTATACAAGCTGCACTACACCCACTTGCCTGTCATTAGCCACTGATATATGCTTTTCCACCAAACCACTTCCACATTCAAAAGCTTCAAGCATGTCTGGACGCGTACGGCTCAATCTGCGTTACACATATTAATCACCAGGCATTCCCTCATTTCACGCCGTTACTCAATCACCTGTCCAACAGAACGCACTCCGCCACTGTCGCCAGGATTTATGCGCTATTTCAGAGCCGAGAGCCGCAGAGCGAAGCGGTACCCTGCTTACGATCATGGAGGTGTTAATTGGGCAGCCATCAAAAGTTTGGCGGGCGAGAAAGATAAATATGCCGTGGGTATCCAATTGTGGATGGCATCGACCGGGCATCAGTGGCCAGGAAATGAGGAGCTAAATGTGTTTCAGGTATTAACCCCTTCCCTCCGCAGGGCTGTGGTATGGAGTTAGAGCCATGGGAAAAACACCATGCGATGAGGGCTGCTGCACCGCGTAGGGCTCTCCAGTGTTCTCGAGATTGAGCCGCAAGTTTTAAATTGCACAGCCAATTCTGTATCTCCTGAAGGAAGAGAGGGATGGAGAGAAAATAGCAGGGCGGAGGGAAAAACAAGACATTTTCTTTAGAACCGGATTTGCGTTGCAGAGCGTAATGTCCTGAGTTGGTCGCAAACCCTGGATCACATGAGCGGTTTGCTTATTTGTAGGTATCTTTTTTTTTAGCATATCCAATCCCACCCGAATCTGGAATGCCCAATTGGGGAACTATGTACAAGGCTTGCTTGTATGTGACCTCTTGTTGCCAATTCAGGAGAGAGGGACGGTTCATGGCTCTCCTCCGAAGCACGTGCCTGTCAAATACTGCTTCTTTACACTCATTGGTTGAATCCTTGCAAGTTCAACGAGGGTGGAGGATAAACGAACATGAACGAGCTTAGAATCTTCCTGACGAGCGCCCCGCTGGCCAACAGGAGGCTTGAAAAACGAACAAAGCAACCTTTTTTTTAATTTCTCTTCCCGGCAGTCCCTTCCCAATTTGTATCAGTGTAGCGCAATGGCCAATTGTGCGCTACTCTCAAAACAGTGCTGACCACAGCCAGTTGGTACGACTGGGGCTCGAACCTGTGCCGAGATAGTCACTTCTGCTCCGCAATACGGTGCTGTAACCGAGTGAGCTATCCGGCTGCTATTTGTGGATATGTTTAATGTGTTTATTTATTAATAACCTTCTTTCTTTCAAAATTACGCACATAATTACCTGCGCCTACCTTCTCTCCTATGACCTGAATTATTTAAAACAAAGCCAAATTCTAAGGACCAAGGCTCTAATTCACTGCCACTGATATTTCTACATGATCATAGGTGCTACAGCATGAACTTGCCCAAATCATGAGGAGGCTGTAGCAGTTACAGAAAACCTCAGTGAATCAGTTCTCATTGTCTTGAATGGCCTCAACGGTGCGTTGTATGTTGGGCTTGTGTGCAAAGAGGAAATGACGGAGGAGACCAGACTTGTAGCCTCTGGGTCACATTACAGTCACTTCCCTTAATAGCTAATCAATCCGAGCACTCAGGTCGACTCTAGCCTGGCTCCGCCAGCCTTCGTACTACCACTTAATTTCATTTTGCTTCAGTACTCAGTCTGGTCACTCGGAGCTCTGCCTTGTTTACCTCGGCAGAAAAGACGCCGGACCAACCAATGAACAGAAGGCGTGGCCGAGAGCCATGAGGTAGTAACTGCGTCAAGTTTGAAATTGTAGTCTCCGATATCAACAATGGCCACAGACATAGATACACGGGAGGCCATTCGATCTGTCGTGGAGAAAATCCCGGGTATCCGCGATTAATAGCCACAACAAGCTGATTGTTTGGTTTGCCTTTTGAATGGAAATGCTGTTGTAGCGTTACTCCCTACAGATTGTCATTTCTACTTAATAGCCATCAAGAAACATATGAAATAGGCACCCTGTGCATCTCTGTGAGAGACAGCTGAACCACCTCAGCTAGCTTCAAGCTTCTAGTGTAACATTGCCCGCGAATTTCGCACTATTTAAGTTAGCAGGAAACTTTTTGAAAGCTGTGTTTTTCTACGTCACAAGACCTATTCGCTGTCTCAATGTTATGTTGTCATTATCCATGAATGAAAGGGCTGTCTGAGACAGCCAAACGCTTAGAGCCAAACTGTGTTATTTTAAATTTAGATAGCGAGCTTGGTATGATGTTAGCGCAAGTATGGTTAACGGTGCAGTTTTAGTGTCAACGCAGATTTCCTCCTGATGTAAATAATGCGTTATTCTCACCGATTGTCCCGTTGGTTTCGGGTCTCTTGTGGTTTTTTTAACAGCAGCAGTATGTGCAGGAAAAACGATAGCTCAATAGTTTGTTTCTTCTAAGGAGAACAGAAAGAGCACCTTTGGTTCTTTTAAGTGAATTACTGAAGGCTAAAAGTTGGTAGATGGGCAAATGTATGGGTACAGTATTAAATTTAATGTACTGATCAGTTTGTTTTCGCTGCATTCCTGGTATGATGGACTGTGTTTACAGCGGAAGTACTAGTCGGCTGAGCGGGCGCATAACATACGTCATCGCCAAACGTTAGTGATTAGTTTACGGGTACACCAATGATTTTAAACTTCAGACTAGGGCCCAACCACCAGGAAGTAAACACTTGTCAATAACGACTGTCCAGACTCTGGGTACGAAGCAAAGCGAAGTAGCAGAGTCTGGTTTTACCAGGCTAGGTCGACTCTAGCATTGACATTAAATCCCAATTCTCTAGCACTGGGGTTATGGCCTGAAGAGAGAGGGTTCAGGAGCAGACCTCCATTGCAAACACAGGAGTGCAAAACTCTCAGGTTTAACTATCTCTTGAGGGAAATCTTGCACCAGAAAACTTCATATTTACTAAGTTGTTTCTCCACCTTTGCAATTACAGGAAGATCCACTGACACCCCTCATTTTGTCATTTTGAGCAGTTTTTGTTACCCCCTGCCCAGGCTTATCTCATTGACACAATGTGTTGCATTAATGTAATAAAGCACTAGCATGACTGGATGCCATTTCTGACCGCGTGCCGCTTTGCAGACCATAATAGCTAATGGCACAGTTAGGATGCAGTCATTCCAAATCCCATATAGACTGGCCAGCATGACTTCCTCTGCACGATTGCTGCAGGTAACATTATTAAAAATGACGTGATTGTTATCAATTGTTCACAGTAAGATTTTTCGGCCCTATATATCTAAAGACAAGAGTATGAATTCAATGCATTACATTTTGATACACAGTAAATGGTGATTGCAATACATACAATAATTTTGCTTTGGTTAATTATTAATTGTGGTGTGAATTTTGAATTTCTATTCATTTTAACAATTCTATAGTACTATGCTGAAAGGTATAAACCTAACCTGCTTCATATTTTGTTTTAGAAACTGAGGGCAAACAGGATTATATATGCTAAGAATATGAATAGCTTTAAAAACTGATATACATCAGTTTTTTTTTTTTGTGTTTAGAAAATAAGCAGGTATTTGAACTGTATTTGGGCAAAGATGGGGAAAAGGCTCTGTTATTATCAGGGTTAGAAATCAGCACTCCAGACCGTGCTCATAGGTTATAGAACCAACCTGACACAAAGCTAGAATTACAATGAAATTAGTCAGACCTCAAAAAACTGCCCAATAGTATAAACAGTTCCATTGAAGAGCTTTTTTTGTTTTTTTCATGTATTAATATCACAAACATCCTCCACCATAAACACTACCCTCTATCATTAAGAGGTGTTCAGCACAACAAAAATTTCTTCTAGGAAAAAAGGACGAAAATTGTGACAGTCGGGAAAGACTTTAAAAAGTTCCCACTGGATAGCCCAGCTGGATCAAAATTCTTCGGAATTAAAATCTAAAGGAATTTTCTGGAAAATTCTGACCATTAAGTTCTAGTCGTCCCTTAGGTAATGGGGATGGAACCTCCTAATGCAGCTACTCAACAAGCCCCTTGCCAATCAGACTCTCCCACATTCAGAGCACTGGGGTCTATAATCTGTGATTTGGGGTGGGATCAAAATTTGGATGTTAATCTGGACCACAGGCTGTTGCGGGAGAGGAAAAAAGCAGAGAGAGAGAGAGAAGCCAAATCACCCATGATGCTACACACTTAGCCGCTGTTAAAAACATCTTAAATGCCACAAAACACTAGCACAAAAGGGCTGGCTCCAGGACTGGTCCCAATCGCTGCGGAGACGAATGCTGCTGCTGCTGGGGCTGTCGGAAGAGGTGGCAATCCAGATACTTTTGGGGGGAGGAGGGCTCGTCCGGGATTAACGCTGGAATATCAACAAAAGAGGAAAGCTCCAGGATCCAGGGCTGGGCTCACAGTCCTTACCCCTTCCCGAAAATCCCGACAGGGCACAGGGAATGGCGGGGGACGCAGGAGGGGTGGTGAAGCGCTTTTAAACAACGATAGCGAACAAATTAGCGCTCTACTGTAGTTTGGCATTAAGTTTAACCAGCGTGTAATCCGCCCTCATCCGCACACGCCCCCAGTTACACTTCCACCGTAAACAATTAAAAAGCAAACGTACATTTCCCACAATTCCTCCAAAGGCACTCTTCACTCCCTCTTCTTGGTTATTTCTTACATTTACTCAAACTTGCTAATCAGCCTTTTTTTTTTTTTGCAACCAATTAACCAGATTGTAACGGTTTAAATTGGATAAATCTCTTTTGTAGGTTGGGCATGATCCTTTTGATATAGTGTGTAATCATTAATTGCCCCCTGTATTCAGAATAAAAACAAGGAGGGCAAAATAAACAAAAACTAAGCCTTATTTTGAGGTTGCATGTACATGATTATATATCAGCACCAATATAAGCCAGAGCAGGGGAGACTATGTGCTTCTGAGATAATATTCATCCATGGCAGATTCAGGTAAGCAGATACCCACAGTGAAATCAAAAGGCACATCACAGCAATGAGAACAATGTTAAGGTATTCGACTATTTTTATCTTGAACTTCTGCACGACTCCACATCCAAATCAATGTGTTTCTGTTTCCTGCATATATAAAATAAGTCATATGAACTAAAGGAGAGGGTGGACAGCCCCTCTATACGTGCCAACCCTCCACCCACCCTCATCTATCAACTTTAAACCCTTTACAGATGGTTGCAGCAGGCCTAATAGATACTGCAAACACAGTTTATATTCACATGCTGTTGCTATTCTTATAATTATTGCTCAGAGGAAGAATCACACAAACTGAGAAGGATACGCATACATGCAGGCACACAGACAAACGCGCACGCACACACATACATACACACAGGCACACATGTACACAAACACACATACACACAAATAAATACATATGTGTATGCATGCATGCATACAAACGCACCACACAAATAAACACGCACCCAGTTCGCACTCATAAAACACAAAAGCACAAGAACACATTTACTTACACACACAAAGACGTGTACAAACTGACCCACGCAGACATACACACTCATGAACACACACATACATGCACACACAGAGAAACAGACACTTGTGTCCACACAAACATAGATATATACACACAAACACACACACACACACACACACACATATATATATATATATATATATATATATATATATACGCAACCAGACAAATACACACAAACGCACAGATATAAACACAGACCCATGAACTCACACACCCACATATACACAAAGACACACACACACACGCGCACACACACACACACACACACACACACTTTGCTGGTTTTCCTTGATTAAAGCCAAAGCAGTCAGGAGCAGGACGGACTGGACAGGGCGATGCTGGTGGGGTCCACCCTCATTCAAAGGCCCTCTTGTCAGGGGACGATTGCAGCGATCGGTGGGAGAGCAGCGGCGAGCAAAAGGCCAGCCATTTATCATAGTCCCTCCAAATGAAAGCCTTCTTCAGGGCCCCCAATGTCTCTCCTTCCCCCTCTCCTGCCTCCCCCTCTATCCTTCTTCTTCTCTCTCTCTCCTTTATTTCCCTTTGTCCAATTACGAGCCAGGGAGAGAGGGATGAAGAAAGAGTAGTGAGAAGGAAGCACCCTAACAGGATAGCGGAGTGATGTATGGGGAGGTCCCACGCTGCAGCGCGGCCTGGCCTTTGTGTGGGGAGGGGAGAGCAGGGGGGCGATTTGTCAGGCGGCCGTGGCAGAAGTCAAGCCCCTGAGGTTGAAAGGCTATGACCCCAGGAGTGCTGAGATCAGACGTGTCAGAGCCAAAGGCCCCCGGCTCTAGCCATAATAGCTGGGGCCCCAGTAATGCCGCCCGTCCCGGGCCCCAGGCTCTCACAATGGCCTGATCTGCATACCTCAGGTAGGGCACTTTTATTTGAGCTGACAGGGGTGTGACAGTATGAATGGCGCTCGGACCCTTGGCAGCTACTGGGAACTTCTCCCAGAACCACACCTCCCCACCCGACTGCACTGAGGCCCTCGCGAAAAATCAATAACAACTAATCTTTCCCGACGCAATAAACAAACGGGTAAACAAAGGGTTTGTTTACACTCCGTTTCCCAGCAGCCCTCAGTGAGGCAGAGCTGGGCGGGCCGCCACAGCGGAAGGTTCTGACAGCCGACAGCTCCGGCTGTGTTGTTCAGCGCACACAGGGTGGGGGGGTGGGGGGGGGACGCTGTCCTGCCGGGTGCGCCTGTTTGTTTGGGCCGTCCGTCTTTCCAGAAGAGAGATTGGGGCTGAGTGCGGACAAAACATCTCCAGATTTTCAAAATGTACTTTTACATGCCCTCATCCTCTCTAAGGTATCCCTGTTTTAAGTTTTGCACTTGAAGGAAGGAAAACAAATGGAAGTTTTCCTAATCAAAGGGCACTAAATGAGGACAAAAACAAAGACCAAAAAAAAATCTCACTGAAACTTTCTCCCATGAACTGACCACCACAGTATGTGAAGCCTCTGGTCAGATAATGGTGCTGATCTGTCAAATAAGGTCCCGCCATCGCTGTAGGCATTGTTCTGTTCAAACCTGTGCCAGAATTTTCTTGAAATATAGAATTGTCACTAAAAGCACACTAGCACGTTGAAGCATTTATGATGCTGTGTTTACCACACAAACACATAACGGCAGTAATAGAGAGAAGAGAGTGAGAACAGTGGCTCCATCTCTCCCAATGTTGGAGTAATGCAAACGGATGGCCCAGCAACAATGGCAGCTCACCCTTCATCAACTGAGAGACCTTTTTCAACTCAAAAATCAGAGGAAGAGACACCAGAAGCAGATGCAGACCCTTTAAAAAGGAGCAGAGAGAAACATTTTAGAAAAGATGCCTTTTTTCTCTGGTGTGTCCTTGTGCGGCGGTGTCTATCAGCATTTTTTACAGCCCTCTGAGGCATTGGCAGGGAAAAATGCAGGAGGAATGCTTGGGGAGGCAGAGGGCTGTCTGACAGAGAGACACGGGCAACCACCTTCACCACACAACTCTCTGACCACCCTGAACCCAGATAACTCCACGATCCCACACAACATCCTGACCACACACTGCCCCGATCACTCAACTCCTTGTCTACCAGGCACACACAGGCAACCACCTTGACCACACAACTCCCTGACCACGCAGCAGTCTGAAGCCTGCACAATTCCCTGATCGCGCAACTCTCTGACCGCACAACTGCGCCCCATGGGTGAGCCTCTGAAGTACTACAGCCAAACAAGTGTATATTTTTGAAAGCCTACTAAGAAAAAAAAAAAACCTATCAATTGTGAAGCAGTAGTGTGAAACTCAGAAACTAAAAGACAGAAAGAGAGAGGCGATCAGACTGAAAAACAAACTGATACATAGTTTAAAAATAGGAAGGGTATCCATCTTATATCCTGTCCACAATCTTACGGACAGAGCGAGCGAGAGACAGAGACACAGAGAGACTGAGAGGACTAGTAGGGTGGGGTGCTAGGGATGTACATAAGACCCCAGCTACTAAATATCTGTCCGATGGTCCCATGATGCATTGCAGGAGGAAGGGGGGATCTGTAGCTAGGCAGAGGAAGTGCTTTGGCGTGGCGGCCCTTTCATCCTCAGTGTTTGGAGCAGGGGGGAGAAGATGAATGGAAACTAAGATGAATGCATGTAAGCCATTTTTCTTGGCCCCCAGTCTATGTTTCCTCACTACCATGACATCAGAACAGAAGGGTAAAACATCCCCTCTTTGTGAAGGGCTAATTTAATTTGTACCTTCCAATGAGGGGTAAATATGTTTGCCTGTCTGTCTTCATCCTGCTCGCCTTTTTTGGGTTCTCACGGGAAACGCTGCTCCAAAGGCACAGGATATTGCTCACTACAATGTTAGTTCAGATTTAAAGCAAATTAAATTCTCCCCTCCTCCCTATATCTCTCTACTTTACACTCATTCTTTCAGTCAGTCTTTCTCCATACGCTTTTATCTCTCGCTCCGCATCTCCCACACCCAAGCTCTCCATTCCTCTCATTTCTATGTGGCTCTTTCATCCGTCTCTCCATCTTTCTGACTGTCTCTGTCTCTATCCCTCTTTTTTCTCTTACCCAGTCATTGGCAAACATACACAGACACATACGCGCACAGACACACAGACACACACACACACACACACATAGACACGCACACACGCACTCACACACAAGCACACACTTCTGACATTCCCCAGGGAAGTTTAAGATGACCTTCGCACATCTGCCCTGTATCTGACGTCGAAGGTCTCATTGCAACAGCGAGGTGTTTGGCAACAGCAATGACCCCACCATCATGTTTATTATCATTTCTTCAGCCAGGCACAGTATTAGTAATTAAGAATCTCCCACGTTCTCTCTATGATGCCTGAATTATATATGTCTTTCACCCTCGTGTATAGCTGTGCATGGCATCGCTCAGCTGACGCGCAGGGCTGACGATTTGACGTCTGCCCTTTTGCTCAGGGAGGTTTCTCGCGCTTAGCCTTTGACCCCTAGAGGGTCTGTCGTCTGCCCCTTCCACAGCTTGACCTCGGGGTGGGGGGGAGATGCCGCTGCTAGCTCTGAGCTACGCCGCTCGTCCCTTTGTTTCCCCAACACAAGGGCGCTCAGATACCTGCTCGATAATGTAGGTGTAAACCCACCCCACTCAGTCGGAGACCTCTATTTTATGAAAACCTCCATAAATAAAGAGGGTCACTGGGTCGGCCATTAATCCATCGGCAAGCCGGCCATTAATCCATTGGTGTCTATAGCTTTAATGGCGTGTGTCTACTGCACATGCAAATGCTACTGCTAACAAATAACAGCATCAGTGCTGTGGGTATGACAGGATACAAAAAGCAGTAATGCTTTGTCCTTCAAGCACACACCTGAAAGTAAACACATAGACAGCTAAAAGGCAGACATTTTATGTCTTATGGGGATCATGGCAATGCCTAACCATTGACCTGAAACACAATGAGGCAGACGGACCTCAAAGTAGCGAACAGTGCTTACACCCAGCGACAAGAACAGGAGAGCCAGCTTCCACACACTCACATGCACGCATGCATGCCTGCATCCACACACACACACACACACACACACACACACAAGCACCTACTTAGATTGCCAAACATCCACTTCTCGACCCTGCCACATATCCAAAATATTTGCCCAAGTCCAATTTTTGCTCGGAACTCAAGGAGTAATTGAGAGCTTGAAGACATTTTGGTTCAACATTTCTCACTCTCTCTCATACACAACCACTGTACTTTTAAACTTTAGGATTTAACACAGAAAATTCAACAGTGACAAGGCAAAAAAAAAAAAAAATGCAGCAACAATCCATGGCCATGAAGCCATTAGCTGTGCACAACCCCTGAGCGCTTGTAGTCGAACCGAGACCCGATGACACGCCTCATCAGGGCCATGTCCCACGCTTTGGAGATGGCTCCAGAGGCTTGTACAGATAGTGGAAACTTCCAGGCCATTCCACAGTCCTATTGTCTGGCTGCATTGCTGACTGACACCCCGCCAGGACTCTGCTCCTCTCCCCACTCTGGGAACCATCACATGTTGGAGGGGGAGGACTCTATCGCCTCTCTGGTCCCACGTAGGGATGCTGCTTCATGGGAGTCTACAGCCCCGGAAATATTTCCATGAGATTCCCAGCAGGATCCTCCCGGAATTCCTCCCACATTATAAGTTATGCGGTTTTCCATGTGACTTTGAAGTGCTGCAGCAATGACAAACTTGCCAAATCTTCAACTTCATGTAGCAGTTCCTATCTCTATCATTACTCCGTTAATCATGCTATACTCCTCGCTTAAGGCTTAGCCACAGGACTGAGCTTAATTCTTAACTGTCTTATTATGTTGCGGGACTATTTTACCCAACTCAATACTCATTGTCTCTAGGAGCATCAACATTTTTAGCTAAATTCTTTCCCTAATTTTACTTGTAAAACATGAATTTAAACAAACACATAAATAAATGTAAGAAATTTTAACCCCAGGATCAGTTATTACAAAATTGTAGTGTTGCCTAAGACTGGGGGCATGTTCATATTAATTTCTTATTCATCTTACATTTGGTCTCATACATTTTGTTATAATCATCTAAAATCGATGCTTGATGTACGTATAAGGGGAGGATGGGGGAGTCATTTTTATTTACTTTGCTAGTAAACTGGTCAATAGAAAGCCGTAAATGATCTGAGAGGAGATTGGGGAACACTTTCAGTTACAAACATCTGATGTAGTTTTTCATTGCAGGGATCAGACTGACCTCAAATCAAAAATGGTTTATTAATTTGCACATATTAGGAGGGTTAAGATTGAAAACCAAACTTGATGTTCAGGGCTGTGGGTGACTGCTGCTTCATGTGCACTGTAAATGGACATATACTTCTGGAATGTACTACATTTGAAAAACATACGTGGAGGTTCGAGAGAAGTAACAGTGCTGCATGCCAACCGCTTTGATAATGTTCCATTCCTGCACAACCCTTTATTCTGAAAGCGGCCAGAAGTCCTCGGCACCATCCCTCGATGGGTATTGACACCTCCTCATTGATATTGACGCTCATCTTACAGCAAGGACATCACCGCAAATGGATATTGGCACATTCCTTCAGGCATTGAAATGTTGTCACGTATGCCATGGAGTTTGTCTATCAGCTCGACTGGCACATTAACCTCAAACGTCTCTGTGGAAGTTGACTAAAGCTCACGAAATAAAAAAGAAGACAAAGCTGTAAGTTGCAACTTCAAAGATTTTCGCCTCCTCATTTCTACTGTCTGTCTCTCTTTTATCGTCGTTTGTCTCTGGGGAGGTTGCTGTGGAAACCTTCCACTGTTTACTTTGACTTAGGACTCTTGCAGGGTGCGAGTGGGGGGGGGGGGGTTGGTTGTTTGGGAAACTTCACACTGTACAATCGATATGATTAATCTTCTCGGTCACTGTGCTCACTTCATTACCGAAGCCTGTATCAATGTAGCACCACAGGCTTCACAATGCCTCTCTAAAGCACATTTATTACACATTAGACGGCTTGTAGGAAAACATTAGGGAGGTCGGACAAAGACCCAACAATAAAATATAACTCCACCAGTCCAAACAACATCCGGCGCAGTTTGGCGGGAGTTAAGTCCCGGAGAGGAGCGGAGGAAACTATCCCCAGCTCTGTCTGACAGTGCTCAATCATCGTCTGGGATTGGTCCCCGGTGCCAGCTGATGCCCTGACAGGGCCGGAGCGACAGTTGGCTTAGCAGGTAGCTTTTTCAAGTTTCAACCGAACACGTGAACACGGGCTGAAAATCATCTATCAGGACCACGAGAATCAATCACAGCCATTTGCATCAGCCAGCCGGTGGCTACCAAAGTGATTAATATCGATGGTAGACTTGTACAGTGGCTCACGCAGAGACGACCCGTGGCACACAAAAATGAAAAAGCAAGACTGGGTTTTCCATTGGCTCTTGCTCATGTGGATGGGGGAGGCGAACGGCGGAGGAGTGGGGCAGGGGCGGGGGTTCAGGAGGGAGTACTGCCTTTGCTTTTTGTAAAAGCCACGGAAAGAAAACAAACGGTGACATGTTTAGAATAGCAGCTGGTATTACTGATGTCATTAATTACAAGGCTGTTTGGGCCAGGCAGTTCACTGAGACTAAACAGCTGCTTTGGGGTTGGGGGGGGGCAAGAGGGCCTCGATTCAGAGAAGGAGGGAGAGCGGGCACTGGTAGCGGGCGAGGTCAACATTACACCTCGGCAGCCGCTGAGAGATGTCAATATCGGAGTCAGTTCACTGGAGGACAATACAGGAACACGGTCAGAAGACCTCACATCAGCAACAGTCACCAAAAGGATGCGCTTAAAAAATTAATCCAAAAATATTCCACATCTCCAATCGACAATCTGCCCCATTCCAAAAATAAGCAAAAAGGACAGAAAAGGGGAGTTAATTCTCATTTAAAAGTCAATGTGTTGAACACGATACACACCACAGAGGAGCAAGCAACTGACAATGAGTGCGCAGCACCTGTTCCTGACCTTTCTACAAGACGGGATACGTGCTGTGTTTTAAGAGTCGGAGAGCACCCAGGCTGACACTCGCAGCTGCTGAATACTCTTCTCACATGGGATATGCATAATGGCCACAGAGAGCTTTATACAGGCGAGAGAGCAGGTCTGAGTGCATGTGTGGGGAGGGGGTGTGGGGGTGATTGGGGGAGAGGAAATATCTGCACGGCACAGTGGATTGGTGAGCACTTCCATGTGTCCCCTCTCTAATGCACTTTTAACATTAAATCATCCACCTACAGGGGGCTCTGGATTATGTGAGAATGGACGACAGCACCTGCCGGTTTAAACCTACATGTATGAATTTATATATTCATAGTATACAGAGGTAATGCAGAATTTATGTTCATATCCTTATATCACCCTAAAAAATTTGTTCAAGTTCATGAAGGAAAAGAATCAGGTTTGATTGCATTATCTGTAGATCACATATAGTATATCAGTGAGGCAATCATGGTTGTTCTGCTAACTGACCTTATGGCACAAGAAAAGCATGAAGCTAAACCCAAGCCTGCTCAACCCTGCTCCTGGATATGAACCGCCCACTAGAATTTCACTCCAGCCCTCACAAACCACAACTCATTCAACGGGCAAAGATTGAGCTCGTAATTAGCAGATAACCCTGCTGCTGAGGGTTGGGCAGCCCTGAGGTAAACAGTGAGCTGTACACTGTGTGATAAAAGCACTGTAGGATGGTAGAGCCTCAGAAGCAGGGTTGGGCAGCCCTGAGGTAAACACTGAGCTGTACACTGTGTAATAAAAGCACTGCAGGATGGTAGAGCCCCAGGAGCAGGGTTGGGCAGCCCTGAGGTAAACACTGAGCTGAACACCGTGTAATAAAAGCACTGCAGGATGGTAGAGCCTCAGAAGCAGGGTTGGGCAGCCCTGAGGTAAACAGTGAGCTGAACACCGTGTAATAAAAGCACTGCAGGATGGTAGAGCCTCAGAAGTAGGGTTGGGCAGCCCTGAGGTAAACAGTGAGCTGTACACTGTGTAATAAAAGCACTGCAGGATGGTGGAGCCTCAGAAGCAGGGTTGGGCAGCCCTGAGGTAAACACAGAGCTGTACACTGTGTAATAAAAGCACTGCAGGATGGTAGAGCCTCAGAAGCAGGGTTGGGCAGCCCTGAGGTAAACAGTGAGCTGAACACCGTGTAATAAAAGCACTGCAGGATGGTAGAGTCCCAGGAGCAGGGTTGAGTAGCCCTGAGGTAAGGAGTACACAGTGTGTTTGGGGACAGAGGCAGGTCTGCTCCTTGTTTGTTTGTGTTTGCTGGCGGCATGCAGCAGGAAGAGCCCCTTTAAGCATTAAGATTCAGTGGTTAAGGCGGGGTCTCTCAGCCCAGGACAAGGCTGATTATTTAAAGACTGATTGAGATGCCAGCGCCAGCCGGATGGGAAGCGCCAAGGCAATCAGCCGACAGATAAGGACCTGTTACCTGGAGATGCGTCTCTTACGCTAACTCACCAGCGAATCCTCCCTGCGCCGCCTGATAACGCCGCGCTTTTAATGACCACCGAAAGCTGGCAGGAGATGGACGCTAAACAGATCAACTCCCCCACCCCCCCACCCCCTCACACTTCTCCACAATACACAGGAAAGCTTGTGAGCATGCATGCCTGTGCACTTATGAAAACACGCATGCAGAATGATGGACACTGAGAACTTAAATAATCAGACTAGCACTATAATGCGCACACTAACACATGCAAAAACATTCAACATGCACACGCACAAACAAACACACACACACACACACACACACACTTACAAGTACATACCTAAAATCCTTCTCTAGCGGACAGATGCCCAAACACACAGGCTGTACAATTATTGCCCTCCCAGCCTCCATGCCTACACTGCTATACCCCCCCCAATAAATTTTCCCTAAACCTCTCCACCACACTCTAGGTAGGCACTACTCAAGCTGGCTTCTTACTGGCAGATTACAATTAACCAGGGATTCTCCTTCAGGGCAAAAATGTGTTCCTGTCAGATACTGGGATCCATTCGACTAATGTAATTATTCTACCAAGCCTCCATGTGCCCTCGTCAATGGAGATTAAGGGCACGCTCACCCGCCATGCACATTCACCTTTGGCTCCTCCGCTGAAACTAACCCGCAAGCTCCAGCACAGGCAGCTCCCACAGCAAACCCTAGACTCTCCCTCCCTCAACCAAATGCATTTCCTTGCTGGCCCCCATCATTGTTTCATTTTTCACATTCAAAAAATGTGGTGGCGATAAGGCTGCCCCCATAGAGAAACGGCGGGGACGACAAACAAAGCCCGGTGTCTGGCAAGACCCTCTCGACTGACCCTCTCCGGCGAGGCCGAGCATCCGGGGCGACACGTCTGTGTCATCTGTACAAACCTGCCCCCCCCAACAAGGGCTACCACACCTCTGCCAAAAAAGGGCTCAGTATCCACACCACTGCGAGATCATACACCTGGCTCCGCTGCCAAATTATGATACGTTACATACACACCACCTCCTTCTCTCACCCACTCCATTCCTCAATCAATCTCTCATTCCATTTCTCTTTATTTTTCATTCTCTCTCCTTCTCTCATCCCCTTTCTGATGATACATGCTTTTGACATCAAAGTGGCAGGGAATATTAATCCTGCTTGAACTATCTGCTCAGAGCAGTGGGATCAGGCGAAGGGGAGCATCATGCTCTGCGTGAGGAAGCAGGGATGAGCTGAGAGGGGAAACAGACTGCGGAGTGATGACAGCTCTCTAAACTGCCCTTGCAGTGGTGAACGAGAGCTAAAACCAAATGTTTCCAGAGGGCAATAAATATGTTTACTTTGGCCTTGTAAAGAAAGGTAAAAAAAAAGGTCCACAATAAACCAGTGTGTCTTTACTCGCATCTATTCCTGGCTTGGAATACCTGGTGTAATTCGCTGCATAAACACATGATTAGGTTGCCAGTTATCACTTTTTTCACTTTTCCCCCAGCTCTCTGCATCTCTGCTTCTTGAAAAAAAAAAAAAGCACCCTTCTCCAATACCCCCAGGTTTAGAGGAACCCCAGAGATTGGCAGACTTCTTCTCCGTCAACAAATTCTTAGAGAGCGCCAAAACATTCCGCTTCCTCTAGCAACTCCCGAACCCCCTCGATCAATGAGCGAAGCGGTCCTGTCGGAGGGAGATTTAATAAAATTCAGACAGTCCCAAATTAATGTGGAGACGCTAGCAGGCACTCTCGCAAGCGTATCTGCTAAGACATTTGATGGTCGACCAGACCCAATCTGTCTTTTGACAAGCTCAGCATGACAATTACATTATCACCCGGAGTCACACGGATTCTCATGACTTCTATTCAGAATTTAACCCACATTGATGACTGCTACATTTTCCGGCCCTTTTCTTGTTGAAAATCTCATTACAATATATAGGCCAATAGTTTCACGAGGTAAAAAAGAGCAGGGTGTATTAACTCCAATTTGAATGTCTTTGAAATTGGTCCTCACAATGACAAGAGTTAATGAGAAAGACAACAGGAAAGACACACATGAGAATTAGAGAGCTACGGAGAAGTAAAGTTTTTAGAAAGAGTTGTGAAAATTCCAGCAGCGGCTCTTGCCACGAGAAAAGATGTGCCTGCAGCTGGCTGCCCTGGTTTCACAATTGCATAGCTAAGCTTCCAGCTACAATTTGCTTTAGCCATCAATTACAGTTGACGAGCATTAACCTGAACAACATGCAAAATGGCACTTAACCTCCTGAGCACACAGGGGAGCCAACCCTATACAGGAAGAAATTACATTCAGCGTCAGAATAATATTGGTCACTCCTACCTCTCACTCCCGTACTTGTGTAAACACTGCGGACTTGTGTAATACGCATCAGATGTTGTGTAATTACTCTACTTAAAACATTCCTTCCTCAAACACAGGGTTCAACGATGTGGCTCACGTTTAAAGGCGCTAATGTGCAAATATCAAGCAGGAGGTGACGAGGCCAGGTTCTTGACAGGCAGCAAAGGAGAACTAAGACAGCGCTGGAGAACCCCATGGCCAAAGGGGACTGTGGGTAATTACCCTTCCTGCATGCCAGACACCAGCCCAGAACCACTCCACTTAAACACTGTCGCAATTATTTAAATTAATAATGATCCAAAACTGAAATCAAAGAACACTGCCGTGGCATACTGCAAACGAGTGAGGGAAAAATATACATTTTTTTTAAGATATGATGCCAGCAACAGTTCGATGTAGTAAAAGAGTATGGGAATACATTCTAGTGGAATTTTATGGCAAATATTTAAGCAATAGTGTTCACCCGGTCTCTCTATTGAACAGCTTCATCAAAAGCCTGACACAGCTGATGTCAAACAGCAGGTTAAGTTACAGCCAAATTGCTCGTATTACAGTTCTGACCTGAGAGGCTGGTCGACACCTGAAACTGACAAAATCATCTACAGTATATACTGTATATGAATAATTTTTGGGGAATTTTAAGTAAAGGTGGCCCATCTATAGAATAATTAAACGTGTAATTAAACGTGTGAATAAAACTACAGATGAGATTGTGTCGCAATTCTCTTGATCAGAACAATATGACTCTCTTACCCGCCCAGTGGGTCCTCTAAAAAAAGGTCAGCTTTGGGTTTTGACAAAGAAAAAAAAAAAAAAACTCCTCATAATTCCTGTTTGAGCTAAGCAATAAAAAGAAAAGGTAAATCAAGAATGAGAATGGAGAGGGAAAAGAAAGCAGCCTGACATCAAGGGCACAAGAGCGCTGGTCCCCACAGACTGTCTGGCCTGATTGATAATGGATTCCCCATGTAGCCAGAAAAGAGAGATGGAAAACAAAAAAAGACACAGGAGAAAGAAAGTTTTGTTTTTTTTCCCCCCGCAGTTGACTGATGTCATAAGTTCTAGAAAGAAATTGAGGAGCTCCGTCCTTCCCAGTAAACCATGTTCTTTTCCCATCACTTTCTCTCACTGCTGCTGCCCAAAGATCAGAAGGAAATCCGGCCGAAACCAGATTAATGCAGAAGAGATGGCCTGATAAGGACTTGTACTCATGGTGAAGAGAGAGAGAGCCTGAAAAATTCCATCCATGACTGGCCCGGCTGACCAATCAGCTGCATGCGAGATGTTAGTCTAACTGCACCCTCCAAGGCTGCAGGATGTTATCTGTGAAATACTGGCCAAGCCTGAGCCCTTCGACCCTGACCCCCTCTTCTCTGCATTTCATCCAGTCCCCCCTCCCATCTCTCCCTCCCTTCTTTCCTCAAAATTTAGGGGACCGCCAATAAAAACTGAGGGATGACAAGGTCTGGTTGTGTAAAACCCTTTCAGCTGTAGAGCCATGTCTGGCTCAGGGCTGCGTCGCTCTGAATAAACACTCCCCCATTTGTTTCTCCTTCTCTTCTTCAAAGGCCTCTGCTTTCTCCCTGATAACATGCAGCAGACGTGACCTGTGTCTGCCGCTTCAGGTTCTATAGAGCAAAAACTCTGTCACAACACACTCCCCCCATAACACTACACCACCACCCTCAAACATCAAACTTCCTGCCCACACACCGCGATGCAAATGTGTGCACAGCCACTGCCGCAGAATTTACATGCTGAACCTGTTTTACATGTCAAATGAATTTTTACGGGAGGGCCCTGAAAAAAAAAAAGCTAAACCAAAGGTGGATGCTTGTGTCAGGCAAACAAATTGTTTTTTGTTCAGCAAGGACACAAGCTGTGGTATACATTAAGGGCTTCAATAAAAAAAAAATTATCCCGTGTTCCCTTGAAATGAGAAAATAATTATTTATTTGACACAGTAAAGAGAATTCAGAACTATAATGATTAAAAGTCGGAGAGCTTAGCACTATGCCACATCATTGGTGGTATGAAAACGGTTAACTCGTTAATAGCCAGGCTTAGCAACGTGTTAGAATTCTGAAGGAGCAGTGCTGCCAAACTGAACCGTTTATGTGGACTACCCCTGCTCCCCTCTCCATTTTCTTTCCTTGTTCCTGGGGGATGGTTATTGCAGTGGTACCATGGGGCCAGTGGAAGCCTGGTGCTGCATGGGTTATGGGGAGCAATGGAGAATGACGGAAACATACTCCAGTGCACAAGGTATTGTGGGAAGACAGCGAGTGTGTGACCGTACGAGCGACCCAAGGCTTAGACCCGGAGCTTAGACCAGCACAGTCAGCGCAAGACGCTAAATGAGGTAGATTACAGCTGAACCGACCGAAGAAAAAATTCACTTAGGCTGCAAAGTGAGGGGACAGTCTCCACGTGTCTGACTGCCTGAGTAATCACCGTATAAGAAAAACAGACTGTGATAAACAGTAAAAGTGGTCGTCGGTTAGAAGTGAAGCTCCAGTCAAGCGCCATTCTTCTCTCATAAGATGTTCAGCTATACCAGGGAAGCACAAATCCTGTTCTGGAGGGTCGGCCTGCGATTCCGCTTTTCTTCTGACCATTTACCTTCGTTTCTGCTTTCAAACAGCTCTATGAACTACAATAGTTCATTCCTATTTATCACCGCTGTAAATTCTTTTGGACACACTTGCAGCTTATAACTGTATTTGGTAATAATATATAAAAATAGGGTCAGATCAAGATATTGAGCGAGCATGTTCAATAATCCAGAGCACAAGCATCTGTAGGAGATCAATTAGTCTTGTGCAACCTAACGCTGCGCAGAAAAGTTGAAGGATCGAACAAGGCTTTGATAGACTTCACAGATATGGTTCAAGACAACATTAAGTTGGATTTAGCCATTTATTGAGATGAACCAACCAATTGTACGATTATAAAAGTCATTTAGAAAACATATTCCTTTCCCTCTGCCAGCCTGAGAGTTTAATTTTCCATCCAGTACGGGGACCAAAAACTTCTGGAAAAAAAACAAACTATCCAGAGAATTATTTGACCGCACCAAATGTGCAACATTCTTCTCAGTGTCCTGTGATATTTAAAGAGGACGGCATCACTGGGAAAAGTGGAAAATAGGCAGAGCAACGGCACACAAGATTTGTGGTGCAGTTTATGTAGAATCACATCAGGGGACTTCACAGGAGAAGAAAAAACAGTGTACATACACAGGAACTTATAATGTGGCCGCAACGCTGTAAATTTCATTGGGAAATGAGTTATGGACTTGGTTGCAGAGAGCGCGGTTAATATGGCCATATCAAATGCATGGGAATACTCTCCTACTGAGAAATGGGACAAAACAGGAAATAGCTTTACAGTTTTCCTCGGGCATGAGGGGGCTATAACTGTCACTTCGGTTTAGCCACAGTGTTTGCAGGACTGGGCCGTCTGTTTAACAGAGTGGGCCAGGCGGAGTAATTAAATGGCGTCCCACTCTAGAGACGCTCTTCCCAGACCCAGATCTTGGCACATCCCCAAGCTCGCGCTAGACCCTAAAAGCACCTGCGTGTGCTCACAAGCAGAGATACTAAATCCCCCTTCCAGCCACCTGCCCCATCCTGTAAAGCCACACACTGATTCATTATCTCAGGAGTTACCGCAGTTCACACTCCGGCCAGGCAACCTCAGTACCTCCATACACCTCTAACAGCACAACTGGAGCTAGCGCAGCGGACATAGTTCTGACAGGACAGACTGTCAGCTGCGCAAAGATACCGACTCCCAGCAAATCATAACGAACAATCCTCAGCTCACTGCTCAGCTGACCATGACGGCAAAAATTTAGACTGCCCGTTCGCTCACTGCTGATTAATTTGGACTATTTAAGCTCTAAATGCACACACCTTACCGCTTCAGCGTCCTTCCCGCAAGCCTGACACCTCCTCAGCTCTACCTGTTTTACGTAATTCATTAACTGCTTGTTTACTCTCGATCACAAAATGTTAACACTGTCTGACTCGTCTTACTGTACTACAGCAATGTCATACCATCAATGTCATTGTTGAACAGCTCTGTTCCGTCCATGATGCGTTTGTGCAGCACTTCCAAGCCACCAGTCATTAAATTGCTGCATGTTCATGCATTAATTCTGTAGATTGTTTGCGGCCTATTTATTTTGAAGAATGTGATTCAGGTAGAATTGCCTGTTATTATTAGTGACAAATTAATAGTGCTGTCGTTATTTCACCCCCATTTACGGCACATGCGGGTCCACAAGGGTAAGATGTGGAGAACTAAACATAAATACATGCTGTATCAGGAAACTACAGTAAATGGCTGCCACAGATAAGGTTTACAAAATTAGTCAAAAACTTGACATCACACAAGGAGGCATGAGGCCCAAAACTGAAAGATCACATATCGCGTCCTTTAGTTTAATCTAATGGCCTATGCAGGTTTTGCATGAAATTAAATGAAATTTTTATGTTGGGAAAGGCTTGTGATGAGCCAGCTTAAGAATGGCTTATACACTGTCAGGCATTCAGAGGTTTCTTGATGTTAAGCAAGAAAATAAACTGCAAGCAACACCAAAGCATCTGGTCCAGAGTCACAATAAATGCAGAGGTTGTAGTTGTCAGTGTTACCTCATTATTTTACACAAAATTGCATCTTGTGATCTTTCAGCATTCAACTATTCTCCTTTAGCAAATGTAACCTGAAACCACAGCATTCAAGAAAAGAATTAGGCGCAGGATAAAAAGTTTGCAATCGTGAATAAATACTATAAATGGTTTTCATAAGCGCATCGCCTGGAAACATAACATCACATAAATTATCCCACTAAGTTGTTTAAAGTTAAAGCCAGAAACCATCACAGAGTGACCAGAGAAGCCTCTGTGCTCTTAAAGCAGGAAAATGACAGTGGAAAAGATACAAGAGGAGTTTTAAAAAATAGTACGTTTGATGCAGAGTCAGAAAGGTCAGATCTAACTGGCTTACACTGAGGAGAGGAACCGTGAGAGTTCAAGAGAAGCTTTTCAACGTTGCGCTGAAGGAAATAAACCTTAGTCTGTGACAACACCCATCGAGAAAACAACCCTCTGTAGCGCAACGGCGAAGTGAACATCGCGTGAGGTGAAAAGGTTGACTTCAAGTACATTGCCAGCTCCCCTTTTTCCATCGCAACCAAACTAGTGTGCCCCTCTCACTAAAGTCTGCCCCTTCCAATCTGTCATCAAACAAATTTCATGTCTTCAGATCATACCTAAGGGGAGATAGAAAGAATGCTCACACAAAACAGGTTCCCTCCAACCCCTGTATTAGCTAGTCACTCGCATAATTATGTCTATGTCACATAAGCTGTCTCATATATAACATCTAGAGGTAACTTATTACCTAAAAAGAATGAGAGTTTGTATGTTTGTGGCAGCCAGCCATCATATATCCCAGGGATGATTAGAAGAACGACTGGACGGTACTTAGAGAAAAGGGCAGTGGGTGTGGAATAGGACCGTCTGCAGGGCAGCCAAGTGGCCGGAACTTTTTGGGTTTTGCCGACATTGCTGGTGTAAATTGCCAAGACATTGACCGTTCATCATTACGTATTGGTATATGTACATGCTTGGCTTTGCTGGAACATGATTGGTCGGTGCATTTATCAATTTGATAGGGATCGGTCCCATACAGCGGAGATTAATCATTAGCCTGGCCTGACCTAATGCGTCTCCTTATAGATAGTGATTATTGATGGACCAATCCCACTGGCGCTTGTTTGTGTAATAAGATAATCCTAATAACCATATTAATGATAGCAGCAACGTTCTAAACTAAAGAAATAATGGCATAAAACTCATCATTAATAAATTGTCAATTGTGACTATAAAGTACGTTGGCGTTTAATGCTTATGACCTAATTATGATCATTTTTATCACGAATAATAAAATCCTGATGACAATGATCATTGATTATTGTCTCATCATTACTAAATCTATGACTAATATATTATTATTATAGTTGTTATTGTTGTTGGCGTCATTTGACTTTTAAGTGCTTTCTTTGGTCTCTTTAGGTTCCTAAAAACAATAAAATAACATGTATTTGTGTTTAATGTTGTGCTTCGATGAGGGCATGACTATCACCTTTCAAGAAAGAATCAATTAAGATGTAATTCTGTGATTGAATCATGTAACACAGTGTTAAACCTTTATGGCAATCTGTTCTGTGCTAATTCAATTTATGAAAATAATGCTTTTTCCAACATGGGTACATTTGTACACATCACACATGATTTACCTTGACCACATTTCATAATAACAAGATATTTTCCCTGGGTCATTATTAGTTCATTTTTTAAGATAATAAATTTAAAAAAATACAAGGATTGAAGGTATATCTCTATCACTGGTGTCATAAACCAATGGAAAATATGGTTTAATACAAGCTAATAGTGGTATCCTTAAACAAGAGAATAACTTGATTCCCAGTCAAGCCTTAATTACATCTAGTGCTATCTCTCTATGAAAGTATTATATACGTACATGATTGTTTACTCATTTTGAGTAAATGAGCTTTTTCTATGTTGGCGCCTAGTGCATTTTATAGAAAAACACAAACTTTGAACATGAAAAAATGCACCTCATAGTATTAATTTTTAAAAACGGATTTTTGCTCCATGTGTAAGAAGCGCAGGCCTATCACTCCATGGTATTTTCTCAATTTTTGTAATTTCAGCACTTATTGCGTTTTGGAAACAAACTCTTCATATGAATCTGTATGTATGCATGTATGTACAATGTATGCATATGTATTTTCTCATGTAAAATTCTGTTTAAGCTCAGGCATTTAGAAAAGCCACCTTGTTTATGTTACAGATATTTTCTTGAATGTGTTTCTTTCTTCTTTGGTAATATTTTGCAGAAATGCTTTTAAAAGCCCCAGAGGGTAAATACTGTTCCAAAAGTAAACAGTGAGAGGGTGACCTTGCCAGAGTTGGCTGCAGACAGCCAAGCTGTTTCAAGAGTTTGAGCTGCAAGGGTCAGGGTTATAAACAAATCTAACACTGAGAGAAAAAGAAAGAAAGGGTTTTGGTAATGGACAAAATTAATGAATCACTTCAAAAAAGTTTTTTTTCAAGGATATGTGAGAAATACAAAGAAAACATTTATAGCTGTACTTAATAAAAAATATTGACATCAAAGTCAACGGAATATTACAAAAACTCATGCACTACTACTTCAACTACTCCTATTACAACAAAAACATTAATATTATTATTATTATTAAAAACAGTGAAACATTCTTTAGGCTTATTTAAGGCCGGAAATGTATCACTTAAGCAAAATCTGTTTTGCTTTAACAGAGCTCAAGGATCAACTCTTGGTGACTTTAAGAGGGCTGGTCATTTCTTCAGATATATTATCTGATGACTTCACAAAATGTCTGACCCAGCAAAAGCCAACTGAAGGGGATACGGTATAAGGGGCACCTCAAAATGACAACCATCCTGCATATGACTTTGCAATTGACCTTCACAACTGCCTCATCTACATTAATAACCTTGATAGGAATATTGAGAGCATATTGGTTAAATTTGCAGATGATACTCGATTGGGGGGTTTGGCAAATAGTTTAGGGTCCACTAAAGTGATTCAGGACGATTTGGATAGAATCCAGAAATGGGCAGAAATGGGGCACATGAAATTTAATCTAGCAAAATGTAAAGTTGTACATCTAGGTAATAAAAACATTAGACGGGATTACTTCATGGGAGGTTTAAAACTGGAATGTGCTGCGCAAGAGAAAGATCTGGGAGTGATTGTTGACCAAACCCTCACAGGTTCTAGCTATTGTGCCGTAGCAGTTAAAAAAGCTAATCGGATGCAGGGATACATTGCCAAAAGTATTGAGCACAAATCTAAGGAGGTGATGCTTCTTTTGTACAACACGTTGGTTAGACCATCTGGAGTATTGAGTACAGTTCTGGGGACCATACTTTAAGAAAGATATAGAGGCTCTAGAGAAAGTTCAGAGAAGAGCCACTAAGCTTATTCCAGGTAGAAAAGATGAAAGCTACGAGAAGAGGCTGAAGATCCTTAATCTCTTTAGTCTTAGGAAAAGGAGACTCAGGGGGTGATTTGATTGACGTCTTTAAATATGTAAAAGGGATTAACAAAGTGAATTATGTAGGATTCCTTCGACCAAGTGTTGTGAGTAGAACTCGGGGTCACAAATGGAAGTTGACCAAAGGTAAATTTACCACTGATATTCGGAAATATTTCTTCACCCAAAGAGTAATTTCAATGTGGAATAGCTTGCCTGACCATATTATTGAGGCAGAGACCTTGGGGATTTTCAAGAGCAGGCTTGACTTAAAGCTAGATCCATTGAGTCATTCAGTATCTGAAGTGATATATTCACAAGAGTATAAAGAAACTTGCGAGCTTAGTTGGGCTGAAAGGCCTGTTTTTGCCATTCATGTTATGTTATGTTATATTAAACATGACATGCTAGCTTGAAAGCTACTATAATAATATAGTCTACTAACAGGTGAATGAGACATGAGGTAGTTTGGTTGATGTCCAAAATGTGTGGAAATGGCTGAGTCGGCTCTCCTATGCCCTGCTGAGTCCTACTGTCAGATGCACGTTCAAGTTTGTGAAGGCGTGGCTTTGGACGGAGCACTGACGGGAGGGGGTGGAGCTTAGAGGAGGTGCCACTTTCAAATCTTGCCAGCTCTTCAACATTACCAAATATAGCTTTAATCTCGCGAAACAACAAGTTAGTCTGGTGGTAGAGTAGTGATACAAAGATGGCAAGACAGCGGTAAGTTAGGGAGAGTTCTCGCAATTTTTTCCGTTTTGATGTGAGCTGTATGGTATATATTAAAAATAAAACAAATTGAGGAACTTCAATATCCCTGATGGTGATGGCTGACCCTACTTTAGGTGGCAGCTTTCACTAAAAGAGCCTTCAAGAGAGGATTCCCCCGCCCCCGATTTTCAGAAAACCCCAGTAGAAGTTGGAGGGAGTTTTCTGTCAAGCCCTGAGGAACTCCTAAGGGAGGCCATACTGGTTCAGGGTTGGAACTTCTTTGAACTATATAAATTTAAACTGTTTAACCCTCTATCGGATAAAATTCCCCAGCCCTATGAGTTGCTCAACAGATGCAAGCGAAATCACTACCCCGTGTTCTGATGCAAGAGAATGAAACCCAACACTGCCTACTGAATTGGCCACTATGACACATATCCACACTACTTTCACATAAGGTACATCTCTACAGTGCCCAAGCCATTGGTCACATCTCTACACTGATTCAGCAAAGGCAATTATGATTTAGCAAAATTCCCTATGGGAGATTTACAGCAAATACCTTGAATTTCAGTTGAATTTCCTGAATTGACTGGAATGAGAAGGAAATGACCCCAAATCATATTTCGTCCATGGGCAAAATGTGACTGCACCACATCTTCAGCAGTAATTTGTAGGGCTCATGGATGTGCCTGTCATGTAAAGGGATATTACAACATTCCACTCATCACATTAAAGACAAAAAGGTGAAATGAAGAGGGGACTTGTTGAGAATATTGATGCTGCGCTCCAGTGCCCATTACCCTGACTTTACGCCCTGGGTTGGAAGGCTTCATTGGCTTGGTTCCTTTGGGTGACGTTTGTCATGTCCAGGAGTCTTGTTATATACACCGTGTTCCACTCCGAGGTGATAAGTCATCCTTATGGCTCTGGTACCTGGCAAGCCAGTGATAAGGGAGAGATGTTCAATCACGTAACTTGCTAATATTTCAAATTCCATATACTCTGCCTCAGAGGAAGCTAGCTCATGCACTTCACCACCAGCTCCCAAAGCTATGGATTGCCTTTTGTGTGTTGAGCGAACATGGAAGGCCAAATAACTGCTCTCTTAGAACAGTGCTGTAATTCTCTCCCCTCTCTTTACGTTAAAGATAAAAAAAAAAACCTTGACAATGTTATTATAATGCTTAGAATTGCAAAAATTGATTCCAAGAGCTTTCTAAAGATCTTTCATTGCATTTCCAGTAGAAATGTTGAGGGTAAACAAGTGTAAGGTTAGAGGACAAGGTTTAATCAACCCCCCAACCAAGAAAGTAAAAATAAAAGAAAGTAGTAATAATAATAATAATAGGAGATGTCATTGCTGCTGGACGACCGTAATGACAATGAAAACTGAAAGCAAGAGTTTAGCTTCATCCTGCTATTTCTAAGGGCCCAGAAAACAGCCCAGAGTTTCATGTTTGTACAGCTTTAAGAGAAGGCAGTTTAGCAGGTGCCCACTGCTGCACATACAGCCGAAATCCATAGCTAAGAGGATTAAAGCAAGTATGATATCTTTCTAGTAAAAAGTGCTTTTGCAAGAAAAGAAAATAATGTAATACCGAGCTCCTCATTTTCCTGTTTATTTAGTGAGAAAACAGGTGTTAAGCCCTGTTAAATGGGTCCTCATTCATTCAGAGGGGTGCATTAGAAGATAAAGGCGCGGCTCAGAAGTTTCCCATTTTCCACGTACATTCACCTGCAATCCACTTGTGGAACCGAACCATCAAGAGCACAGCCGCTGTCTGCAGTACCGAGCGGCAAGCTTTCCACGGAAACCACATTTTTTTTTAGCTAAACATGGAAACAAATAACACAAAAACACACATACACGCACACACGCACACACACACCCTCGCGCACACATGCACACAAACACACGCACTTTGCTTTTTTGCTGCAATGAAGTCATTCCTGCTCTCAAGAGGAAAGATGAAAAAGTGGATTATCCTCAGTAACAAACTTAAAATACTGCAGCAAAAGGGAGGGAGGAAAAGATTCCGTTCATCACTCAAGGCTGCCACTTAGGTCATTACAGTGACAGTCCGACAATTAACACAACCATCTTACAGGAATGGACGGGTCCGCATCTTGTTCTTAGGGCCAAATGATGAGGAAAACCACCTGGATTACAGAGCAGTTGCCATGGTATCCTCCTCTCTCCCTGCGGTTACCGAGAAGCCCTCACTGTGACTACCTGGGGGCTGCTGCTCAGTGGAGGAGAGAAGGGCCGAGTGTTTACATCGGCGAGGCCCAGCTCAATGCCTGGGGGTGGAGTGTACACCAGCCCACTCACGCCTCCCCTCTCCTCCCTCTTCTCAAAGAGAGAATTGGGCCATTCCAGGAATCAATGGCCCTCCCAGCTGGGGTCCGCACTCATTCAGCCCAGAGCCGATTGTGAAGGAGTGTTTTGATGAACACCGTTAAACTCAGCCTCTACAACACACTCCAACGCCCAAGTGCTGACATGAAGCAGTGGACCTTAACCACCTCTGCTCACAATGGGGCACCAATTCCACTGCAGCAGGAGGAGAGCAAAACAAGATATTTTGTCTACGGTCCTGAAAACACAAAAGAGCACACCCAAGGAAAGTTCTATGCCGAGAAATACAATGAGAAATTGGAAAGAAAAAAGCTAAAAAAAATTTTTTTTTCCATTTTGCTGACAGAGTTTAATATATTGGTGTGGTCTTCCATTCAAATACTGTATATTAAGCACTATTGGCAAGATCTACTAAAACCTTTTGTCCTTAATGCATGCAGGACCACACGTGGCCAAGAAACTTTTACAATGTCCCGTGGACACTTTTCTGTAAGGAAAAAAAAAAAAAAAAACTCTCGTAAGTTGGCAGCCAACTTTTTAAAAATGCATGATACAATTTATATAGCTTTTCTGCCCAGTGAAATCTAAATTTAACTTAAAATTCTCATATTGTATGAGTTAGCATGCTTATTGGGTAGCAATATTACTGGCTCAGGATTGTTTGCTGATTAGAAACATGCTTACTCAAAAACATTTTTTTTTTGTTGTTAAAAAACAGGAAGTCTTTTTTGCCTTAAAATAAAAGAAGTGCATAAAATATTTGTCACATGCCACTGATTATTGGGTGAGGCACTCACTGACATGAACATTGATGATTGTAAATTAGCGATAACATGTTTAATTCAGGCATGTGGATGCAGGAGCCGCTTTCTTGTCTGAATGACAGAGCTGAGGCCCATGAGGCTTATCTTTATTTGCCATTATCAGTGCGGGAATTACAATGAGGAGAAGTCCAGTAAATCTCATTTGACAAACTCTTTCCTTCCATTGGCAAGCCAAGCCAATTCCTATTTAGCACTGGATAGTGACATTCCGCCTACTGCTGCCAGAAACCTGCAGAACTACCTCTAAGAAATTACTCCAATCGAAATTTGCCAAAAGTAAATAAATAAATAAAAATAAAATAGAAAGCCAACGAAACCCTTGAGATCCTGTTCATTTATCTTTTGATCTTGTGCTAAGCATTTTTGACCCATCAATCAAAAACATTTCCAAGATCAGAATTGACTAGCTGTTTGTATTCATAAACCCATATTCTGCCTTTTGGAACTTCAATGCTGAACCTCCCAGCACCAAGGTATGTGTTTTGGCACACTTGGAGACAGTTTTATTACTCAAGGTGAGCCGTTTGTCAGAGCTCATTAGAAACCTCTGCAACAAGGCCTTGTTTCGAGTCCAAATAATGCTTGGATTGAAAGGGCTTGTCTTCACAATAACTCCTGAACGCAGGCAAGCATCCTCCATGTCAGGTGTGTTTGTCCTCATCCCTTTCAACTCTTTACCCTTGAATTTTTCTTTGCCCTGAATATGACAAACAGGTTCCTGAACTTTTGATCAAGGTTAGGAGACTGGCAATAGAGCAACACAACTGAGAAATGTTGGAAGTGCACTTGCAGGTCATTTTTAGTCAGTTAAAAGCATCTGCAGCATACTGCAAGAAAAAATGAACACCCGTACAGGAACCAAGGCAACTATGTCTCTGCAATTATGCAATGGATAATAATAATTTACATTACAGATGAAGGGAGTGTATTGTTAGCTCTATTCCTAATATTGAACAATGCAAATCAATGTAATTTATTAAAATAGTGTTGTAAAATGACCTATATATTGACTACTGTAAGCATTGATTCGCCCCTCGCATTGACCGTCGTTGTTCTTATTACCTCTGCTAAGGAGGTTATGTTTGACCCCTGTTTGTTGGTCTGTCTGTCTGTTAAGAAGATACCTCAAAAAGATATTAATGGTTTGGCATGAAATTTGGTAGGATGATAGGTGGTGGTCCAAGTATGAGTTGATTCAAGTTTGGAAGAGATCCGGAACATATTCTAGATTCTGGATCCGGAAGAATTAAAATATATCTGTCTAACGTGGGTCTGTGTGATATTTCTGACCGAATAACTTAAAAAATTATGAATGGTTTGTTACAAAATTTGGCAGGATGATAGGTGGTAGTCCACAGAGGAGCTGTGACCATGTTTAGCTTTTATCTTTTTCTCTTTTTTTAAATGAAAAAGGGCTAAGTGCTAACGCCATATGGCCACTAATGGTTTGTTTTAGCATGTGTTTCAGTCAGTTCTCTCTCTGTGTTATGTGCCTTTGTATTTATATTTTTAAAGTGATGTGTAAAATCAACCAGCCTAAGGACAACAGATGGAGATTAACTTATGGTTATAATCTGGGATATATACAGGTAAACTTTCATCTATAAGCACTGTCCCTGACAAATATATAAATAAATTAATTAATGTAACCGTTCAGTTCAACAGTTCAGAAATGTTTCTGGCTTTGGTGTATAATATAAGCAGTCCTGTGTAACCCAGGACAGAAAGCTTTAATTGGGGCCATTTAGAAAAGAGGGAATCAGGATTGATTCCATCATCTTCCTGAGCACAGTATTCTGTCTTCAGACAACCCAGCCCAGATGGATAGGACGGCTTCATCCACATTCTCCTCTGCAATGCAACCCCACTTTTTCCATCTCTTTTTCTCACTCCTGCCAAAGCTGGACACATTCAGTTCTGGTCATTTTTCCTCATTGACCACACACTCCGTCCCCTGCTCCCCAACTCTCCCTCTCTCTCCGGTTCTGTGAGAAAATCAGGAAAGAGAAACAAAACCCTCACAGCCAGAGAAGAGGGAACAGAATGTGTACAACTCTTTTTTTTAAATTCTCTTATTTCATTTTTTTTTTTTTTAATTTTAGTTGGACGATTTAATTTTTCTGTGCCCAGTGGAGAAGCTGCAACTGCGCATCCTTGAGACTGATGATAGTTTTAATGGCTTCTTTCCTTGTTTCTCTCCCCTGAATCCTCTCCTTCTCTCTCCCTCTCTCATTTATGTAACAGCATTAAATCGAGATGAAGTCTCCATTCTCATAAGTAGCTTGGCGTAATTATAAATGTAATAATCATGTCCAATAAAACGAGTCAAACACACTGCCCTCCTTGTCTTAATTTCACACGCTGGGTCATGCTTGTTGAGTGAAATACACTGATACATCTGGACCTCATTCTTCATTTTTTATACTTCAGCATTATTTTTTATTATGCCATTTTGTAAAATGCGATTCCTTAGATGTAAGGAAAAAGGCAACTTTTAATGTTGAATCTTTGCCTCCGTCTCCAAATCCCCCCCCCTCAGATCTTGGGAAAAACTAACCAATGCCACATATTACAAATAATTCTTGAACATTTAGAGAATGTTTCAAAAGAAATGTTACCAGACCTCATTCTCCTGTCCTTCACTGCAGTTTCTATCAGCACTGTGATCTCGATGTTGGACAAATATCAGAGCTCACAGTCTTGGGTCGACTTTGAAGCCTATGGATCGACAGTCAACGCAGAGCTGAGAGCAAAAGGGGTGGAGCCTGTGTCAATCAGCCATCACCTGAAATCAGATGCCTGGGATCACAGTCTCTGGGCCCAGATGTGATACTATGTCTTCAAAAATGATTAAAGTCCAGACCAGTAAAGTTTAGAGCTCGGGAGGTAAAAATCCACTAATTAAGGCACCAAATTGATTTTACTACTTTCTGTTTGAAAATTGTGCTAATTTGCAGACTGCAAGTTGGTTGAAAATGGTGGGGTGGAACTTGCTGAACATGGATTTAACACTTACATCATAGTCAGAGGTTACATTTTAAAGAAGGAAGAACCAAAAACAGTCCTGGAGGTGGGAGATTAATTAAATGCAGGATGCACAAGATTCAGGTTTCTCAAAGAATCAGGCCTTTGAAGGAATGTTTATTAAAGGGGTGTACAAGAGGTGCTGAAAAGTTTGTGAGTTCGCGTTTGGAAGGAGAGAGCGCATGCAGGGCTTGAGAACCCCGCCCCCCCCACAAAGTACCGCACTGAGGCACATGTGGGCAGAACTATTGGTTATCTGCAGATGTTCAGAGGTCATGACTTGAGCGAAATGAAAACTCCCCAAAGACACAAAACTACCCAGATGTTCAAGAGATTATATGGGGAGTATTAACCGCAAGTAGAGATTTGTATAAACTTTTACACACATGTATTTTATCTATTTGTATTTATGTGATAAGGTAACAGTTAAAGTCTTTTTTTGAGACCGATCAGAATCTGGGAAAGGAGCGGCGGCTTGCATTTCTGAATTGTAAATAATTTAACCTTTGAACGCAGCAAAAAAAGAAAAAAAGTCTTTCAAACTTATTTATTTGACTTATAAATAAATAAAGGCTCATTTACAAGGCATATTCCCAGAATTAAATATGCTATTTGGTAAAGTATAAATAATGCGAGTCAAACTGATATTTGATCTTTCGTAATGTTTTTCAAATTATCTGGATTCTGAAGCATATTAAAAGACTATCTACACAGTGACTAAAAAAAAAAAAAAACTATACGTAACAGCACATAGTACTTGGACTAAATTTATTGTCAGTGGGGAGTTGGAGAGGGCAATTTAAGCAACCAAGTTGTGTAAGTTAACTTGCTTCTCTTTTTTAGCAGTATCTGCAGCGGCTGTCACCAATCTGAAGTACAAAGTTAGCTGGACCTACTGCTTAAATACCAGAGTAACTATTTTTACTTTAGTTCTTCATTTGAGAGGGTGCTGGGTTTTTCTCAGTTATTTAAGTTTTATTCAGTCAACATCGCCATCATACAAACCCCTCCTCAGATACTGACTTAAGACCATACTGGAATATCTTTTATTTAAAGGGGACCTATTATGCTACATTTCCAAGTTTATATTTTGATCTTGGACTCCCCTGGAGTACTCCTGATCATTCAAAGTTCAAAAAAGGATCCTTATTTAGCTCATACTGCCATCCTCAAAAAACCCCATTTGTAGTCCATTGCAGTTTTTGCCTGAAACGCCTCGTTTGGGCTGCTCTTCCGCTATGGCCCCCCTCGCCGAGTGCCCACTTTCTTCTGATTGGCCGGCTCTGTGGAGGGTGAAGCTGGGCGGGACTCGGCAGAACGCAGTTTTCCGAGTTCGTCTCCCTAGTGTGAAATGTGAGACCCGTCTGCCATCTGATCTAAGGAATTTTGCAATCAAACACTGTACATATGTTGTACATATACATCTGATGAAATAAAATTGTTCTAATAAATGCAGCGGTGAAAGTGGAGAATGCAGTGCGAAAGTCTGGCAGCTCAAGCACAAACTTGCTATCTACCTACGGCTACTATGGTGAGTACACTGGTGTTTCCACTCCATAGCTGGGATTGAGGGAAATCCCCATACAGACACATTTGTAGACCGGAGACCGTAGAAATCCGGTGGGTCTGAGTTTAGAGGGAAACATGGATAGTGAGGAGTAGCAAAAAGTGGACCAACAACTTATGGACTGCTTAGGTGTGTATTATAAGGACCTGCTGGTTCGTGTGCATAACTGTGGTGTGTTGTTAGCGTGAAGAAACGAACAGCCTCTGCACTGGTATATGATAGAGGGGCGAAAGCTCCAGGCTAAACGGTCTTTTCGGAAATTGCCGATGGCAATGGTTTACTTATTGCATCGAAATGACCAGCATTTGATCGCAAAAAATGAGCGCGTTAACGAATGCATTCGCATCTTTGCATTGACTTTGAATGTAATTTGTTGCGCAAAAAATTCATTTTGCGTCCGGTGTGAAAGCGACTTAACGCGCCCATAACGCATGTATTGGCGTCTTTGCATTGACTTTGAATGTAATCTGTTGCGCGAAAAATTCATTTTGCATCCGGTGTGAAAGTAGCTTTATGGATAGTACGCGACAGCAAGAGAGAGTTCCGGTAACGTTATGAACATAATACAGCTTTTACAGACCGTAAGTTCCGTTAGTGTCGACAGTTGCTAATGTGGAGCTAGCGAATCGATAATTTCTACAGGAAAGAATTTCCTATTCAATCTCTGCCTTTTTTGGCTTTTTATTAGCCAGAGCAATTTCTAGAGGGGGATAAAATTACACCACGCCAATGCAGAGTATTCGTTTGTTATACCAGACACGTTAGAGCTTGTGCGTTTCGCATTGCTTTCACCGCGGTAGCATCAGAGAGCTAGCCCAGATAGTGGTGAAGTATCCGGCTGATCCCAGTCATGGATAAGTGAAGCACAAGCAGCCGTAAACAAACCCAAACACGTAGCCCAAGCTCTGCAAAACCTAAGTCTGGTCTAACTGCAGCCTTTTCAGCCCAACTTTGCAGACATATAAAACACCTCTCCGGTTAGCTTCAACTGTAGTGGCAACAATCAGGCAATGTTATGATGAAACTGCTACATTAATGCTTACCGAAGTAACACAAGCATATCAATTACAATCAGAATTACTGCATATAAGTCAACCAGGAGCATTTTTAAGTTGCACAATACACAAACTGACATGCAGTAGCTGGTAACCAAACGGTCATAACAACCACAGAGACAAACCCTTGCAAAACAGGTCTTACAGGCAGCAAGTTTCGTGACTGTGGACAGCTGTACCAAGCATCCAAATTACTAACAAGTATTAAAAGTTACCTTCAAATGAGGTTTATGTTCACACACCTTCTGTTGAATTTCCCCTGATATTACTCTTGCAAATTTAGGACACAAACATTAGCAACAGTAACTTGGCTACGTTAGCTGCAGTGCTACAGCCACAATCAACAGGCCATCACATTAGGTAGGCGCTTGATCGATGCGACTGCTTCAGGTTTGAGAAGCAGCTGAAACGCTTATCCAGCGTTAAATTATCTTTTATTGACAAAGCTGTCTTTGGTGAAATGCTGAGCACAAACAGCTAACGTTCCCTTTGGCCATGGCTGTTTTCCGCCAGCAAACAAAACGCTACCCACTCATTTCTGGCGGCATCGTCTTTTGGAAGAGAAATAGTGCTTTTCTTCGCGTCCAAAAATAAACTGACAAACAGCTTTGGGAGACAAAACTGCGCCTTAAATGATCAGTGGTTCTTCTTTTGTATTTCCAAAAGTGTAGAGGCTACTAAGGCATAGTATGATCCGCGGTTGTTTGTGCCTGCTAGAATAGTTTCCAGTGTGGGCAGGTCCAGCACCGTGATTGGCTCTGGCTAGGTCTGTATTAGTTGGACGGCACAACCTGACGTCAGGTTTTGCCCAGATCTCGTAAAGATCTTGGGACGAGCTGTTCAGAGAGGAATCATGTTAATTAAATCATGTTCTAAGGTTACGGCAAAACCCCTGTTTCTTATGTTTAGAAACTTTTCAGAGGTTGAGTATGGACATCCAACGTAACATTACCTATATGTAATGAAAGAAGGATCAGCCCAATAAGTCCCCTTTAAAACCAGTTCAACAGCAGGAATAAGCATAATTTACATTTGCGGCAGATCATTTTGGAGAACACACGACCCCAGTTACAAAAAACTTGGTACACTGTGTAAAGTGCAAATAATGCTGACTGCTATAGTATGCCATGGCAATCAGCTAAATAATATATTTGGCTGCTGACCAATAAATTACTGACTGATTTAATTTTAAATTGTACCAATATTCAGCAGTGAAAATTCTAGCAGAGTAGTCTGTTATGGCACTTTTGCAGAAGGTAAGAGCTTATTTGTCAGGCTGTCATATCTCCATTAAATAATTGAGTTGTTTCCCACATATTTTCTCTCAAACTTCACACTGAATTGTTCTAATAGATGAATTCAGGGCAATACTGGAGGGCACTAGGTACAGCGCGTACCTCTGCTTGCCATATATCTGTTCTTTTGGTGATAAGATATGTTCTGGATCACTTCCAAAGTTAAATAACACTTCCCTGGACTACCACCAATTATTCTGCCAAATTTTGTGCCAAGCCGTTCATAACTTTTTGAGTTATCCTGATAACAGACAGACATACGGACTGACAATCAAACACAGGTGAAAACATAACCTCCTAAGCGGAGGTAACAAGAAAATTACTTTAACGCTTTTATATTGCACAGCGGAAGTCACTTGTACAAAAAACTTTTTCCAGACGAACCCATTTCCACTTATGATTAAAACCAAGCCCATTCATGACTTATCAGTATTTGAAAGAAAGAGCAATTTTCTTGTGTCAATGAATGCAGATGCAGACAGAAATAGCCACTCAGGACACCCATATTATTGCTTTATATTTACTATCATTTGGCACAAAAGACAAAAAAGAATTCCAATGATGCAAGGCAATTTCACCCAAAAAAGTAAAACCAGACTTTTAAGAGTGAAAAAAAAAGAATGAACAAAAAAGAACCTCAAAAAGTAAAATTAGCTCCACGTCAGAGTGCGTTTCCTTCTGCCTTTGGAAGAGACCAGGTTGGCCATTTGCATAACAGTGAATGCCAGTGAATGGCGCGCCAAATGTGGGCTTTGTGTCAGCTGTCACATGAGCCAAGGCCTATAACATGAGCTGCTGTGTCACTAGTTGTTTTGTGGGTTGCCTTTCGCATGTGACAGGAGGACAGAGACGAAGGGATAAACAGTCAACGTGTCAGCCATTGCCCTGATGTGAGATAAACCTCAATCACACCAATTATACTCTCCATCTATTTAACACATATAGGCCATAATAATTGTTGTTGCTCTTTTTAAGGGTTAAGGTTAACTCTCGCCTGCTTAAGTACACACTTATGAGGATGCACAGCAACACGTCTTACTTTAATTCAACCCAGAGAGAGCGCATCCTGTAAGTCCGTTAGGGTCCATTCATACTCTGTAAGAACTAATTTAACACTGAGCATTTTACTGTAAATTTTGGCAAGTTGTTTAGAAGACAGTGTGCATTCTATATAAATGCACAAGCTAATTCTATGGCTTTCCTGATTGAAGCCATTTCCATTAAGATCTAAATTGTCGGCAATTTTGTTCATTTCTGAGGTTAGACAATAGCTGAAATGGCACAGCAGCAGATTTCTTACTCACTTACGGATGTTTACAAAGCACAACCTGCCTTAATTCCCTGATTTTCTTTAATTCAGAAGCAGGAGGTATCATTCATTATGAATAAGGAGCAGATTTGATTTAGAGAGCTGCGCACTGGGTGTCAGGTCTGCAAGTCAAAGGGAGAAAGGCCTTTGTGTCTCGGCTTGTCAGTAAACACTGCGCTGAATATTTCATCGCACATTGAGACTGCATAAGGCCTTTGAGACATCTCAGTCTTTAACGCTGGGAATCCATAAATGCTTTCTCGCCTTTATAGTTTTTTTTTCACATTTGGAAGTTCAACAGACTTTTCTTTCTTACTTATTTACAAGGTAGCATTCATCTGAGAGTGGCATCACTGAATGAGTGTCATTAGACTTGGCTGTTTATTCTGCAATTTTTTCCCACCTATGTTCCTAAAGGATTGCTATATTGGCGAAAAGTCGCATATAAGTGCTTTCCTAATGTTGTGTTTATTAATACTGTAACAATATACATCACTTTGCAAAGATTAATTTTGTAATTGAACAACACATCTAATTGTTAAAATCAAAATTCCAAGTCGAAAATATATTCTGTTAATATCACCCATTGTACCCTAACTTGATAGTGCTATTTAAGTACATTAGTGAAAAACACATTAAATTTTACTAGAAGCTTGAGAAATGGAATGTGCCGATCAGCAACAAAAGGTAAAAAAAAAAAAAACACTTCTCACGCATCTTAAAATTTGACAATATGATATGACGTTCGCTACGATAAGGGAGAAACCAAATTTCAACTGCTGACTGGCTGGTACTTCAGAATCGAGAGCAGCAGGTCAGCTGATGTTCAGTCATTTCTTGTTTCTATGGCCTTAGGTTCACCAAACTGAATTTAGCCCAATTAGCAGAGAGCTGAGCTGCAGAGGGTCAGTTAGATAGCGCCCCCTGTTGCTCTCTGGCACCCTTGGTGACCTTCCACCACCCTACCAAATGCTTACAACCGTTTCTTCTCTCCTTCACTTACTCAGCCACTTTTCCTCTCCATCTTGCCTCTCCTTCTTCTTCTAGTTTTCCCTTCCGAAAATAAATACTGATTCTGCACCTTTTTTACACCCTCTCATGTATTCACACTAATGATGATACACACATGCCTTTCCACGTAAAAACATTAAATGACATACAAACGCATTATTGCATGCACAGGCACGCACACACGCACACACACACACACACACACACACACGCACACACACTCCCATTCTACCATGGCTGTCTCAATTAACCTGCAGTTAATCTCGGACCTCCCGTAGAAACTTTGAAAAAGGGAGCCAGGGGTTGGGGAGATGGTATCTGCCAGTAAGATTAGGAGGTGACAGGCAGATCAAAGACCGCTGAACTTTGGGCCCCAGTGATTAGCCATAATTAAATAAAGCACGTCTGTTTAAACTTCATTAGCGGTAAGGCGTTTGTTGCACCAGAGTGAGCACAACTCAACCATGCTTAAGTAAAAGATAATCCATGGGGTCGAGCATAATCTTCTTCCAAAATATGCTGTTTCCCCCTTGAAGGATTTCAAATCCAACTCAAAGTATAGCTGAAGCAGGAGCTAGTGGCTATTCCCAGGCCAAAGAAGACTGTTGGTCCAGGGCTTTTTTGCCCAGCTGAGCAGAGAGAACGCCTGATAACATCAATTTAGCGAGCTATTATCTAAAATGGTTGAAAACTACACTTCTGCAAAAGTCTGACATAAATCTTGAAGACCAAGGGGACATTGAATATGTATGAGCTGGAACAGATATGACAGTGTTGTCACATTAATATTCCTGTCGCTGGAGGTTTTCAAACTTTCAAGTAGACTACTTGAATGAATCCAGTCTGGAGTTTCTGTAAAACAGGGCAAAAGAATATTATACATAATTAAAGATCTACAAGCCTCTGAACCCGGCAAAATGTGACTGTAGAATCCACAGAATTTAGATGAATCCACCCGAGACAACAGAAAAAGGAAGGACAAAAAAAAAAAAAGCAATAACCACATCCACATTTTTAAATTTTAAATGATAAAGAATACATTGTAATACAGTATTTCCTGAGCAGATATAGACATTGATTTTGAGAAGCAGCGGGTATGAATGCTGCAAGTTTTGATCGCAGTTCGGGATGCCGTCTCAAATCCAGTTCCGAAGTCTGCCACAGAAGAGTCAACAGACATGGTCATGACACATAATGACTAACAGCTGAAAAAAAAAGGTTTTTTTTGCAAATGAGCCACTTAATTAGCAATTTGCAGTAAATACATCTTCATGGTGGACTGCCATTAAATTCCAAAAGCCTGATCTTGCATTCAGTTAGAATTAAAATAAATGAATAAATAAAAGTGTCCCTGCGCTAGTAGTTCACCTCATTTTCCAAAAAGTTCTGCTCAACTTCTTAGCACTACCTTCCAGCCAGCTTTATTACACTCTTATTAGTTGTATAATAGGATGATATTTATTTCTCGAAATTACGGGGCTGAAGTGGCCAAGACAAACATCTCAGTCGTTGTGTCCTCCTGTTAACCCCCCAAATGTTTACACAAACCTCTTTCTGACCTCTTGTCCAAGACTGCTTTTGGTTCATTTAAGGGAGAGCGGAGTGCCTCACCCATACACGTCTCAAGAGACAGTCTTCTATTCAACAAAAAAGTTAAGAGAAGATGGGCAAACAGCCTCTGCCTCCCTCATTTGGCAAAAAAAAAAACAGCTTTTTTTTTTCGACAGAAATATCCTGCATTGGTCTTGATCTGTGTGCCTTGCTTCTTAACATGCCACCAAACGTTGGGAGGAAGTGACAGGTACAGGAAGTGCCCCTGACAAACATCACAAACTCTCAAACCGCACGATAAACAGTAAAATAAGAAGATAAATGCTACAGTTCAATGACATGACGCTCTACGTTTGGTCAGAACAATCTGGGCCTACAGGAGTCATTCTTTGGGCAGGTGATGCGCTGCTAGGTGAGGAGGTGCAGAGATCAGCTGTTGAGATTTGCCAGCTGCCCTGGTACTCCCCCTTTGTGACACTTCCCAGACCAAAAAGTCATGTGTCATTTGGCAATAATTCTAAAAATAATAATTCTTCTGTCTCACATTTTGAACTGAAAACTCATCACTGCTAGGCCTAGTTTTTGCAAAACATGACAAAAGCCAATCAGTTAATACAACTGTACTCATCTCAAGGAGTACCAGTGGAGTAACATAAATTTCCCTCATCAAGTCAAAACTTGTCAGCAGGGAAACCCACTACTCAATCTGCTCCAGCTGTGTGGCTCAGGAAACGCAGGTGAGGGCTTGGTAAATACTTGGATGGGAGACCGCCTGGTAAATTCATTGCTGCTGGACATAGTGATGTGGTGTCTTCCCTCTGGTGAAATAATCTGCAATGACCCCATGCAGTGATGGGGACACTGTGCTGTAGGAGATGCCGTCTTTCAGATGAGATGTTAAACTTAGGTTCTGTGGTCATTAAGCATCCCATGACGGTCTTCTACAATAGTGGGAGGGTTCCTCGTTGCACTGGGCACTGGCTAAATTCCCAATTTGGCTCTTTCAATGTGGCACCAAATCTTCTCCTGTTCAAAATGGCAATGCAATATCCCCCCTCCTTTTCCACATCAGCTGATGTGTGGGGAGGATTCTGGTGCAAAATGTCTACCATCGCATCACCTAGGTGGGCGCTGCATATTGGTGGTGCTGAGATGAGATTACCCCATGTGACTGTAAAGCGCTTTGAGTAGCTATGAGATCGTGCTACATAAATGCAATACTCATTGAGAATTAACATAAAGATGGATGTTTCTGCTTCCCTGGTAGGGATGAAATAGGGTGCACAGGACATGAATACTACTGTGACTAACTGAATCCAACACCAGCCCTGGTCAAATAAATAAAAAAAAGAAAAGAAAAACTTATCAAGTATTTTAATGTTGTATTTAGAATTAAAATATGTAATTTCATATTAAAAAAAATAAATAAATAAAAATAAATAAATAAATGAAAAATTCAGCAACTAATGTGAGACAATTTTCTCTCATTTCTAGATTTTTCCATGGGGTAAGTGAAATTTTCTCCCTCCACTGACAAATCTAGAGATGGGCCAAAATTATGTCATAGAAAAGGTAATATAAATACATGTTTTAAGTTTAAATGCAAGACTAATATGCGTGGTCAGTTTTTTTTTTCTTTGTTTTGCAGCAAAGATTTTGCTTTGTGATGCACACAAACATGATCATTATCATATTGAGCACTGCTGTTCGGTAGGTTCAAGGATAAAGATAACTACATGAGCATCGCTCCCAATCCAGGCTGTCTGTTGGTACAAAGAATCCAGAATAACGTAAGTACACAGAAAAGGACACCTAAAAACACTATATTGTCAATCTACCTTGACCCTGGAGGCCAAATGCTCTCATCCCACCCTCAACCAACGAGCCAACACACAGCAGACATGCAAGGTGACAGCAAGCATGATCTCTATAAGGTAATTTTTACAGTAAATCATGCTGAACCAAAAAATCACCAGCATTGTATGAGCAATGTACTCGCCAAGATAGCACTCCAGTCGGTCTTAACCCAGACAGGATGAAGTGATCCTGGCCTGGACTCATTGAAACAAACAGCTGCAGCACAGCGATAAAAGCGGCCCTGAAACTGACACTGAATGGTCCCACAATCCTATAAGCCAACCATTTAACATCAAAATCAAATATAAAGGGTATTTTAATCATATTACATATCGGGACAATGTCTCTCAGCTTTCTGATACATAAGCATATAAGTCCAAATAAAACCGACATGCATGACAATCAAATCATTAATACCATAACCTCGATTTGGAATCGAGGGCTTATCGAGAATATTCCACATATAACCAGTCCAGTTACAAGCCTTAGTATCAATCTTTCCTGGTGTACGATCTCTCATTTACATACTGTGCAGTCTGTAAGAGTTTGACAGTCACATTGCATAAAAAGGCTGCAATGCCTGAACAGTATGCAACGGATGCCAATTCCTACAAATTAAAGGGGCACTGAAGCAAAAAAGGAAGTATATGTGGTTCTTATGATGGACGATCAGTGTTGTGAAGGTTCAAAAGGTGCTAAGGCACTTCTAAAGGGAGAAGATTGTGAGCTTAATTTGTTGTTTAGTTAATAGGACGCCACCATTGTTAAAGGTATTCCCAAGCTGTCTTTTGTTGTTACAAATTTTTAGCCAAGAGTATTGTTTTTCCTTATGATCTACGCTAGGAACAAAAATTTACATTCTGAATTATCAAAAAGATTTAATTAATTTGATGTTGAAAACAGCACGCCGTGATCTTCGTCTTCCGAGCTATGACGGAGGCAGACTCTCTGACAGCCAGGCATAGACATGGCTACCAAAACATGGCTACCATGGGCGTTTCAAGCTCGTCTTCTGATTCTGAAAATGCCTAAAGTAATAAAATGATGCTTACAGGTGAAGTAATACAAGAAAGTAGTTGAGATTAATTTTCGCCAAAAATATTAGGGAGTAGACCTTGTGAATTTGAACCCTATGCTGAAAGCAATAATCATGCCAAGACGAGGGTTAGCAAGTGTACTCGTGCGGAGAGTAGAACCACTAATACTGGACAGCATAATCTGTAACCTCTCCAGTATGTAGATCCGACGACATTCTTGCAAATTTCATGAGCATTGATCAGAAATATGTGTGAACTGTCGTGTTTGAAGCAGACTTACCCAAACTGCTGTACATTATATTGATTGTGAAATCCAAGATTGTGGATGCAGGACTGTTAAATTTAATTGTAGGCAAACAAAGTGCTTCTCTGCTGCTCAACAATTTTTGACATCAGGGTTACTAATAATTGATCCACTCAGTCACAGAATAATCAGATATCTTGCATCCCTTGAGGCATGAAAATTCAAAGAAAGAGCCTGACGCTTGTTTGGCTTCCTCTGACCTTTTTTTATGGTTTCTTCAGTCATTTTTATTTGGGTACCGCATTTGGTTGCAACTTTGGTTCGTTAACCACAGTCAATCACCATACTGCTCAACTGTTCAAACGCGCTTTGAGAAAAATGTGATGTGCAGAGCATAAAGTGTTCAGTAGGACCTTTCCATACTGCAGTATGCTTGGGTATGTTTCCCAAAAGCATAGATGATAACTTTCACAGATGGAACCATTGACTGAATACGTAGTTATTTACTAAGCTTTTGGGAAACATAACCTGAAATTAGTCTTTATTCTCATTCATTTCTGATCCTTAAAGGTACCGTCCAAGGTGGCTCATTTTTTGTCAAGATTATAAAAATCTGAGTATATCTGGTAAGTATTAGGCAGTAATCAATAACTTAAGTAATTTGACATGTCAATGTAGAAATTTGGTCATCTGTGTAAAGAGCAGGGGCCAAAATTAAGCTGCCAATCAAATTTGTTTTAGACAACTCTAACTGGATGGCCCGTCTGTCAGTCAAACTGCCCGCACTTTGGATGTAGCTACATACCCAGCAATAGCTAGAAAGCTAGGCATTTGACGGAGTCATGGTGCAGCCTAACGAGCAGCCAGTTTTCCAAACTCCAACTGAACAGAGCGGTCAAACACCAGCTAAAAAGACAAAAACCTTCATTCAAAGTATGCGTGATTGACAAGAATATGTAAAAATTGGAAATGCAACTCGAGTATCCCTAGGCAGAGAAGCATTCGACCGCTGGAGAGAACTAAAGACACTGAAAGGTTTTAAAACTAACGCACTTGTAGCGGACTTTCTCTTAGACTGGTAAGCTAGCTTCTTGTCTCTCTTTCTGTGTGAATGCTGTACATAGACAGAAGGTGTAGTCAATACACATTGAGTAGTAAGGTCTAGGCTACTTTTGGTGTTAGCCAAGTAACGTTAGCTACAGCCTAGTAATGGGTAGCTCATGTTTGCTTGTTGTTGTATGCCTAGAAACTGGCACAAGCCTCGGAAACTTGTGTGTAGGGTGTAATGCCCAGGTTACGCTGTGAATCCAGTGTTGAAAGATATAGGTGTTGTTGTTGGTGGCTTTGTGTGATGCAATCTATATCCACCGCTGCTAATGCTGTCTGTGTTGTAATGTTGTCTCCGGCCACACCGGTCAGCTGTTTGTGGTGAAATGAAGCATGCACACAAACTGAGATGTGGGGGTGTGGTTTGGGTGATTCCTGATTGGTCGGAGGGGGTGGGTGCTTATCAGTTGTGCAATTCGAAAAAAAAAATTGTTAAGTCCAGCCGCCTGGGATGGTAACTTTAATTCCTTATACCATCAAAATACGCTTTCTCCATCAGCATTTGAGTTACAGCAGCCGCCTGCCACAGAACGCCGACACACTTTTTAATAACTTCACAACCACATTTCTCACATGATTATAACTGATTCATATAGATTTTTTATGATGACTGCAAGCTTTCGGCCTCTGGTGACGTCACAGGCAGAACTGACTGAGGCACTCTTACCTAGTTTAAAATATGAATTTCTCAAAAAGTGGTCCTTACAGACACGTGAAGCCTATATTATTCAGATCTCAGAGTCATTCCATTTTGATTTATTATTCGTAACCTTGGCCATTTGGGTATACCTTTAAGTTCCGCTAGCAGTGACGTCACCAATAATGTAGATTCCATCAACAGCCATGGCAGTGAATTATAAATCAGAGGTTTCCAAAATAGATTCTCAAAAATCCAGCAAAAAGCAAGGGAGAGAAATGTAAATTTGATTATTGACTCACGAGACAATCAAATCAATGTCATTTTAACAAAGGTATTTGTAAGTGGCAAATGATTAAAACTCATGGTGAGCATACCTTTGACACTGATAGTCCATCATTAATATAATGCATACTTCCTTTTATGTTTCATTTCCTCGCTAAAGCTGATACTGTCTACTTTGTTTCCACATCCAATTTGCAGGAGAAAAAATTTGAAAAGCAAAAGTTGTTTCACTGTGCAAATACTTCAGGACTGTTCTTTGTATCTGAAGTCGCAAATAGGGGTAAATTATTCTGTATAAGAACATTCTTTCCATGCAACTGGATGGAACCTTGAGTCTATGACCTTACTGGCATCCTTTGAAATGGCAGATGCTGTGGATGAGTGCAATTATCTGGAATTTGGAGGGATTTTCACTGATTGGCTATGCAGGTTTTGTAATTGGAGTCAAATGCAGTCAAACACACACAGCCATGTCCTTAGAAACCACCTCAATAACATCTGCTGCTGTTACTGTAAGTTCAGGTTGAGTTCAGGACTGAAAGTACAACTTTTAACAATTCTTGAAAAAGTGTGCTTTGCTGAATTTTCTCATGGAGAACTTTTTCAGCAAAGACATTTGCCTTTTTTGGAACCATAATGTGTATGACCATGCAGACAATAGCTGATACAACAATTGATTGCTGACAATGACACAAATAATGATCTAATATTCTGTTTGTCTATTGTAAATGAGTGTATATAATGCATAATTTGATTATGCAGGAAAGCCAACACCGACAGAAGTCAGGATACTAGTACAGTGTTCTCTCACCATGCAAGTTGAACAGGGTTGTCCCTACCTGTTCAAAAATGTGTATTAGATTTCCGTCCATGTTTGAATTTTAGTCACAGTTAAAAAATGTGATTTTTAATGCATTTTGCAGCCTGTACAAATTTTATTGCCACTCTATTTGAAAATTTCTTGTAACTGCCAGTAACCACCCTGATGGGAAGAGAACCTGGCCAGAACACTATAGTACAGGTGTCGCTGACAGGATGATGCGTACCTACTAGTGTCTGGATGTCTGTGCACTTAGTCTGTGACTGCGTGCACACACTGTATGACTGAATCTAAGTTCTCTAAGGTTTTTAACTAAAATTTAAGGCAAAGTGTGTGGCAAAATGGTTCTCTCTGTGGATAACTGAACTTTGGGGTGAATAGCCACTGTGGCTAAGTGAATTTTTTGGCCAGCACACACCCTGTAATTATAAAAAACAGATACTGTAGATATGTCAGTCCACCTGAAGAATACCCTTACAAAAGTGAAAACACTATGACCAAGATAAACACACATCCTAATTCACGGCGAGGCCCTCTTTTGAATGTGAATGCTAACGGCCATTTAAGACATGCTTTATAAATGGATCCTGCTTTACACACTGGAACCAGAGCGTAAACATATCTTCTGACCTTGGCCATCTCTTAGGCACATGGGCAATAAATAAAGGAAAGTGCATTGGGTTGACAGTCGGTGTCCATAACCCGAAGCCTGTAGGCCCCTGCTGTCTCTGTTTGGTGTGTTTGTGAGCTCGGAGGATATTCATCATTTACTGTCCTCGCCCACCTCCCACCCTCCACTGCCTGCCCGACAAATGTATTTCGCCCTTGACAGCAGCGGCCTAAGTTGTGACACAGGATACGAAATAACCTCTGCACAGATGCGGGGTGAGCCAGCGGGGGTGTAAAGATATTCCTCGCCAAGGGGGGCAGGCGTGAAGATTGCAACCAATATGGAGGAGAGGATAGCGGCAGGATGGAGGGGGGCAGGAATGCAGACGATAACACTTTCAGGGCCAAAGTGACAGAGCGGAGTGCAGCGGGACGTTTTTAACCTCGCCTAATAAAGTTCAGGGGAGGGATGACAAGGTCACTTCCTCAACTGCTGCCACCGTCAGTCACCCCTTGTGACTGGGTGAAGTTCTCCAGTCACAGGCAGAATGCTCTGTCAGATACAAAGGAAAACAATAGCTTTATTCCATACCTGCCAACTCTCAACACGAAGATACTGATTACATTTTTTTGAAAAGAAGACACGGGGCGAAGTGCACGGATGGGGTCGATGGCGTACTCGGCGCCATGTCCGACGGTCAGGCTGAAGTGAAGGGTCATCTTAACCTAATTACTCCCTGGCGTTCAGGCCTTTCCTCCTCTCTGGTTGCTGCAGTGAACAACTGTACACAGCTTTATAAAAATACCTTTCACTGGGGATACAGAGTTCTAGCTCGAGGTCCTGCCCTTGTAGGACCTTCCCATTTCCCTCTCAGTGTAACAGGTAATTACCCCAGTGTTACCTGAGCAGATTTTATAGACGTGAATTAGCTGAATGGAGAACAGCATCTCCGGAATCAAACAGCGCAGCGTTTTTTCCTTTGGCCAGGTCTGTTTCAGAGGTTCAACAGTCCACAATACAAACGAAAACAAACAAGTAAACCGTAAAGCATGCATTTACTCTCTCTTTAACAAAAGGGAACAACATATGTCTGACCTCAGGCCATAGCACTGCTCAATCATCTCTATAACCAAATGCAATTCCGTCTGTGGAGGCTTAAAACTCAAATTTCATGGCCAGTCTTAAAATACAACCTCGAATCTGCCGTCTAATGTAAGTCCCGCACTGGAATCTTTAAAATTGAAAGCACACTATGCTGAATTTCCACCTTGAAAACATTATAAAATAGCCATGCTAAAGCATATTAGTGATGCACCAGCAATCTCTGCCTTAAGTGCACCTATGTCAAATTCAACTTCTTCACCTGCATTTGTTATTCTGCAGGGAGTAGGGAGCATGGGGCCTTTCTGGGCATGGCAACCTTTTAGATGGGGAGGAGGTGAGTGGGGGGTGGGGGTGGGGTGTCTACAAAGGCTGCTGAGGTGAAGAGGCAAACCAAAAAGCCATGGACGCTCATCTAAAATAAGTCTCAGCCTCGAAATTCCTTTTCCACTGTTGGATCACCTGTCAAAAAAAAAAAAGCTACAGAAAGATATAAATGGTAAAATCATCTTAAAATTTAGATACGGAGGAAAGTGAGTAGGTGGCACAGTGGGTAGAACAGTCGTTTCACAGCAAAAAGGTCGAAGGTGCAAATCCGGCCTGGGGCCTTTCTGTGTGCAGTTTGCATGTTCTCCAGTGTTTACGCGAGTTTCCTCCAGGTAATCTGGTTTCCTCCGACCGTCCAAAGACATGCATGTTAGACTGACTGGAGACTCTAAACTGCCCACAGATAACAGTATCTGGGTGAATAGAATGTGATTTGGTTTCAAGCCGTGTTCAGAGCACGCCAGATGATGCAAGGCAAAATAGCTGCAAAATAATGTACTGAACGATTTGTTATACAATAAATAAACCACTGCATGTATGCCTTCAAACAAGTAACTAACCTTATATATTTTTTAAAGCAAATAAGAAAAATAAGAAAATTAGCCCGTGGCTGTTAATTTAGCCCGATTTCTGTGCTGAGCATTTTATAGGGCCGTCTTTCAGCTTCACTATGCGGTCAATCTGCACTTCAATAGAATCTATTCATTCCATTATAAAGAAATGATATTTGAATGCCTCCAAAGTTTTGACTCCATCACAAAAAAAGGGGGGTTGACATACAAAGGCTGTGCATTGTTTTGCGCGATTGAGACGTAGATCTGAAACAGTTCATTATTTTTCAGCAGCATGGCTCATTTTAATTCCCGCAAAAATTATTCACATAGTTAGCATTACTGATTCAGGCAGTTGAAATAAAACAAATGTCTTGCATTCTTCTACTCCCACTGCAGAATGTCACGCCGGCGCGGGCCATTTGCATCTCTGACGTCAGCACACTATAGCGCGGCCGGAGGGTTATTGTGCGCAGCGATTTCCAATCCCCATTGGCATTTGCTCAAAAAATCCAAGGCATTTTTTTATTTATTTTTTACCGTGACTGGGGATGAACCAAGACGTCATAATTCAGCCGTAAATTGGCAGACCTTAACAAAAAAATTCCGTCAACACCGAGAAGAACAGTAAATTCCACGGTCTTTTATTAACTTGAAAATGTTGACCCTCTTGCCGAAATTCAGTAGAATCCCTCTTTTTTTAATTGCATATGATGTAATCCATAATTTAATTATAAATGAAGCAAACTCATTAAATGTGGATTACTCGCATGCAGCAGGCCGGGGTGGCTGTGACACATCCCAAACGCTCTTCGTGCGGTGAGTTTCTCTTCCAGTTTGTGTGTGAATGCTAACTAGATGGTCTGTGGAGCGCAATCCCGCGTGAGGGGCACCCAGGCATTCACACAGTCAGGGGAAAGAAGAAAGAAGAAAACAAAAGTCTTTTCACGGCTGAATCCTCTTATAGACTTACCCATCCCCCTCTTAAAACAAGAAAAAAGGAGAGAAGAGAGAGAAAAGAAAAAAGAATGAAAGAAAGGTCCATGCTTTGTGATTAAATGGACAGTGAATGGCAACTGATGGTCAATGGTTTTCAAGTTTTTTAGTTTTTCTTTTTTGAGATTTATTCGGATATTTAATTTTTTTAGTGGTTAACTGAGGAGGGAGATGGGATCTGGAGTCGCTGTTGTGTTTATAGGGGGCAACTGCACTGAGGCCAGCCTGTGCTCTTTGACTGAAATCCAGCAGAACGAAACCCCAAGGAGACACCCCCATCCCCCAACAGACACCTTCCAAACACACCTCTGCCAAACCCCTCTCAATCCATCAGCCACTTCTCAGAGATCCACAGTAATGTCCACATCTGCTGCCTGCTACACATACTGTTATTAAGGAAATGGAGATTTACTGTGATAATGTAAATTACAAAAAGCAAACAAAAAAAAAATGCACGGAGCATTTTGGCAGCTGAACAAGGACAAGCTGAATGTTCCTACAATGTCAAATATAGAGACTTCTTTTTGACCAACTGCGAGTACATTTTACTTCAAATAATAAAAAAAAGGTATTTTTATTGATCTGTTAACTGTACCAACTTCTTATTGATTGCTAAGTCCTGATTGGCAGGAGTTTGCTGGCCAGTAATTTCTGTGGTGGTGATGAGGGGTGCCATTGTTCAGCCGCACCCCATATATTTGTACAGAAATGTTTGTCGAAAAGACGGATCTGTGTCAAAGGTCACATGGCACTGTCCGCCGGCCCCGTCCCCCCCGCCAGATGGAACCTTTCGGTTTCCCAGGCTGTCAAAGAGCAGCCATGGAGCAGCCGGTCAACCTCCGTACTGCCGTCCGCCTCCAAACATGTCCCACGCACCCCGCAGTCTAAACAAAGCCTCGTCTGCCTTTTTCTGCCATTAAGGCATTCCAAGTAAACAGGAAGAGAAATGCAGGCTTGGGGTTGGAAATGGTAGTAATGTACCTTTGGTCCTGAAGCCCGCTTTCCCCGTATTTGGTAGGATTCATAAACAGCACTGCAAATTCATTATTCCTGCCAATTAACAGCTGTCTTTCTCGCCATGCAACTTTTTTTTCCCACATCCTCCTCCTTTTTCACATTAAACTTTGTTTCCTTCACAGAATTTAGTTCTTGTGATTTAATTATCGCCCCCACCGCACAGAATGAAAACAAAATGAACATTTTTTTTTTCTTAAAAAAAAACAAACACTCGCAGTAAAACCCTAATGAACTAATCCTTTAAAAAATTACAAAGTGGAAATTGGCAAGAGCTACTCCCACTCGACAAAAAACATCTTCTGTTTTCGTGTACATGGCTGCTAATATATTTCTGTGAAATGCTGTTAATACTTCCCATCTTCAATTGAAAGGGTGATGAAAGTGGAGAGAAACGACACACGTGGAGGGGCGAGCGCCAGCTCCTTCAACGAGTGTCTACAGATGTACTTATCGTCTCATGTCGACCGCCGATTAAAAAAAAAAACAAATTTCAGTTTTTTGGACAGGGGAACAGAACACAAATGTGATAGATAGTTTACCAAAGTAAACATCACTTTATCTGAAGGGAAAGAATCCCACCTGATCCCAATTAAAAATGTCTGGACAACCATCGCTTCTAGCGCTGAGATAAAAAAAAGGCTGACGGGAAATCATGAAATCATAAAAATATCACGTTATGTTATTCCTGTATTTTTTCCTGCCCAGTTCAGATTTTCGCTTCCAAAGGGCTTCATGTAAGTGATGACGGAGAGCCGGCACACAAAGCAGTGAGACTCAGAAACTGCATGGTCAAAATGCTCAAAGCGTTCCCTGGACCATTTTTATCGTAGTCGCGTCCAATGAGGATTGGGTAGTTAATTCTGCCCCTCCCACCCACAAAATAAGTTCCTCACCATGTCCCCACCATGCATATACCTCTATAGTGAGTAGTAGAGGGTGTTACGCTACCACGGAGATTGGGAAGTGTTAGGGGGGAAAAGGGGGGAAAAAAATCCCCAAATTTCATCCATATTGGATTGAAAGAGAAGAAGTCCGCAATAATTACAGCGCATGTAGAGCACTGACAGTAGGGGCCTGATCCAGCATTCCTGTGCACAATAGCGCTGGCTTTACTTTGCCAGATTCCCATTCCCTTCAATCATCTCTCAATCTTTCTCAACCACTGCTACAGTATCAAAGCCCTGTTTGGGTAAACCGGCTGCATTTTCAGCCTGCATGTTGCGAAAGAGATCCATACCGTTTTTCATCAGCTCTCTCCGAAAAGCCGCTTTTCCACTTCTAATGCCGAGACAGACTGTTTTACATTTATAATTTGTCATTTCCAGGAGTGGGAGAGCGGCAGTGAATTGACTACTCCAGGTTAAGCTTCTTACGTCCTCTTTGGTACATTTTTAAAGAAATTTTCAGAGACTGAACTTAATATCCCAGGTAGCACCCCTCCCCCGACCCCTTACGGCTATATTGCTGTAAACGGGGTGGAGAGAGGAGCCCGGGGCTGAACCCAGCTTCAACATGGGGCTCAGCTGTAATGGCAGTTTGCTCAAGCCCTAAAGCTGGCACATTAACTTTACACAGTAATCCAGGGACGCCAGATTCTCGCCATCCAACAGGTTCCTCGCCCCAGCGTGCTCTTCCACAAGAGAAGAAGAAAAAGGTGTCAGCGGAAGGAGCACGGGCACACTGCTGTACGCGTCTGAGAGGTAACTGTGTCATTCATTCCCCCTTTGGCTGTCTGGGCGGACTTGCGCAGTGGGAAGGCCTACACGCCTCCTCTCGCCAGAACCTCCACGCTAAACCAGGGCGAGCCCCAAGTGAACGCGGGAATAAGGAGACCGCGCAAAAGGAGGAAGGACAAAAAAATGGGTTGATTTAAAATAAAACTTTAACCCACAAACACTGCAGCATTACATAATGTTTGCATGCTTCTACCATCTAACTGTCTTAGGCCTACATGACTGACCTTGGCAAAAAACATACTAATTACTCACAGAATCCCCACCAAATGATTTCGGTCTCCATGAAGATATCTAAAAGAAAAAAAAAAGATACCTAAGGTATCAAGACAAATGAAATTCAAGCAAATGAGAGAAAAAATTTTATTCCATATGACGCATGCCAGAAAAAAGGCTCCAAACCATGACACAGTACACAGAAAATACAGTTGAAACATGATTCCAGTCATAAACTGTTCTGGAACATGTAACCTCTGTGAATGTGTCCCGCAGTGCTGCATTCATCTATCATTTGAAACTTTTACATATTTTGAGTGGACTGTGGAGAACCAGCTTCAGTGGAATTAATCCCCGCAGCATCAAGTTTGTGAAAGAGCACACCTGTCAAAGGCAGTGTGCTTGTTTAACCCCTTCTGTTCAACATTCTCAATGAAAGAAATAAATAATAAGTGAGGAAAGGTATATGCACTAATCCCCTTTGTTTTTAATATCATGCCTGTATGACCAAAGCCATACCTTTCCTGAAAATATATGTATAGAAATGTATCTCATTGATCATTTCAGCTAAAATGCGGGCGGAAAATGACAGCATTCAATGCTTCAAAGGGCACATTTATATTTATTAGCAAGAGAATTTGAATAAAGTTGATTTATTTTGGAAAAAATTGTACATGAAATCACCCTGAAATCAAGGGAGCCAAGTCCACACCAACCTCTCATTAGGTAATTAAAAAAATAAAAAATAAAAAATCACACGAGACCAGGACACAGATTGTATAGAGAGTAAATATGAATGGTATGACTCATTGATAAGAATCATAATCAAGCCGGTGAACTAGTCAGCTCAATAAGAAAGTATTGAGTACTCTAAGCATAAATGTTACAAGAAGAATAGTAAATTAATTGACTCGCGAAGTATACACACATAGCCCAAAATGGCAAAATATGAACATTTAATGGTCTTAATAACAAATCTTGCAGAAAAATAGCAAGGTTTATGATCATACACTCCAAAGACCTTCTGCGCCACCATTTGATGCTTAGCTTTGGCTGCAATGAACAGTTTAGGGAAAAGCTGGACGCTGCTACATGGCGAAAAGTCAATTAAAACTACGAAGTACAGGACAATATTGCAGAAAGGCTTGATTCCCACAAATAAAAAGATGATGAAGTGTTTTTTCCCAAACCTGTATTTCTGTAAAAATCTGTTTGCAAACACCTAAACACTTAAAGCTGCCTTAGAGCAAAGCTACCTTGCACTGAGTTACTTTATCTATTTGTTTAATTGCTGCTCATTTTTTGACCAATGATTTGTTGTTTAGACTAAGAAAAGCTTCATATTTTTCCATATTTTTCTTGTATGTAAAATACGCAAGTTTTTTTTTAAATGAAAAAAGTTAAACTATAAATTTATTTCAGCATGTTTTTCCCCAAATGCCATCTACACACAATTGTTTTTAGATGCATTTTTTTTGACAAAATTTTTGACTAAACCAAACTATTTGGGTTTATAGTGTATAGTAGCTGTCTCTAAAACTTGGGTCTTCTTCCTAAAACCCATAAGAGAAACAGCTAAAGTAATTTCATTTTCACGTCTTTTATTTCATGCATATTACAAGTGTCTACAATGGAAAAAAAAATGTTGCATTAAAAACATTACATCAAAAACACCATTATATTACATTTTTGGTTAAGGTCTCTTAAAATCTAGATCTCAGCACCATAAAATACATGGTCCTTAAGAGCAAGACCAGAGACCCATGTCTTAGAGCTGCAACACTCTTACTGCAGTGATTTCATCTGTAACCCTCCTCTGAAGACAGTGGGCAGAAAAAACTAAAGAAAAATGCCCTGAGGAAAATAAATATTGTGCGCTCACAAACATGGCAACACCAGGCTTAATCTTTTACTCCACTTCAACATGTGGATTTCCTTAAATGGCCGGTTTATTTTATCGTCGTCGTAATAGTTGCTGGTGCTGCGGCTGCAGCTTTTGTTGCCTGTTCATTCTCCAGACTGTGCACATTGTACTTTGTATGGTAATAAATGGGAGGGGAAAAGAAAGATGAGACCAAATTTATGGAGCGCAACATTGCCCCCATCCAATTTTACATATTTAGAAGGGAACCTGAGCTTGATGAAGGAATAAGATGTGGCGCACTGGCAGCAATCTTGCCATTTATAAATATGGAAACTCTGTCAGGACGTGATGTTGAAAAATTAGCGGGCCCCAGAATTTAATCAATATCTTGGCTGCCTTACGCCGCAGCGCTGCCAGAGGTACTGGCACGGGCCATGTGTCTTCCTCAGTCTACTCCGAACGCAGGGAGACCGAGTGATCCCCTCTGCAGCCAGGAAGAGGCAGGGTCATCACTGCCCCGGCTTCCCTAATGAGCCTTGTGATGGTCACCCAGCCCTTTTACCGACAAACACCAACAATGTGTATGTATCATGAAGAAAGAATAGCACAGTTCAAAATAATACAGACACATATGGCTTTCACAAATATGGGATAAGTGAGCATTTCGAACATTGTAAAAGGATGCTGTACGCAATAAGCTCAGTGTTCGTTCAGCACAAAGGCGGGCAGCACATTCATTGATATTAAACTTAAACAAACTCAGAAATTATAGCAGGAAGGAGGTACATTTTTGTTCTTTGAGAAATAAAGGTAAAAAAAAATAAAATACCCTGAGAGTTACAATCATTTTATTTGGGCACCAACAACCCCTTTCACAAGGATCGAGGTATATTTTATGTGCCACTGACAAGAATTATACCTTCATTGGCACTTTTCGTATCTTTTTTCCACCTAAATATTAGCTAACAATAACGAATATGCGACACTTATTTGACTTTTTCATGGTAAAAGCGCAAAAGCAATCTCTCAAGCCTGCTGTATACCCCACTGCCCTCAGACACCCCCTGAACTGCCAGACAGGACACCTGAATCCGCGCAAATCCGCAGAGGTGTGTGACGCAGACTGATATAATTCAGGGAGCTGGAGAAGGCAGCGCCAGGCGAGGACCCTGGGTAAAACAATGTCACGCTCGGCGTCTAAAGGGGGCTTCAGCCTTTGGCTTTCTGTGCATTTTAACACACAATAAATCACTCTCCCCCAGTCTCTCGCGCATTAGGTGAATGATATATTTTATTTACACTACAGAGGAAAACACACATGGTTGTTATTAATCACCCCCTACCTTTAATAATGATTCAACTTCCAGTCATTCATCATTACCTCCAACCTTATGGCTGGGTTAAGAAGAAGAAAAAGAAGAAGCCAGAAAGGGTAGAGAGGGAGGGAGGCAGGAGGGCGGGAGCCGGGGGGAGGAGGAAGGGAGGAGTTTTCCAGGCTAACAAGTACTGAAAAATAAATGCAGCGCGAGATTAAATGGTCACATTTTTCAATTATCACAACATTCAACTGAGTGCACTGCGGCGGTGCTGAAAACGGCGTAATGTTTCTATCTGCGTTCCCCTTTACTGGACACGCCTTAAATAAGGTCTGAAGATGCGCCGCTTCTCTCGCTCACCCGCGTACTTACAGCGGAAAATACCGCCGGCGCTACTCGCTCTCATTCCCCTCCATTAGCGCGCTTATCCTTTCTCTGGAAATAGTGACTGAACGGGTTGGCTGAAAACACAACACAAGTTCCCCTTCAGAAAGCCACAGTCAGACTCATGCGCTTAATATGAGCGACATAATAATGTATCAGGCGAGAGGGAAGGTCAGAGAGGTGAACCTCAAAACATCAAAACATGAACAAATCCTTCGGCGTGCATCTGACTGCACACCCTTTACCCCTCCCCCCTCTATAAACAGAGAAAAAAAACCTTCTCAGAATACAATATCTGAGAAATTTCCTTAAGAGACAAAAAAAGGGGAAAAAAAATTAAGAATTTACCAGCAGGTTCCAAGTTCACTATTAGTGTCAGATACAGTAGTTATGCTTTGTGTTTGCAGCCCACAAGGATTCTTTTTTTTTGTGTGTTGGAACAGATTTAAAAGCACATTTGTCTTACATGACGGCTGCAAATAATCTCTCTGAGGGGCTATGCTGTGAAACTGGTCCAGATCAAACTTGAATAAAAACACTTCTGAACCGCGCATTTGAAGTTGGCCGTATGTTATGGGAAAGTCAATGGGACATCGAGACAATGAATGAGGGGAGGCAGAGTTATCTAAATATTGTCTGAGCACTGGCTGTTTGGGGAAAGACCCTCACTGTCAATAGGCTGAAATATGTCACGTGACCAGGAAGCAGGGGCCATTGCTTGTGTATTGATGAGCCACTTGGCACTGTGTAAATCACAGCTAAACAGAAGAGCAGCCCTGGTTTCTGTCATGGGGGCCCGCTTAATTGCACCCGAGACACTGGTGAGAAGAAAATAAAACAATCTTACTCTCCGACACTGACAGCCGCTGCCCCTCCTACCACCATTTTAAGAGGAATTCTCCCACGATGAAATCCCACGTAACTGCTAAAAGATGTTTCCCCATCCTCACACCCCCACCCTAAATGAGCGGTGAAACATTTAAAAAAAAAAACAGTCCAAAGAACGGGGTAGGGGAATGACACAGCACAGTATTCCATTACGCTGCATCTCACATTCCTTCAAAGAGAGGAGTTGCTGAACAAATGTAAACGCGACAAGCTCCTTTTTTTAACTCGTTTCCCCATAATGACTACATATGATACCCATATGTATACGGGCATTCCGTGGTATTCATTTTGTAACGGACAGAACATTTAGAGAGCTAATTCCATTGTAGCTACTCATGTGTCGGTCCTCTGAATAGTTTGAATGGCTGAACTTGAAGTACTCTGGGAGTGCTTAAGGTGAGATAAAAATGAATGTCATCGATGGTAATTAATGCACTTAATTGCATAATAGAAAATCTGTTACGGACAGGACAGATTGTGACATGGGTTTTTATGTAAAGTGATTAAATCAAAAGTTGTCTTCATTTAGGTGATATTCTTCAAACTCGGCCATACAGTGATGTACCCTTATATCAAAAGAATATCATTCAGGAATTTAAAAAAATATATGTATGAACAGATCAATTCGACAGGCGTGTCAATGTGCGTTACGAACAGGACAGGGCAAAATGTTATGGACAGGACACTTTTGTCACTATCTATAAATATCAGCTAATTACCACTAAAAATTGTATTGAGGGAATATTAAAAACATCTGTTTTGTGAGAAAGACAGCTATATATCTTTAAATCCGAAATATGTCATTTTAATTTCAAATTAAACCATGTACAAAATTGTTATAAAACGTAAATGCATGAATCTAAGTCCAATGCCAATGCCATGACTAACTTGAAAAATGTAAATTTAAAAAAAAATTCCATATGTGGATGCCAAGCAAGTCATGAAATCGACAGTGGTACATACTTGCTATGAGTGCAACGATCCATGAAGCCAAAAGTACATTTTTCAAAAACTTCTGAATGTCAACTTACATATCCACCAGGTATTTCATGAAAATTCAGAGAAAAAAATCTCTGGAGCAATGTCTGAAATACCATGGAATGCCCCTATATCAATGAACCTTTTCCCTAGCCTCCTCAATTAATGAAAACTGGGGTATTCCCAAGGCGTAAAACATCGTCTTCATTGTTATGGCCAGGAACGTCATTTGTAGTCATTATGGGGAAAGGGAGGGTGGCGTCTAGGGGGAGAAGAGTTAACTGACTGAAAGGGGTGACACTCTCTCCGTCATGTAGCAGACTTGAAGCAGGCCGCTATCGTCAACTAGAGCACAACCATGAGAGGTAAATGAACCCAAGAATGGTCACCACGAAACAGCAATATCAATATTGCGGGACGGCACAGCTCTCCTGTGATTTGGAAAAACCTAGTACGACTGTCACTTTTGGGAGAAAGTGAGTTTGACCCTCTTTTGCAGTAATTAAGAATGGTGAAAATCTTAAAACATTCGCTATTAGTGTTATTTTAACTGTCTAGATGAAGTTTCTATTGTTTTTTTTTCAGATTACAGGAGAGCTGTTATTAAGCATGTTGAAGGGAATGGAAAGGCAATTTAAAGAAGCCCTGATAATGTGTCAAGATGAGGACAACTGCTGCCCAGGCCTCCAGGCCCGGGCCTCCACTCTCATATCACTGTAGATGTCATTCAAATGACATAATAGCAATCATGTTATGATTGTGCAGTTCTCTGCTCAGTCAGTCCACTCAAAATAAAAATATGCTGCCTCTCCTGTTTTCAGGAGCATGTGCTGATTTAGAGCTAAATTCACCCAATTAACCATTTTCATGAGAATTTGTTTTTGGAATAATATCCTGCTTAATTAAACACTAATGACACTCTGAGAGGAGCAGAAAGGGAAGAAATGGCTTCTCTAAAGCTGCTTTCACACCGGGCGCGAAACAACTTTTTTGCATGACAGATTACATTCAAAGTCAATGCAAAGAGGTGAATATACGCGAAACGCGTGAGATAAATTCGTTTCGCGTCCGGCGCGAAAGCAGTTTCACGCAGCACATTTTAATTTTGACCAAAATTTAGCTTTTGCGAGTCACTGTGTTGTCAGAGAACAATAACTGTTGAAATGAGGTTTCCGTGTGTTGACATCGGAAACACAGCACAAATTTTGAGAGGGAGGCTCTCACTGTAAACTCATAAATGTGCAGTACATCACGAAGTGGGAGCCAATCCAGACATTGGATGTTTTTCCCATCTGATTTGGATGGGGGTACAGTCGGCTTCCTCCTTCACGGCCACCCACGAACCCAAATGTTGACACTCACCCCCTTCTCCTTCATTCAAAAGGACCTTCACTGATAGCGCCAACAGTATCGGCCAAACAGGGATAATAAATAACAACTTTTCCTATGATTTTGTGTTTTATTACCTTTGTTCTTCCTTATGCATGGTAATGTTGAAATCACTGAATGGATAATCCCAGTTACACAGTTCTTGTCCATGTTACATCTATTTTCTGCTATCTCATCCTACATCTCTCTCCATCCTCTGTCCCTTGGCTGACCCCAGCCTACGTGCTGCTCTCTTGTATCTTGGAGAAATTCAGAAAGATACAAACAGTAATGGCCATTGTCACCTCTTTAACATGTGGCATGATGGTACAATCAAGGGAGCTCTATCCTGACAGCTCTCGTGGGTGATATTCACCAGAGCAAGACCAGGGTCATGCTATACATGCATGCACAGTCATGAGCCAAAGATAGTACACCCTCTTTCAGTTCTATGGTTTTATGTAACAGGACACACACACAAAAATATCAGCTCCTAATCAGGTCCTAAAATTAAAGAAAATCTGACCTCAGGTGCAAAACAACACATTCCACCGAGCCATTATTTATTTTACAAAGATTCAGCCAAAATACAGAAGCCATGTGTGGAAAAACTAACTACACCCTTACTGCTTCCGAAGGAATTAAGGGGGTAATTAGCAGCCAGGTGTTGCTGTTCAAATGCACTTGATTAATTGATCATCCGCAAGAGTCACCACCTCTATAAAAGCTAAAGTTTCGGCAGTCTGCTAGTCTGGGGCAATTAGGTGCATGTTAACACGATGCCAAGAGGGAAAAACATCAGCAATCATCTTGGAGAAGCAATTGTAGCTGCCCATCAATCTGGAAAGGGGTATAAGGCCACTTGCAAACTATTTGGAGTTCATCATTCTACAGAGAGGAAGATTACACACAAGCGGAACACATTCAAGGCAGTTTCTAATCTTCCTAGGAGTGGACGTTCCAGCAAATTTACCCCAAGGTTGAACATGCAATGCTCAGAGAAATTGCACAAAACCCAAGAACTACATTAAAGACTCTGCAGACCTCAGTTAGCACATTAATTATTAAAGTTCATGACAGTGCTATTAAAGAAAAAAAAAAACTGCGCAAGCATGGCTTGTTTGAAAGGATTGCCAGGAGAAACCTCTTCTCTCCAAAAAGTTGCATCTGAATGAACAATCAGCCCACAGAAACAATATCCTATGGACAGACAAGACCAAAGAGGAATTGTTTGGCCATAATACACTGCATTATGTTTGGCGCAAACCAAACGCAGCATATCAACACAAACACCTCATACCAACTGTCAGGCATGGTGGGAGAGGGGTAATGATTTGGGCTTGTTTTGCAGCCACTGAACTGCACCTCGCCGTTACTGACTTGACCATGAACTCCTCTGTGTACCAAAGTATTTTAGAGTCCAATGCAAAACCATCTGTAAAACAGCTAAAGCTTGGCCGTAATCGGGACACAAAACAGGAGAATGATCCCAAGTACACCAGCAAATCTATGACAGAATGGCAAAGAAAAAGATCAAGGTGTTACAATGGTCAAGTCAAAGTCTAGACCTCAATCTGATTGAAATACTGTGGTAGGACCTTAAGAGGGCTGTGCATAAACAAATTCCCTCAAACATCAATGAACTGAAGCAATGTTGTGAAGAGGAGGGGGCCAGAATCCCTTCACCATGATGCGAGAGACAGAAAACATCATAAAGAAAATGATTAGTTCAAGTTATTGCTGCTCTACAAGCTACTGAATCATGGGGTGTACTTAGTTTTTCACAGATGACCTCAGCATTTTGGCTGTTGTGTGTTTCACACCTGGGGTGAGATTTAGCTCATTTTAGGACTTGATAAGGACCGGCTGATTTTTTTAAAATGTCCTGATATGTAAAACTTTAGAACTGAAAGAGGGTGTACTTTCTTTTTCTCATGGCTGTATGTGTTCATGCGTGTGTGTGTGTGTGTGGGTGTGTGGGTGAGTGTGTTTAACTCTCAGGCTGTTTATCATTTCACATTGAAATTCCCATTTGTTTGACCTCATGCTAAAAAATACTATTTCATTTGAAAAAAAAAAAAGGATCCAAAAAGATTAATACAGTGAGGTGTCTGTTTTTCTTCATATCTAAAGGAGCTAAACCACAGAAATCAATTAAACCCAAATTTGTCTCAAGTCTACTGAATCTGCATGTATAATGATGAAGATTATGATGATATTGATGATGATTATTATTATTAGAATAATAATAATAATAATAATTATTATTATTATTATTATTATTATCATTATTCCCTGTGATAGCAGGCTAATATGAGAATAATGGAAGTGAGTGAGTGAGGGAGTCACAATCTTTTTAAACTGAATATCTTAAGAATGGAAACAGCTATAGCCGTCTGACTTTGTACATAAACAGATAGTGTAGCAGATGAGCTTATTAAAATTTGGTTGTATCTGTGAAGTTGCATCAAACTGAATTAATATACAACCCCAATTCTGAAATAGTTGGGACGAAGTGTAAATTGTGCATAAAATCAAAATGCAATGACTTTCAAATCAAATCAGCCAGTATTTTATTCACAGTAGAACAGAGATAACATAGCAAATGTTGAAACTGGGAAATTTCACAATTTTATTCACAAAATGAGCTCGTTTCAAATTTGATAGCTACTACAGGTCTTAAAAAAATTGGGACAGGGGCTTGTTGACCACGGTGTAGCATCCCCTCTTCTTTTTAAAACAAAGGGGTCTAAATTTGTTGACTAGACGCGGCGAATGGGGGGAGTGCCGCGCCAACGGGGTGTATCCAGGCGTATTTTGCAATTTCCTGCCCGGCGCAAGTACTCCTCTATCCCGCCTCTGTCCCTCTTGCCGGCGCAAGTGGCAAAGAGGGAGGAGAGAAGCCCTGAGTGGGTTTAACACAGCCGAGTCAAATTTTCACCAATCAAATGAGTTCCTCTACTCACCTTAAACATGTTGGAATAAAGAGGCCTCTGTTCTATATCTGCAAGATGTGTTAATGTTGCATTTTACTTTGCTGCTTCAGGCATGTTTTCTGCACATCGATATTAAGCAGTACAAATATGAGTTAGCTGGCTAGCTAGGGCATTCGCAAATTATTACCATTAGCAAACTAGAATGGAACTTCAAAACGAAACGACGTCAGATCATTCAAACTTATGTAGTTGGAATGAAATACGATGGTTGCTCATTTATTTCTTCTGCCAGCATCATTGGGATGAGAAACAATGGATAGTGTGTTCCTATTATTACATCCTGTTGCTGCTTAAAATTTTGGGATTAACAAGCATGGACAACAATGTAAGATACGATACACATGTGATCTTAACTCAGTACAAGATCATACAATCAGGCTGTATTCCTTTCCCCCACTAAAAACGATAAAACCTAAGTGACAATAATAGTATCAAGCCACTTGTACACTGGACGCGAAGTGAAATTTTCGCATGACAGATTACATTCAAAATCAATGCAAAGACGCAAATACACCATGTATGAATGTAATCAGTCATGAGAAAAATTCATTTCGCGTCCAGTGCGAAAGCAGCTGAAGGACACATACCTACATAGCCTACGCACGCACTCACGTGCCTACATGCACACACATCTCTCTCTCTCTCTCTTTCTTTTGTCTGACATCAGGACAATCAATTTAGATACCACAATTTATGTGCTGATTCAGATAGTTTCATTAAATAGTGGTTGCTGTAATTATTTATTGCATTGAAATGTGCCTGACATTCTGGAAACCTGCCTGTGAGGTTTCGGTGACGTGTGCGCACTGTGCGCCGGTCAGCCAAATTACCACTGCACAGAAAGTAAACCAGGTTGGAGCTGGCGAGCTCTCTGCGGACATTCGGCGGGGCCTTTATCCACAAAATTGTAACTGCGTCACGATGAATATGTGACACCTCCCCCTACTAAGCCACCACACTCATCTCGGCGCACGTCCGTCTACCAAATTGCATAAGTGGCTGTGCATGGTGTTGAATTGCACGAAATTACCACTGCGCGGGCTGCACCAGATAAAATTACAACTGCGTGGGCAACACCACGCTGCGCCACCCTGCGCTGCGCCACCCTGCGCTGCGCCAAGAAATTAGAGACCAAAGTGGAGGCGTCTGGGCATTGAGAAGGCAAGTTTTTTTATAATTTAGCCATTGGAATTTGATCTCACTCTTGTTTAATACAGGCTTCCACATGCTGGAGAGTTCTGGGTCTCCTTTGACGAACTTTTCGTTTAATTATGCATCAAATATTCTCAATCAGCCCAAGATCAGGACTGCAGGCAGGCCAGTTCAGCACATGTACTCTTCTACTAAGAAGCCATGCTGTTGTAATAGCTGCAGTATGTGGTTTTGCATTGTCCTGCTGAAATACACAAGGCCTTCCCTGGAATAGATGTCATCTGGAGGGGAGCATATGTTGCTCTAAAACCTTTTATATACCTTTTAGCATTCATGGTGCTTTTTAAAACATGTAAGTGTCCCACATCCTATGCACTAATGCATCCTCATACCATTAGAGATGCTGGCTTTTGAACTGAATGCTGATAACAGGAGGGGTGGACTTTCTCCTCTTTAGCCCGGAGGACACGACGCCTATGATTTCGGACAAGAATGTCAAATTTGGACTCGTCTGATCACAGGACACTTTGCATCTTTGCTACAGTCCATTTTAAATGAGCCTTGGCCCACAGAACACGGAGGCGCTTCTGGATCATGCTCAACAGTGGCTTCCTTTTTGGATGATAGAGTTTTAGGTGGCATCTGTGGATGGCACGGCAGACTGTGCTTTCAGACAGTGGTTTTTTGAAGTATTCCATGGCCCATTTAGCAATGTCAATGACAGAATTATGCCGGGGAGTGAGACAGTGGCGTCTGAGGGCCCGAAAATCACAGGCATCCAGTAAAGGTCTTCAGCCTTGTCTCTTACGCACAGAGATTTTTCCAGTTTCTCTGAATATTTTGATGATGTTATGCCCTGTCGGTGATGAGACCTTCAAAGCCTTTGCAATTTGACATGAGGAACATTGTTTTTAAAGTTTTCTACAAATTTTTTTACACAAGCTTTCACAGGTTGGAGATCCTCTGGCCATCTTTATTTTTATGATACTCAGCCTCTCTAAGACATCCCTTTTAGAGCCAATGATGTTACACACCTGATGCCAGTTAACTGAATGACTTGCGAAATGTTCTTTCAGCTGATTCTCTTCTATATCAATTGCTTTTTTCAGCCCTTTTTTGCCTGTGTCCCAACTTTCTTCAGACCTGTTGCAGCCAGAAAATTTGAAATGAGCTCATTTTATGGATAAATATGTAAAATGTCTCAGTTTCAACATTTAAAATGTAATCTATGTCCTATGGTAAATAACATATTTGCTCATGCGATCTGAAAGTCATTGCATTTTGATTTTATTCAGAATTTACACTTTGTCCCAACTTTTTCGGAATCAGGGTTGTACAAAAAGGCACTGCATTGCACGTTGCTTCTATCAGTTAGCTTGCTAACCAAGCTAGCTAGTGCATTAATAAAATTATTTGCAATTCAGTCAAAGCCTGATTGAGGCTTGATTTTCCCAAGAGTTCTGCTAGCGATGCGTGTTCTGTGTCTCTGGCTCAGCTGAAGTGTCCTGCACTAACTTTACCTGCACGTGTCTTCATTTCACATCTACAGTAGCCAGCTAACTGGTTACAAAGCTACATGAAAACCATGGCGTTGAGCTGCCCGTATTTCATGTAGCTTTGTAGTTAGCGAGCTGGTTACTATCGATGTGAAATTATGCTGGTTAGGTAGGGTATAATCTAGGCATTACCTTTACCAGCTAGCTACATTTTCTGTAAAGATACTGAATTTACAAGCAGCTCTTCAGCCAAGTTGCATCATTCTTAATTGATATGCAAAAGACACCGCATTGCTGGGTCTTCTACAGTCCAGTGAGATTTTACAGTATGCTGCTTTCTATTATTACTGAAACGGTAACAGTCTCTGGGCAGTTGATGTTGGACTCTTCATAGAAGTTACCATATTATGACCGAACCATAATTTGCCACCCAGAATGAGGTATTGGAAATTTTGGAGCACCGTGTTAGACAGCACTCTCCATCACCTCCATCAAAAGATCAAATGACGCAACATGTCTTCTAAGAAAGGTACACGTTATGTTCAAGGCCAAGGATGAAGTGTGGAGGCAGAGTACGAAACCCAAAACCAGTGAAGTTGGCACGTTGTGTAAATCGTAAATAAAAACAGAATACAATGATTTGCAAATTCTTTTCAACCTATATTCAATTGAATACACTGCAAAGACAAGTTACTTAATGTTCGAACAGGTAAACTTTGTAATTTTTTGCAAGTATTAGCTCATTTGGAATTTGATGCCTGCAACATGTTTCAAAAAAGCTGGCACAAGTGGCAAAAAAGACTGAGAGAGATGAGGAACGCTCATCAAACACTTATTTGGAACATCCCACAGGTGTATGGGCTAATTGGGAACAGGTGGATGCCATGATTGGGTATAAAAGCAGCTTCCCTGAAATGCTCAGTCATTCACAAACAAGGATGGGGCGAGGGTAACCACTTAGTGAACAAATGCGTGAGCTGATTGTCGAACAGTTTAAAAACAACATTCCTCAACGAGCTATTGCAAGAAATGTAGGGATTTCATCATCTACGGTCCGTAATATCGTCAAAAGGTTCCGAGAATCTGGAGAAATCACTGTACGTAAGCAACAAGGCCGAAAACCAACATTGAATGCCCGTGAACTTCGATCCCTCAGGCGGTACTGCATCAAAAACCGACATCAGTGTGTAAAGGACATCACCACATGGGATCAGGAACACTTCAGAAAACCACTGTCAGTAACTACAGTTCGTCACTACATCTGCAAGTGCAAGTTAAAACTCTACAATGCAAAGTGAAAGCCATTTATCAACAGCACCCAGAAACGCCGCCAGCTTCGCTGGGCCCAAGCTCATCTAAGATGGACGGATGCAAAGTGGAAAAGTGTTCTGTGGTCTGACGAGTCCACATTTCAAATTGTTTTTGGAAACTGTGGACGTTGTGTCCTCCGGACCAAAGAGGAAAAGAACCATCCTGACTATTATAGGCGCAAAGTTCAAAAGCCAGCATCTGCGATGGTATGGGGGTGTATTCGTGCCCAAGGCATGGGCAACTTACACATATGTGAAGGCACCATTAATGCTGAAAGGTACATACAGGTTTTGGAGCAACATATGTTGCCATCCAAGCAACGTCTTTTTCATGGACGCCCCTGCTTTTTTCAGCAAGACAATGCCAAGCCACATTCTGCACGTGTTACAACAGCATGGCTCCGTAGTAAAAGAGTGCGGGTACTAGACTGGCCTGCCTGTAGTCCAGACCTGTCTCCCATTGAAAATGTGTGGCGCATTATGAAGTGTAAAATACGACAACGGAGACCCCGGACTGTTGAACAACTTAAGCTGTACATCAAGCAAGAATGGGAAAGAGTTCCACCTGAAAAGCTTCAAAAATTGGTCTCCTCAGTTCCCAAACGTTTACTGAGTGTTGTTAAAAGGAAAGGCAATGTAACACATTGGTAAAAAGGCCCCAGTGCCAACTTTTTTGCTATGTGTTGCCGCCTTTAAATTCTCAGTTAATGATTATTTGCAAAAAAAAAAAAGTTTCTCAGTTTGAATATTAAACATCTTGTCTTGGCAGTGTATTCAATTGAATATAAGTTGAAAATGATTTGCAAATCATTGTATTCCGTTTTTATCTACGATTTACATAACGCGCCAACTTCACTGGTTTTAGGTTTTGTACAATCCAATGCGTACGTTTATTGAGAAAGGTACCATATAATTGGGGATGGAACCCCAGAAGAAGAGGTGGAGATGAAACCCAAGAAGACAGCACTGTTCAACATGATGAAACAAATGAAGCAGAGCTGTCAATCACGGGTCACTGGCTACCGGGATAACAGCCTAATGGAATGCACACTTCACCAGACCTGACCTGTCCAACATGGGGATGGGGTAGCTTGAGGAGAACTTCATTCTTATCCTGATGACCACAGAAGAACTGGGAGAATCTGATTCCTAAGAACTAGGACAGAGGAACAGACTTGGAAGGGTTAACAAGAGCATGGTCCAGATTCTTGAAAGGCTTGGAAGCTTTCTCTTACTAAACTGGACACAGGAACTGACTTCTGGTGAGTTAAGTTCAACGCGGTCCCAATCCTGGACCCTAATTCGGCTTGGAGGCTTGTTCCTATTAGACTGGACAGAGGAATTGACTTGAGCCAGGTTAACTTGAACACGATCCCAATCCTGAAGCTTGAATAGGTTAGGAAGCTTAAATTCAAGTTAACGGAGTAGAGAGGAAAGTTTCTGCAAATTGCTGTCAATAAACACTATGTTACACTTAATTGAGACAAAGAGTTCCCACAAGGAAAACTGATTGGTTGAAGATTATATTACACACAATAAAGACAAAGAATCGCTGCTAGGAATACTGACTGTTCAAAGCACAAATTGCAAATTACAATCCAGCAAAAAACAACTCCAAACAAGGGGCTGAAATACATGTCACATAGTTATTAGGATATAACCATGAAACAAGACACAGCTGAGGAGGGGAAAATACACAGGATGTAAAGCAATCAAAGGAGACAAAATTTTAATGAACACGCAAGTTGCTGTGTAGGAAGGGAAATGATAGGCATTCACATGAAGATTATGACAACGCAATCCCTCCAGTAAAGTTTTACACTTGCAGACTCAATGCTAAGGCATTTTCATGCTGATCTGGAATATTTCGGAGTCGCAACACCTTAGACTGTTCATGTTTATTTTTGCATTAATTTGTCACCCTTCTGTACTTACAGAAAAAAAAAATTCATGTGCTTTAAAGGTTGAATTGCTTTCGGAGGTTTCTGAAAGGACACTTATTTCGCGGTTAGGCTATACAGTTGCACATCCTCATCGCAGACATGAGACTGATGATGGACCTCTGTAATCCTCGTAGAAATCCTTGTGATACATGGTTCAGCCACGGTTTATAGTTGCTGACCATAAGAGCCGGTCTTGTATCAATGTAAATGCAAAAGTGCGGTGGTTTGACATTCGTAAGTCCATTAGTTCCACGACCAAATCCAAATGAATCAATCCCCGATTCCAAAACCCGCTGAGGCCTTCATCTCAGTCAACACAAGGCAGAATGGGAAATTCCTGCAAGCCAAAAGCCTTCTGGATCCTGGATGTGGCAAAGCTACCTTTCCATGGAATGATCACCCATCTTACTTGCATACAGTTGAAAAGAGGGAGACTAAAGCAAGTAATTGTGGAGTACAGAATGCAAGGACAGAGGACGTGGGTGATTTACTCAGACTGACAGATAGGCAGGCAGGCAGGCAGAAAATTGCTCAATTATGACTTTCAAATAAACCAAAACATCACTTTTAGATAAATGCAAACACTTTTTTCATTTAGAGAATTTGAACTTCTCGACAATTGTAAAAAAAAAGAAATGAACACCATTTTCACTTCAAAGGAAAAAGCAAAAAATAATTTTTTGACTAAACTGTCAGAGAGAGCAATAAAAAGGCATTAAAGAGGCAGCCATAAAATACAGCAGAAAAAAAAACAGATCAATCAATAAATACATAAATTCGATTATAACTTGTTTCTACATACTTTTTTTTAAACCTAATCAGTGATTGCGGAACACAGAAAACTTTACAAACTAAAAGGAACTTAAAGGTGCACTATGCAAGTTTGTTGACATCACTTCTGTTGACATTCAAATTCAAACAAAAGAGAGGTAGCCCACCCCTCCCTCCCATGCTTCCGTAACTGTCAACTCTTGTCGGTGATTGGCCGGAACGGTTTGTTATGTTATGAGGCACAGCCTGTGCCCCTTGTGTTTATTTGCAGTCTGTGACGCCTGTGCGGTCTCCAGAGCCCGGGTTTTTGTTTTTTTTTACAGCGAATTTAGGGGCAGGCAGCTAGCGGATCATGGAGAGATGTTGGTGAATTGAGACAAAAATATAATCGCGCAGAAAGTAAACAAACTTGCATAGTGCACCTTTAACTATAGCCTATCGAATAACACTACATGCATCCTATGACTGCTTTTGTGGAAGGGTCGCTGAGGAGCACGCAGTTGCAGGAGGTGCAAAAGCTTTTGTACTGCATCTTGTTGATGGTCGGGCACAGCTACATGTACTGTATATAAATGCTTGAAAACAAATGCTTATATTATAATTCAATGACACTTGTAATTATTTTTTTTCGCTAGTTTTAGTCTTTCTTGAAATCGCGATCAGTGTTTCTAACTAAAAGTAAATCTCAAGACTAACAACATATTAATGAGCTACTGGCTATCATGAACATGAAACCAACCATAAAATTCGTTTTCAGCCTAATTTATTACATCAGTGACCACCAACTACTCGCCAGGTATAATTTTAGGCGCTTGTCTCTGAACTTTGCATGAATGTTGACCTTAATTATAACTAACTTTCATCATTTTTTGCATTATAAGCAGGAGGCACAATTATTATTCACAAAATGGACTGGAAAAATTGAATGCTTAAAATTGATTGGCCGTTGACAAGCCATGTCAGAGAAAAGTCAAGCTGTGACGGTTTTTATCGGGTAACTACTAAAGCTCAGTGGTCGAGTCGCAGAATCGCTGGCGTTCATAGAGAATGAATGGAATTGCTTACAATGTGAATGCTAGGCTACATTCGGATATCTATTTGGGGTCATTTTTTGCGTATTTGCAGTACAGTCCCATTTAATTGCACACCACTAATAAAGATCCATCCCTTGGCTTGTTTGGATAAGTACAAGCACGGATACATCCTTGACTGCAAAAGTGATGCGTTGTCACATATTTGGCATAAAATTTGGCTAAAAAAAATGAGTTCAAAAAGTGCATGATTGGTTTCATCCGCAATTAAATAGATAATAAATATTCTCATCGTGCTTAAATACACCACATACTCATATAACTCTGCTGGTCCAAGACGTTTAGAATGTATTAATGGTCTCATATAAAAGGAAGGAAACATTTCCGCTGACTAACTCCACCAAAAGGGCAGTGCTGGAGGTTTTCTCTGCTGCGAATGTGAGAGCTGAAGAGAGGCAATAGTGAAATTTGCTAGTGCTTCATCATGCCTTTCAACTGCAGCGCATAATACATTCTGACCAATGGAACATTTCCCATGTAAACTTACGGTCTCTGTTAGCGGTGAGGTAAAAGCCCCAGGGAGGCCAGTGACCTGCGCTCACCTCTAAACAGGCGCCTCCAATCCTTAATTTAGCTCTCCGCGAAAAAACAGCAATGGCAGAGGGAGTGCAGAATGTTGCTCCTCATGGGACATAATGTTTTTTTTTTTTTTGCATTAAATTAAGAAACAGGCAAAATACTTCAAACACATTCTGCTAGCACAAACACACAGTTATACATTGATGACATCTGTGGTGTTTTTTTTTATTATTCTGAAACTTCCTATCTGCTGCTCTAAGAGTCTTTTGGCATTTTCGTTTTTGAATTCTCTCCAAAGTCATGTTTTAAATTACAAAGCGGGACATACAGTTCAAGGCCACAGCCTGTGAATTTGTGATTTGCGCCACCTGAACTCACACTCAAAGAGAAAATGAGAATGAGGGGCCTGAAGTGAAAAGGTGCAGGGCTAGACTGTGTATGTACACAAGCAACTCACAAACCTGAGAGCTCACAACTAGCAAGTTCCAGGTTCCATTCCCCATGGAGAACAGCCATTACAAAGGGAGACACATGGAACAGTGTCCGTGTAAAATTTGATTGATGCAGGCACCGTGGACAAGAACATCTGGAGCCCAGCTAAAAGATGTAAATGAACGATTAGATATTCTTTTAACTGACAGGAATCTTGAGCGTTCGTTCTCTCAGAGGCCGCCGACGAGGTTGGATGAAAAGCGCACGGACGTGGAAGTTCAGAGAAGAAGAAAAGGCTTCCCAGCGGATACCTGGCCTCCCCTGTGGAGCCACAGGATGACAGGGATGACAGGTGAAAGGTGAGGACAAAGCCAGCAGTTCCCAGTCTTCCCTTCGCTGAGGCTTCAAGCAGACTGAGCTCAAAAGGTAGCGCCCAGAGACAGAAAAGGCCCTTTGAGAAAATCCCCATTCAGACGTTTTTTCTCCTCATTAATTCAAAGTAGACGTGAGTCTTTTCAGGGTCAAATAATACGTCTAATGCTTTACTGTAACTCAGTTTCTGAACCAGAGCTACAGTATATTATTTAGCTGTGTTTTCGACCTCTGTCTCTTCATGTGTCTGCGTATTAGACACTGAGGCTGGTGTACAGTATGCATATATAATGACTAAATAATCTCACAGCACTTCGCTCACTGAAATGGAGAGCTATAAAAGTGTGCTTTCCATGGATCATCGTGCCGTAATACTCAGCCATGCTGGCGAATATTGTCCGCCGAAAGCCACAAAAGGGAACGTTGTGGCTTCATGCGTAAAAAAAAAACCTAATAGGCAATTTACATATAAATCTCCCTCCGTTTGGAAAGAGCAGCGGAGATATGAAACGCTCACACAGGCTCCTCTTGTGTGCTCCTTGCCCCAAAAGCTTCGGCGAATCAGAAAGGGGGCAACGCGCACCCGCTCACGGCTACATCAAACCGTCCGCTCCCCTAAAACAACGGCCTTGTTAAAACGTCTCCGACTGGACACAAAAAAGAACACATCCCTCGCTTTTGCGGAAGGCACAAGACGATAAGACGCAGCGTGAGGCGAGAGGGGGATTGATTTTGCGATTGAGAAGCATGCGGTTCTGTGCATCGGAGTCAGCTGTTTGAGGTCAGGGTGTGGATGAGGATCTTGGAGTGAGTTCAGCAGGAACAGGAATGATGAGCTTGAAAATGCAAGAGCTGCTCAAAAGGAAGGAAGCCTTCCGGAACTTGTCTTTGAAGGTGTCCGGGCCACTGCCTGTACAAAAACGCTTTGTACTCAATTTTGAATGCTGATGAGAGTATATCTACTTATATACCCTTTATGAAAAGGTTTCCCTAGAAAAGAGAGTCAACTTGCAAAGTAAAAATGATTGCACAAAGAAAAAAGCTTTTAACATTTGATAAATTACTGCATTATTTAAACTACTAATTCAAAATCATTTGCAAGGTAAATCACAAACCCAATCAAAATAAAAAGTGCTTTTGAATCCATACTCACTATTGGGATATAGTAGGGTAACCCAGGACCAGATTAAGCTTAAGCTCAATGTACTATATTGTAGTGAAAACAATCCAGCCTTCGTCAAGGGCCAATACATTCTGATGACTACATGAACAAGTGCAAGTACAGTTTTGGGGGTTGCACAGGCAACAAATGCAAATACAAGTAGACAAGGCTGCAAAACTGTCAGGCCTACACTTCATTTATCTTCACTTAGGAGCCTACATCACGTAAAGAATTGCATGGGAGTAGACAAAAGGGAAAAATATTAGTTGATTCCTGTGTCAAAAGCTCTCTCTCTCTGTCTCTCTCTCTCTCTCTCTCTCTCTCTCTCTATGAGATGTCTGCCAAAGCATTGAGTTCTTGCCTGGATGACAGAAAATCGACAATGCGGTTCAGGAAAGCCCTCTGTGCATTGGGGCCTCTGTTTCTAAATACTGGGTCAGGTGTCAGTAATCTGTATCACGCCGGGCGATTGCACAGCAACGCCGTGAGACCCAAGCATTGTTTCTCTGTCAGTGTCAATCCCATTATATTGTGCACAAACACTGGCGAAACAAGGCGAGTATCGATCCAAACACTTCCTCACCTGTGGTTAAACTTCAGCTGTGGGCTAGAGACGGGGGTGGGGGGGGGGGGGGGGGGGAGCATTAGGGCTTGTTCACACTCAGAACACTCAGTACGTTTGAGTGTTTGCTTGTACACCTTATAGCAACCCAGTAAAAGCCATCACATTCCTATTTACTGCATTACAGCAGCACAAGGTATTAAGACGGAGGCGAATTAAATGGTAATAGTTCTTGTCTTTGCAGGCTGTAAAAGAAGCTTTTCTGGAAGGTGAACAGCATATTGCTACTCTAAAAATACATAAAAAATGAAAACAATTATGTTTAATGTAGTGTTTTCAAGTTAAATAGATATGTTTTTGACAGGCACCGTGTTATACATGACAATGTTCACTTGCATTTTTACTGCAAGCACATGCTGTACCCGACCGACATACGTACATACACCCCCACAATTGTGCAAAACATACACACACAAACACACACACACACACACACGCACACACATCTTGATCTATTTCCAACACTGCTGTTTGAATTTCAAGTCTTATCTGAATCACATCTGACGGGGGCTGCACTAAAGCTGAATAATGTACTCAGACTGATGATTCAAAAGTTTTCCCATGAATGGATTCACACGAGATGAAGTCGCACTTTGAGGCGATCGTCATCACGATGGGACGCAGTGATGCCATTTTAAATACACCTGTATTTTTGAGGAAGACTGACTCTACTTAATACGCCAACCAAATGATGCAATAACACATAGAATTAATCTGTAACACCGCCAGCTTCAGCCTGGGAATAGAGGGAAATCTACAATATCTCCATAAAACAGACTTTACTGCATATGGAATTATATCCCGTATGTGTGTCATAAATACTGAGCAATTCATCTATAGGAGTAATAAACCACAAAGTATGGATTGAACATATCCTATATAACAGTATACTTCACGGGGATAAATTAGGTATGATGGCATGATTTATAAATTATTGGAATATTTAATGAGTAAGACATTAGAGTGGAGGCTACGATTCGGCAGGGAAAACGGCGAAGCAGAAATGTAATGAATGGGTTACGGAAAGCTAACGGCACTGCCACAAAGAAACACAATGCACTGCATCATTCAAGTATTAATAAAGGCTGGTGAAGGCTTTTGAGCATAAGGAAAGTTATGGAAAATATTTCTCACCCAAGGATATAGCACCAGATGTGCACAGACTTATGGGAGCAATCAGAGGTGGCCTGGGCTAGGCTGTGGGCCTTATTAAGTTAGGCTGTGATCCAGCACCTTCAACTTATTAAGCTGTCAAGAGTTTCAATGATTAAAACCAAGGAAAGGTCACCCGTAGACCTTCAGCTTTCTGCAGCCCTGATATTTTTTTTTTTGGCATCAGACCTAATGAAGACTTTTTTTCAGGATACATGTACTGCAGGTTGAATGCAGTGAAATTGGTCTTTTGAGATGCCCTTTTGTGCGGAAGAGAATCAAAAATCCGCAAAGCGTCTCCCCTTTTTTTCTCCCCTCCTCTTCAAAATCTCCATTACCCCGTCCTTTCATACGCCCATCTAAGGAACAAAACGAGAGAAATTAGAAAACGATATGCGCGCACAGAATCTTGAGCTGGATGTCGGTGAGTAGGCCCCTTTAAGTGGGGTTTGCATATCATTAACCGCAGATCAAAGCAGGCCGGTTAATAGGGTAGAGTGTAACTACAGGCCAGGTACAGATCCTGGCACTGTGGGGACGGGCGGCGCTTTTGGCTTTCTGCTGACTCTGGATTTCAGCAGCCTCCGTATTAACCCACAGAGCGATAAATGCAGCTCTTGTTGCTGAATGACGTAAGATACCAAAATCAAAGCTCTTGAAAACCTACCATGTGGCGACTTGTTTAAAAGAGCTCCCACGGAAAAGATAATTACAAGATAATTACATTTATATTAAAAAAAAAAAAATTATTTCAGGGCTCTAAAGCCACGTTTCCACCGAATCCGAGGCAAACTTTCTCCTCTCTATCTGCGTGAGTTTGATCGCGGGACAGTTTTTATTGTTTCGCTTTGAAGATTTTCTGCTCTCTTTGCGCGAAGATGCCATTTATATTTATGAGAGAACAATCTGGAAGAGGATTGACCCGCAAATTCACGCCGTCGACTGATAGCAATGCCAGTTGAGCCTTGTTTACACTCAAGGGCCAGTACTTCTTGCAATCTCCAAAAATCATCAACCAGATGGCGACACTAGTGTTGCTATGCTAACGTCAAAATCATTCTATTTTATGAACATTGTGCTGGCTTGAGTATAAAAATAATCACAAAACTGATAATGTTGTCATATCCAATGTTGAGCTGGATCTCCATTTTGTTGGAAAACAGATCCAGTGGTTATTTGACATAGCTAGCTTGCGAGCCAGGTAAGTAGTGTTCCCATTTTCTCAAGCAATGCAGCTAACTGCGGCTTAAATATGAAGCTAGGTAGCCTATCTAGCCAATGTTGTGGCTAGTAGCAAAGATGTTGTTCAAAACACTGCTCAACTCGCGCAAATTTTTCGCAAAAGAATATTTCTACGTGGAGTGAAATGCGACTTACGTGCATTCTCGCGAGCCATTCACGTCACGCCGCGGCTCCCGCATGCTTCCTATCGCCCGGCGCGATCGAGCGTCTTTACGCGTGTATTCGCGTCTTTGCGTTGACTTTTAATGTAATCTGTTCGCACAAAAAATTTGTTTTGCATTTAGTGGAAACGCAGCATTATGGTTTAGGGGGTGGGGTGAAGAGTTGAGCTTTACTAAGACCTGTCACGGCCATGGCCCTGAGGTCCTGCGCCTCTCCGGTTTGACACATGGAGATTTATTCACCTGTCAGGTGAGATGATATCATCCAAAGTCAGGGCACAGAGTGAGGAGGGCTCGTAGGGTTGAGGGCTTGCTGCCCGCGGTCCTAAAAGTGTCATGGGGACAAGAGGCCCCTTCATTTCTCAGGTGTGAGCTGAAGCTTGTCACCCGAGTCTCTGGGCCTCCCTATCACCGGAGCTCACGCTCTCTGACAGCAGTGCCTGTCACATGACTGCGTTGCATGGTGAGGAATCCGATCTCACTGAAACTCAGGCAGACAGCGCCTAAGGTGAGAAATACACATTTTCCATGTATTCACTCTTGTCGGAGCTGAGCATGGGCACATGTGTGGCTGTTTCTGACATTATACCGGCAATAGACTGTGAGACTCGAAATCTCTCAGCCCAGCCTGTGCCATTCCAGGGTTATAATAGGCAATACATTATTCCAGATGAATCGGAGCGCAAAGTTAAAACATTTGACACTTGCTGTAAATTATATAATTGTATTGGTAGCCAATTATAATGTATTTCCGAGCAGTAAAGCCATTAAAGAGTCACACTAAGTTATCATAGAAAAATAGTAAAATGTGTAAAAATGTTTTGGTGAGAGCCACTCATATGAGTTTTGATTGGTCATGTTGGTCACAGAATGTTAAGTCCATTGGAGTGCTTTCATCCTTTACCTGCGCAATAGTGTTTTCAGGAACTTTAATGGTCTAAAATATCAATGAATATATGGTATATTTATAATATATAATGACTGGAAATGCCCTATGGATCATCAACATTTCTGCGTACAATTTCTAGTGATACTATGAATGAAAACAGTGATAACGAAAGCCTGTATCCAGAGAGTTCAAGAGACATACAAAAACCGGTCAGACAATGCCAGTATTGGCAGCAGCTCAAAACTACAGCCAACCCAGAAGCACAATATGGGTCACAACCTTGCGATGGGTGCGTCTCGGGCTCCTTCCTGCCCCTACATCGCCCGCCATCCTTCATACTCTGCCGAATTTCTGTTGTAATAATAAAGTATGCTGACTCCTGTAACCCCGGCGGCCATAGAGGCGTCTCACAACACAGCTCCGCTCCCCAGTCTCTGGGTCGATGCTAATTAGCGCGTACGGGCCGCTACTGAATAAAATCTAGACCGGGACCCCGAGTGCTCCACAAGACTAGTGGCAAAATGGAAACTGTTTTTAAGTCATCACTGAATTCAGCCAAAAATAAAAAATAATGTTCCGCCTTTTTTTTTTCCTTCCCCCGTCTCCAGTGCTCCCTGGATTGTGTGACCTATATAAAGTGTTTTTACCTGAGGCTGCCTTCCTCGCCTTTATTCCTCTCTCATTTCCCTACAGAAAATCATGTGGGGGAAAGAGAGGGAGAAAAAGCAATGCTGGAATGAAGCTAAACAGAGGATTCATGCCAGGGGGACAAAGAGGAGAGGAGAAGAAGAAAAAATAACAACGGCAGAGAAAGTTTCTCAAAAAATCATTGTACCCTACAGAGAGTAAGAACAGAAAAGGGGGGGGGGGGTAGGTTATGTAAAAGGAGTAAGGAGACCCATCTGAGACAACATCCCTAGGGAGGGGAATGAGAAAGTAATCATTCGAAAGACCAACCCTATTTTATACGAATGTTGTCTTGAGCCAAGAGCAGACTCTATTCAGCGTAGCAGTGGCTAACACAGGCCGACAGAATAGCCTCTTTCAGCCATTAAGTGTCCTGATAGGAGAGAGATACTGTAGGTGTGTACCAACACATGACTCAAAGGCTTTTTAAATTGCAAACGACTCTCCGGGATAACATTGTGCTCAACTTCTTTTTCTTTTGTGCTCCATTGTGGAGCGCCGCAGTATACCCCATCCGTCTGCCTCTGTGATCAGTTACCTGTTCATTATGCGGAGTTCCATCACCATTTTGAAATGCTTGAACACCGTTTTTCTAATAGTTCCCAGGACACTTAATTCTCATATATAAGAGCGGGAGAGGAAGAAAAAAAGCCATTTTGCTTGAAAGCTCTAGTTACCTGAAACAAATTGCCTGAAGAAATCCGAACTGCAACTAGTCTGGAAGAGGTAAAGAGACACATAGCTGTTCACATGAAAGCACAATACTCTAGTGTTTCAGGTTGAAATTGTCCGCTTTAAAAAAAAAAAGAAGAAGAAGAGGAGAAGGGGAAAAAAGCAACTTTGTTCTCGGTGTGTGTATTTGTGCTTTGGGCAAAAACGTCCCCTTTTACCACATTTTCCCGCTTTAAAAGACTCCTAACAGATGTAAGGATACTGTATCACAGCCTGCTTAAGTGAGTATAATGCTGTGTGCTAAGATGTTTCCAGTGTGGTTTTCACTACAGCGGAAAAACAGATTCTGCTTTACTGCCGCAAGCAGTGAGGGAAATGTGCTGCGAGCAAATCTGTATTCACTGCCGACTGCTTATGTCTTTATCTGTTCATTTACAGCTTGGATTCCACTCCATGGTGCTTTGGAGGGCCAGATCTTTAAATGAGCAACATCTGAGCGGAGGCTCCTATTTTGACATCTATCCCATCAAAATTAAAGTAATATTTGGCGAAGAGTGCACTAAAGAAGGACTAACACAACAGACTCCTCCAACAGTACCCATGACCTTGTTTCATCCATTGGAAGGAATGTCCTCTTCAGGTGCAACGACGAGAGGAGACATTACAGCCTGTCAAAGCCGCATCTCTCACTTATCCTGCCTCTATCCGCTTTCTCCATATCTTACACAACTCATTAATGTCCCAGTCCTGTCATTTCTGCAGAAGATAGGTGTAATCATTTCTCAATGGAAATACATTATCATTCACATTCATGCACAATACATCCATAAGTATGAGGCCACTCCTTAGTCTGGGTGTAGTGTACCATGATTAGGGCTCCTGATGGTCTTGTATATAACGGCATTCCGGATAAGTCTGCACTTGTGCGAGTTTGGGAAGGTGTTCCTTATTTCATCGTATTGCGCCCCAAAACATCGTTTGTTGACATTACCCCAATTCTGAAATAGTTGGGACAAAGTGTAAATTGTGGAAAAAAATCAAAACGCAATGACTTTCAAATCACACCAGCCAGTATTTTATTCACAATAGAACAGAGATAACATAGCAAATGTTGAAACTGAGAAATTTTACAATTTTACCCACAAAATGAGCTAATTTCAAATTTGATGGCCGCTACAGGTCTCAAAAAAGTTGGGACAGGGGCCTGTTTACCATGGTGTAGCATCCACTCTTATTTTTTACAGAGTTGACGCGTCTGGGCATTGTTACTTGAGTTTAACCATTGGAATTTGATCCCACTCTTGTTTAATACAGGCTTCCAGCTGCTGGAGAGTTTTGGGTCTCCTTTGATGGACTTTGTTTAATTATGCGCCAAAGGTTCTCAATCGGTGAAAGAGCAGGACTGCAGGCAGGCCAGTTCAGCACATGGACTCTTCTACGACGAAGGCATGCTGTCGTAATAGCTGCAGTATGTGGTTTTGCATTGTCCTGCTGAAATACACAAGGCTTTCCCTGGAATAGATGTCGTCTGGAGGGGAGCATATGTTGCTCTAAAACCTTTATATACCTTTCAGCATTCATGGTGCTTTTTAAAACATGCAAGTGCCCCACACCATATGCACTCATGCATCCCCATACCATCAGCGATGCTGGCTTTTCAAATGAATGCTGATAACAGGAGGGGTGGTCTTTCTCCTCTTTAGCCCGGAGGACACAATGCCCATGATTTCCAACAAGAATGTCAAATTTGGACTCGTCTGACCACAGGACACTTTGCCACTATGCTACAGTCCATTTTAAATGAGCCTTGGCCCATAGGACATGGCGGCGCTTCTGGATCATGCTCAACATTGGCTTCCTTTTTGGATGATGATTGTTACAGTGGTTTCCTGAAGTATTCCTGGGCCCATTTAGTAATGTCAATGACAGAATCATGCTGGTGTGTGATGCAGTGGCATCTGAGGGCCGGAAGATCACAGGCATTCAGTAAAAGTCTTAGGCCTTGTCCCTTACACACAGAGATTTTTCCAGTTTCTCTGAATCTTTTGATGATGTTATGCACTGGCGATGATGTGACCTTCAAAGCCTTTGCAATTTGACATTGAGGAACATTGTTTTTAAAGTATTCAACAATTTTTTTACGCAAGACTTCACAGATGGGAGAGCGTTTTGCCATCTTTACTCCTGAGAGACTCTGCCTCTCTAAGACATCTCTGTTACAGCCAGTCATGTTGCACACCTAATGCCAGTTAACTGAATTACTTGCTAAATGTTTCAGCTGATTTTCTTATATATTAATTGCTTTTTCAACTTTTTTGTGACCTGTTGCAGCCAGAAAATTTGAAATAAGCTCATTTTGTGGATAAAAATGTAAAATGTCTCAGATTCAACATTTGAAATGTTATCTATGTTATATTGTTAACATATTGGCTCATGTGATCTGAAAGTCATTGTATTTTTTATTTTATTCACAATTACACTTCATCCCAACTATTTCGGAATTGGGGTTGAATAAGAATATGACTGGCTTACAACGAGACCAAAACTACTATAAACATTTTTCAGATCAACTAGAAAGACAACCATGACCCATTTCTAATCGCCAAACATCACTGCCTGACCACAGTAATGCTTTCCTGGCTGGAACTGACCCAAATGTTAGCAGCAATGGTCTAACATCTGGAAGAAATCCTTCCCTGAAGAGTGGAGGCTGTTACAGGTGCAATTGGGCGTTTGGATTTTTGCATGAGATGCTGAATGAGCAGGTGTCCCTGTATTTTTGGCCAAGTCGTTTATTTATATTTCTAAACCTTTTCCTAACCTCGTCCAAGTGTTCATTCTATAGTATATTTTATTTGTTCTTGTCTTTAAATCACTTGACTGACACAGATATCGAAAGGAAATACAAAACATGCGCATTCTTCCCTGAAGCATTTCATCGGTACGTGCATCGTACAAATAAACAGACTTTGAGAGAGAAAGTTGGTTTCATTGTCAAACACACTGCCTTAATTCTTCCATCCTTGGGTGCTTGTATTCTCTGATAGGGGGAGCAACTGTCAGAGTGAGAAAACGAGGCCAGGGAAGGAGGCAAGGAGGTTAAAATAAGCGACATGTAAGAGCCCGTTCTATCCCTTTCTCTCTGATCTCTCTCTTTCTCCTGTTATGCCCCTCAGATCCAGAGTTCGAGCCGCATCCAAGCAGGAGACTTCCCTCAGCGTGAGGCGCTCAGACGCCCGCACCCCAGAACCGGCCCCACCAATCGGACTCAGCCGCATTTTAACAAACTACCGTGACTCAGACGAAGGAGAATCAATAATGGGCCCAGTTTTCATCATTTCACTTCAAACAGGCCTGCTTATGAGTTCTGCCACAAACGAAAACACATGCAGCCAGTCTGATGGTGTGATCAAAAGACAGCAACCAAATAACAAGAGAATATAAAGGCCTAAAAACAACAAAATCTCATGCCCACAATCATATTTATTATATAATATCACTATATACTGTACAGTGGTATTTTCATCTGAATCTTCAAACGGAAGAGAGAGTTCATATTGAGTTCAGTCAGACGCAAAAACTGGAGGTTTAAAGAGAGAATTCTTCCCCGCTCCAATCCACCTCGCCCCATAGGTGTTTCTAAAATGATTAGCCGGCAGCAATCAGCCCTCTCTCCAAATCAGCTTTGACGAAAGCGATGAAAGCAGAGGGCGGCGTCACATGACCGTGATTCCTGGCGAGCGGGAGCTCGGCAGGGTCAGGTGAGATCCGTCTCAGAGGCGGTGTAACTCATAGCTCCCCTGTTGGGTGTGATGAGTTCAGTGCAGCTTTAACTGGAGCCGCCAGGAGGGGACTGCAGACACGTGACCATTTTTACCAGGACTGAGACTGAAAAGCATACAAATACACTCTGTACACTGTGTACACACACACACACACACATGCACGCACGCACTCTCCCACAAACGTGCGCGCGCACATACATATGCATGCACATATACGTACTCATACTTACAAATGCACGCGCGTGTGCACACATGCATGCACATATGCATACTCATACACACAAACACACACACACACACACACACACAAGGTCCCACACACACACACCCACAAAAGCACGTGCGCACACGCGCATAAACACACGCACATGCTGGCACACATCACTCCCACACACAACACACAGGTGCTCAAACACACACACACACACGCACACACAATATGAGAAAAATATAGTAAAACAGGGGAGGGGTGGAAGACAGAACGAGGTCAAACTCAGAAGCGGTCCCCCCTTGTTTCTGACTATCGCCTGAAAGCAGGTTCATCGCTTAAAAAGGCGACGGCGGGATCTGGCGCTGCGCCTCGCGCTTCCCCCAATTAGGATGAGTCATGAGCATCTGCGGGGCCAGGCTTTTGGGGAGAATACATTAACCGTGAGCGAGGTGCAGGAGCGCCGGCAGGGAGGTGTCGCGCCGCTCCGCTCCCAGTCTTCTCTCCTCTCCCTCTCTCCTCTGTTGTTTTTCGGCGGTTTAGCATAAGCCTGTGGGTCTGTGCCACAACGTCCCCGCGGAACAGCTGAGCTGCATCCTGACCCCGCCGCCCGAGCCCCAAACGCTGGCACTCCGCCCTCCACCGCCACCACCGCGCACCCCAAACCCTCTGATCGCAGGCCCGTCCTCCGTCGCCGGGGTTACGGGTGCATCGGGCCTCTGTGACCGCTGACCGCCAACCGCTGTCTGGGAGAGAACAATAAGCGCCGAGTGCTCATCGGGTCTGTGAGTCTGTGCAGTCAGAGGCTCTCTCAGGCACCGCTCCGAGAGGCGGTTAGCTTTGGGCTAACTGCATGTGCAGAAACACATGCAGGGCTTTGGAGGGATTTTACACACTGTAACACGCATGCTGCAGCACACACACATTTTCAGAATATAGGATAGAGGAGGAAGTGCACAACTTCAGCATTCCGTCTTCATACTGTTTAGTTCTTCTTAACTATTCCTATTGCAACGGTGATGTCACACACAGATATTAGTTTTCAATGTACAGTACAGGCCAAAAGTTTGGACACACCTTCTCATTCAATGCATTTCCTTTATTTTCACAACTATTTGCATTGTAGATTCTCACTGAAGGCATCAAAACTATGAATGAACACATGTGGAATTATGTATTTATCGAACAGTTGTCCAATAGGGCTGTTGGCTGTGTATCAACCTGACTTCTGCACAACACAACTGATGGTCCCAACCCCATTGATTAGGCAAGAAATTACACGAATTAACCCTGACAAGGCACACCTTTGAAGTGAAAACCATTACGGGTGACGACCTCTTGAAGCTCATCAAGAGAATGCCAAGAGTGTGCAAAGCAGTAATCAGAGCAAAGGGTGGCTACTTTGAAGTAACCAGAATATAAGACATGTTTTCAGTTACAGGTATTTCACACTTCTTGTTAAGTACATAATTCCACATGTGTTCATTCATAGTTTTGATGCCTTCAGTGAGAATCTACAATGTGAATAGTCATGAAAATAAAGGAAATAACACATTGAATGAGAAGGTGTGTCCAAACTTTTGGCCTGTACTGTATTTACTACTCAGCGGCAACTTTTTTTAGGTGCATCTTTCTAATACTTGATGAGACCTACCTGCACACCCACCCAACGGCCCCCAGAACAACCTCTATTCATGTCCTGGACTCCTTGAGGTGTTGGAAACATTCGTTAGAAATTCTGATCCACGTTGACATGATAGCATGATGCAGGCGCTGCAGATTTGTTGACTGCGAATCTCCCGTTCCACACACCTCATCTCAAAGGAGCTACTTAAGATTGAGATCAGGAGACTGCGGAGACCATTGGGGTACATGGGACTCATTGTCATATTCATGAAACCAGCTCGAGATGACGTGCGCATTGTGACACGGTGCTTTATCAAGCAGGAACTGCCATTAGAAGATATACTGAGGCCATAAAGGGATGCACATGGTCAGAAAATGTTCCGGTACCGGCTGTGGCGTTTTAATCATGTCAAATTGATATTAAGGCCTAAATGTGCCTGTAAGTTATTCCTCACACCATTACACCACCAACCAGCCTCAACAGCTGGCACAAGGCAGTCTGTACCCGCAGATTGCATTTTAATTATTATTAGTAATATTAAGCTATTATTATTGTCATTATTACAATGCTTGTCCTTTTGGCAGAGAAAGTGTCCAACAGCTGGTGATATCTTTTGGTCACAGGCTTCAGTCAGTCATTAAATGCAATGCATTTGCCACAAATAAAATTATATATGGCTTTATTTATTGGATTATGGTAATGTGCTAAACTGTTGTTACTTCTGTAAGATGGTGGGTTGTGTGTAAAAAAAGGCTGTAACTCCTGCATAAATTCTTCAATATAGAAGTAAATGTCCTCACATTAAAGCCTGGTCGCACTTAAAAATCATCTTTGTTTTGTTTCATTTAAATTATACAGGGTACAGCAAAAATGTTCTTACTGACCCCTAACCTTTGAAGGTCAGTGTACATAGACTCTTTTGGTGCTCACATATATAGTGTGGTCTCAAACCATCGCCGTTAATATAACCTTGTGTACCATCACTGTCGTGTCACGGTCAGTGCTGTAGTGCCGGCAAGTTCCTTCTGGCGGTTGTCTGTGTAAGGCGTGTCCGTCTGAGCATCTTTGTTGGGGTGAATTAACTGGCTATGGGACAGATTTGGGGTAGCAGAACACCAGGCCTTAGGCGAGGTGCCCACAAGCCAACCCACAAAGAAAATTTCACTACAGCTGAGCTACATGCAAGTGTTATAAACTTAATATTAGCAAGGTGTCCTACGGTAACCCCTCTTTCCCATACACCCTGCGGAACTGACTCCATCTCCAGCATCTCAGTGGAGGTATTTGTGTTCCTTCAGCAGAAGTTTCTATCATTTCAGTACCATAGTATATGCATTGTGAGACGACAATTCAGACAGTGCTGTGTTGAACTCATAATTCTGATCAAATGCGTGAGCAGAGTTAGAGAACAAACTTTTCTGAAATAGGGGACGAGGGTTTGCCGCTTTTACACAGCAAAATTAGAAACTGGGTGCAATTACTGTGAAGATTGTCAGCGCATGGCCCAAGCCACCTTACCTCACTCACTCCTCACCTCCCCCTCCTCGAAGTTTGCGCTGGTGTCCGGTTCGGGGTTTCCTATGTGACGCCTCCCCTGGCGCAGCGCCTCCTCCCGTTCGAACACCCCCTCTCTGCAGTTTACATGTGTTGTAGCCCGTTTAGCATGCGACGCGGGCACTGTGCCACACTGACTTCTAACCCCAGTGGGGGTGGTGGTGGGGGAGGGGTGGTGGTGGCTGAGTTTGACTGCAAGCCTCAGGGGAGTTTTGGGGGGGGGGGCTCTGATGGTAATTTGAGTGTAAAATCTGCTCTCTGGAAGAAAGGTCACCGTATCTGCATAAGCCCCTTGAGCCAGGCTTATGGCCCTGTCGGCCTGCCGGTAAAGAGCCATTTTCCCCTGTCTTAAGGCCACGTTTAGTACCAGGCAGAGGAAGCTCCTGTCACATCTGCGGGGAGTGTGTGCGTGTTCGTGTGTATGTGTGTGTGTTTGTGCATGTCTAACTGGGCTCTGCATCCTGGGAGGATCGATTCCATGGCCCCTGCGCTCCTGCCTTTCAGAGTTCAGCCATCGTGCCTGCTGGGGTCCCATTTGCCTGGAGAACTTGGGGGTCCATGGTACTGCTTCACTGAAAGAAGCTTCCAGAATGCCACTGGACCCGTGCATGTCAGCTGCAAGCTAATGCCGATTATCAGAGTAGAAAAGATTGCACATGATTGAGCATAAATCATTTCTGCTGCAGAGATTTTGCTTGATTTCACTTAAACTGCGTAGAAGTCGCTGTCTCACACATGCACTCACACACTATCACATCCGTAAATATATATATATTTTTTTAAAACTTCATTTCCTCCAGATCACTGCACTGCTTAATCATTCATACTTAAGGAGCGGGGGCTTAACAAGACTCCGCTTAATTACAGAGCAACATATGTGCTCCTATTTGGCAAAATCCATTTAGAAAAAAACAAATAAACAAAAAAAACTAACTAGAAATGCGTAGTTTCCGTCAGAGAGCGCGGCAGATTTAAGAGCCCGAGTAATGGAAGGGGCCGGGCACATCTAAACGGTGTTTTCGTAAAAGAAATAGTGTCAGGCTTAATTTCCCCCACTGAAGCCATTTAACAATGAGGCGTTTTGAAGCTGCGCAGGCCCGCCACGAAATAGGAGCCGCACAGCATTAGCAGTATTTTTAAACATGTGGGAACGCTTTCCCCCGCACATAAAAGAGACCCTCTCCCCTGAGGGGAGATAAGGAGAGGCTACATATAATGTTCATTTTGACAACTTTCCTGGCTATTTCGAATGGCATTAACCTTCAGAGGACCCCTTTGTTTACTCTTAAAGTTTCAGTCTGTTGCGAGCACGGCGACCCCCTCCTCTTCCCGTGCTACAGAGAGCCCAGCGGCACAGCTGATTACTCGGCTGTCATTAATTAAAAGTGGCCCGCGCTCTCTAGCCCTGACCCCTCATGTCCAAACAGAGTGACTGCCGAAAAGCACAAAAAGGCCGACTCCCAGGTGGTGAAAGGAGAGTTTGGAGTCAGAAGTTTGGATTTTCGAAACGGGGATAGGGATGGTGTGGTGTGTTTCCTTGCACGCCAGTCCAACTCCAATGCTAGCCAGACTACAGGTGCTACCAAGGAACTGCCAATACTAGCCACCAGCCTACTTGGAACTTGGCCAAGGTGAGTGGTTTGCACTGTAGCATGCAAGTATACATGTACTGGAATAATTATTATAGAATTTATGTCATGAAAAAATTAAAGATAGATGCAAATTTTGCATTGCGATGTTGCAAGGCAAATATTACAAAGGACCGTCCAGTTCCCTTAAATAAATATTAGCTTGCAAAACTGTCTTCTTTCAGAACATGCCAATGAAGATGATTTTGTAGGAGTCAGGTGGCCATTGGCCAATGAGCAGCAGCCATAGTTTAGTGATTTAGCTGGGAGGAATGAAAACCACAGGCAAATTTAAGACTCGATTTTGGGATACCCTGAATATGCCATTCAGAATTCTGGGCTCACTACTGGGTTCAGAGGCTATGTAATTAGCATCATCCCAGTTTGGACAAGAACATTCACACATTTAAATACTCCCCCAAGTGTTGTTCAAATCTTCACAACAGCATGTTATAGCAAAATATTTCTCAAGGCAAACTCTTTCTGGCCGTCCCACAACAATGTTATGTCCCTCAACAGACCTCGACCAGAAGTGTTCCATTCAGGAAAAGCAGCGCTGAAGCATGTTTTAAACTTTATCTGACCTTAAATGTCCCGAAAGTTAAGGATATTAATCCACTCTCCACGGTTCTTCATCTATAAATTCTGGACTTTTTCAGCAAATCATTTCCCCTCCAGTTCCAACAACTGCAACCTTCGCTCAATTCAATAACTATCTAATTTATGTCATTATGAAATGAAGTAATGCTTTGCATCATTTCTCTAAGCATAGAAAAAAAGCTGACATTTCTGCAGCAGAAACGCTGCATTTGGGCAGGATGACCTTGGACGAAGTAGCGTGTATCAAAGGCGGCCGCCGCAGACAAAACACACCTCGCCAAATCCATAAAGCCAGGAGACGGCACACAGAACAAACAAGTGAGATGACAAATTTCATGCATATAAGAAAAAAGTTCATGAGCACAAGATCAATGGGGGACAAGTGTAATGGATGACGATGGATTTCCAGTGTAATATTATACCAGGCGCCAAAGCATTTCAGTATCTACACAGAATAAATGTTAACCTATAATCCTGGAGGTGAAAACACTGCCTGCGCTGTTTCTCTTCCCTCATGGGGTCCACATTGATTTTCCTTTACAGAATGTTCAAACACGGCTCTCTTGGATTGATGACTTCCAATTAAAGGTGCGGAAAACATTTCCTTTTTGCTAGTGATTCCTAATATTTAATAGATCTGACGGGCAAAAAAAAAAAAAAAATTCAATTTAATTTGGGTTTGTCTGCTCCTTCTCTCGACACACTCTTTGCCGCAGAGCTACTGCTGGGCTTGACCTCCGAGCTCGACCCTTGACCCTCGACCTGGAGACATCTGACCAGTCACCACTCATGGGGCAGGGAATTGATAGAAGTGCTGTTGGTTAATTGCATAAGAGAACTGCTAAAGGATTCATCACCTCAGTCATGGCCATTGCTTCTCTCTGACCCCCTCCACCAACAGTTCCCAGAAGGCATTTCCCGCAGGTCACATCTGTGCTCCTCCTATAGCCAGCCATGTTTGCTGAATAATTATTCAGCATCAAGCCTTATTAATCAAGTCGATGCAGCGTTTTAAATGGAAATTGCCGGATTAATACAAGCATTCATTTTGTCCTGGAAATCTTGATGGCTTTAGCCCACTAATCGAATTGGAATATAAAAGATGGCGAGGGGGTGGGGGTGCATTCGTGGGGGCTGATTGAATTAGGGAAAGGCCTCTCGCACATTAAATTACATCCTCCAGTAGGTTAGGTCCTGGTTGAACGTTGAACGAAAACGCACATCTTTGCGACATAGCACGTGATAAATGAGAAGCATTGGCAGAAGTAAGGGTATACGCCACAGCATGTGCTTTAAACAAAAAGGACAAATTTACATCCTAACCTTTATTTTGCTTTCTCTTCCCAGATATAACACTTTTGATGGGACCGCATAAACACACACAGACACACAGAATGACAGACCCAGCAAACGTCTACAGCAACAGAGAAAACCTGGGCTCTCAGATATCTGATTAACTTAGCGAGACACTATTTTCTTTCATTTTTAGGGGTGGTTCAAGTGAGTTTTTTTGTGGATGAGTCTGTGCTCAGGCAAGCCAATTTTTTCACGATACACTTCCTGTCCAAAAACAAAGTTGCACACTCAAATATTTGGTTGGAACCACTGCGGCTTCAAGTGCAAATTCCTCATGCCATTTTTTCACAATCGCGTGCAAGGTAAAAGCATTTACTTTCAATCAGAGTTGAATTAATTTTGGCGCGAGATCTTGTCTTGAAGAGACAGCTGAACTGCCATGTGGACCTCTCCAGCACATCCCAAAAACTTTCAAAGAGGTTAAGGTCTGGGCTCAGTACTGGCCAATTTTTCTGAAAATAATTTCCCATGCCGGTTTTCCTCATTCCTCATTTTTTTGCTAGCTACCAGTAAAAAATTTGCCCCTTTTAAAATACTGTAACATCTTTTCTGCGACCAACGGGTACATCTTTCGCCATAATTTTTTAAGAAATGAGAAGCTATGCGCTTCATCAGTTAGGGTTAAAATTACTATTGCCAGCTGAAACATATTAATCTCTGAAATAACGATTCAAACATGGTATGTATTTATTCATTTATATCCAAACAGCAACTTTTTTTTTGAATAGGCTGTGTATGTTTCACAAAATTACGTTCGTCATCCAAAAAAGAACTCTCACGTCTAAAAAAGGTGGTTTCACCTGTCGTGCAAGTGTTCTACAAAGTTAAATGGATAAAAGTCACTCTGTCACTTAAAAGTATAGAAATGGTTTCAAACAGTATCAGATTGAGTCACCCCAAAATACAGTTCAAACTGACCGCAGTTCAAAATACCGAATCCTAAAAAACACATTAAATGTCACCCATGCTGAGCGATTGTCTCTACAGAGTTATCCGTACAACAGATAGACAGATAAGGAAGTGACACAACAAAGTAAACATTTCAAAATATACACGGAAAAGCCCATGCAACCAATCCACGCTGTTTTTTATCGTCTTCTCCCCTTGATGCGTGCGCAATATCCCCTTCGCAGATTGACGGACGGATTAGATCGGACAGCTGACAGCCTCGGTGGCGGTGGTATCGGCTGCTCTGAGGAGCCGTTAGTTTGAGACGACAAGGCAGGAGGGATCTTTCCTCTGTAGAAAAATAAAAATAAAAATTTGCCTTCGGTGCCGATGGATATGAGGCAGCCACCGGCGCGATCTTGTGGAACGATTACAACAGGCCGCCGTGAAAGGAGCTTCCTCACAAGCGTGTCACTTCCTGTCATTTGTTTGGAGCGACATGCAGCAGCTTACAGTCACCTTACAAGTGTGTGCTTTAAGGGGGAAGTACAGTGTCTCATGCTGCTCGTGAACTCCTGAGGGGACAGGGAGAGTTAGAGGGTGCACTTCCTGTATTTGATATGACATTGTACTGATGTGATAGCATCCAGATAGATGAGATTTAGCAGGGCAAAAAACTGTGAGGCCAGACACACACACGTATGCACTCGCATACTATCAACCCCTCATACATGAGCGCACACAAACACACAAATGCACGTGCACACACCCACACACACACACACATATACACTCAGCCTTCATACCTATAGGCCGAGACACACATACACACGTATACACTCACCCACTCATACCTGTGCACACGCGCGCATGCACGCACACACACACACACACACACACACTCTCTCTCTCACAGACATGCACACACACGGACGCACAGACACAAACACGTAAACACTCACCCTTTCATACTTGCTGGCTAACACACACACACACACACACATGCACAAACACATCAGCAAGCGCACACACACACACACACACACACACACACTCACGCACACACACATGCACATGTGCGCATACACAGCGAAAGCTGTCTGGATCTGCTTCAGACGGCAAAATGCAAAAACGTTTTTCTGTGATTTACAATTCCATAAAGAGCGGTACTCACTGTGAAAAGACACAAAACAAATCTTCCTTATCTTTCCGCATTTCTCCCAATGCCTGAGTGGGCTAATAACAGGGCATAAATAATTGAATTTGTTCAGTAGAGGAACTATTGAGCGCTTGTTTTTTCTTTCTCTCCTTTTCATAAAAAGATTTTAATGTACGACACAGTGGTCAGAATCAATTCTTAGAATATATTATTGAATTTACAGCATATAACGGATTTGTAAAGGAGACAACCCTGAATTAAACTCTTAAAAAACATGATAACAGCGACAAATCATCAGTGTCATCCAGGAATGCCGTCTGTGAAAGTTCATGCTGACACACTAGGAAACAACATTCAGTAAATCAAACAGAGGCACGGCTTTCCCTTACACAAACTACACTGGGGAACAGAATCTTCAAAGGTTGTTTTTATTATTTACTTTGAAAGCGACTGCGGTCTTGCTATGCTTGGCTTGGGTCAAATTCAAAGAAATATATTCAAGCTACTCATTTCTTTTGGCAAAATATCCAGAATGTCGCATTAGCCCTATCGGTGCTGTACTGCATTTGTATGGAGGATGACACGAGACAGCATAAAGATGCACACGGGCAGCAGACCCCTCGCAGTAGAAGGATCCAGCAGTACTCTGAGTTACACTCAGTCAGCCGTGTTATGAGGACGGTGCACGGCTGTATCACAGGAGTACCCTCTCACTGCCATGGAAGGGCCTGACCTGCTGGAAAATAACCAGCAAAGACAAATAGCCCGGCCAAAACAAGCCAGTGCCAAACATTCCCCAGCCCCTCCAATACAAAAAGAGACTCTCGGACTGACCCATGGGCACTGGGGACATCATTTGAGAATGAATGGAGGAAAATAGCGACCTGGATTCAGGCAGTCCACAAATCAGAAAACTATCCTGCCCATTCTGCGTACAGAGAACAACGAATTTGCGTGTTCATTTCTAAATACGTTTATCAGGGCGAAGACAAGTATTAAAGCAGTCAGGCCGCATGCTGATTTTTCCCAACACAGTTGTGGTAACACTTCTGCTCTGAGCCACACTTCAGCCAATCAGATTGTACCTGACTACAATTGTAAGCCAATCAGATTGTATGTCACTACAATTTTTCCCTAACTTCGTCATGAAAAATAATCCAGTGTCCAGTCTAAATAAACGCAGCCAAACTCAAGAGTATAAACTCTATCAAGAAAAATTGCTTTGTATTTCAGTGGATCATTTCTACAGTATTGCACCCAGCAATATCACCGTGACATCTTTCATTCAGCAAGGCACGATCACACAATGACAACCACACTACAAACCAATAACAAAGTACAAGTAATACCCTCACAAAAAAGGTTTATAGTACTGCAATAGGAACAAAATAGGGGTAGCAACTACTTGTAATTGGTCCATGAAATTGTACCATTAGCCATTTACTCCTCATTCATTTGTGCCTTTTTTTTTTGCTTGTTCATTTCTACAAAAAATACATGCAAATTAATAGTTCTGATGTATCCATGATGTCTGAGAAATCTGTTCCTGAAAGAACCGTAAGGTACTGTTTCCATTGTGTATATACGTGTAAGTTTGCAGGGTGGGTTATGCATATAAATACAGTTTGTACTGAATGCTCATTTCTACTCAAATTTATGCTCAGACTGTTTGCTTAGCTTTCTACACATATCTGTGTTTAGGCAAATCCCTCCTAAATTCAGCCCCCGTCAGAGAAGCAGCCCCCTACGTAACTCCTCAGCATTCCACAGAATGTCAGCCGCCTCATGCGCCCTAAAACATCGCCAAAAAAGCCAAGCGCCTCTTTGCGTGATTTATGATGTCATTAATGTCAAGCTATCAGTGGACAAGAGGAAAGAGACAACAGCGAAGCTGACTAAAAACAAATAGTTTTGATTAAACTCAAGGACGTTCCGTACAGCTTTCCGTCGTGAGGCATTTATCACTTTCAAAGCTGACCCGGCCCCACCCTCACCCCCACTCCTCTATCCTCCAGAACGCACACAGCAATCTGAGCAAATACAGATACGCCGGGCAAGGGCTTTAATCTGGGCGCCCCAAACTTTTCCAAGTTTTATCAATTAATTTAATTCTAAACAGATTAAAGGGAGACGGGGTTTGAACAAATGATGTTGACACGTGCTGGGATTAAAGCATGCTGCCCTGACACATACGGTGTGAAGCTGCCCTCCAATAAGGCAAACTTGCCTCACGACTGAACGTCACGCCGCGGGACCAGGTGACCACTTTCTGATTTCACTCAATCTTAGTGGTTTTTTTTAATATATACAAACAATTAACCCTTGAGTGCAAAATGCAACGATTGTTACTCAATGATTTTGCTGTTGAAAACCAATCCTGAGTCGCCACATGATAGGTTTTCAACGGCACAAGATAATTCAATGTACACTTTTTAAAAATACATTTCAGCATTCTAAGGTTAAATTTTTGTATATTCAAACAGTGTTTTGTATGGTGGAAAAGTGATTTAATCACATGCATATGCGTCCGTGTTCGATATGTTTGATGCATCATAAGTAAAGGAACCCACTTAGGGCGCAAATTAGGTTGTGTGATGGTGTCAAATGACCAGGAACACCAAATAGGCACATAGGTGTCCAGACATGACGTTTGCCGCTGAGTTGACAGGTGCCAGCTATTGTAACCATCTCCTTTTGGAGTCCAAAAAAAGCTCTCAAAAAGTGCAATATTGATTCTGAAATGAACACACTGAACGTAGAGTGCCACTTGGCCGGATAGGAATATATAAAAAACTACATTCATTTGAAGATTTTTTCCATAACAGGTTGTGGGCAGATTGGATGAACACTTGCTGAATGCAAGAGTGGAGGATTGCTAGAATGCTCATCTGATTCACACAGAAATAACCAGCATAAAATATGCTTCACTGAGTGCACTCAATCACCCCTGAAATCAAGGAGATAGACTCGACAAGCATTCATTTTCCTGGTGCCTTGAACAATAAACTGGGAGCTGAGTTATATGGGAAAGTTCTTAGAGCGAGAGCCAAGTATATCAACAGTCCCATGCCCCCAGTTTGTCTATCGATCTGTTCGCCAATATATCCACAGTGCAACGTCTGCGTTTTAAAAGGGACCGGGAGGGCTGTGTTTGCCAGTTATCTTTACGCGAGAACACCACCTGTAACATCGCCCCGGGAGCACGGTAAACAGATAGCGAGAATCCCAATTCCGACACAGTTTACGGAGGCCCTAATCCTGACATCTGTTCTGTCGCCAGGGGGTTTGAAGGGGAAGGGCTGGAATATGAAGCGCTTTCGGTGCCGTTACGGAGTTTGATCTGAATGAGCTCCTCAATGATTTCAGAGGGAACTTCACTGAAATTTGTTTCCTGGTATCACTATGGGTGAAGAGAAATGCTCTATTTTTTTGTTCTGATAAAGTGAATGCATTTTTGCTCCGGATAAGAGCATCTCTTAAATTAATACGCTGTAAAATAAAAGTTATATGTGCGCAAAAGCAGTGTTTAAATAATTAAATGTCACAGGAAATTAACTATTCCTTTCAGGTGTAAGATCAGTAGTATTTGACAAGCATATAATTTGGGGGGGTAAAAAAAAAAAAAAACTACTCCTCAAAGGAGAAAGTTACCGTACATAAGAGAAACCAATTGACGTATCCAAGAAATGTAATTCCCAAGTGCAACATTACAAAAAAAGGGTGCAAATTAACTTTCTCTTTGATTTAGAGGTATGAATTCACATGCCGTGCCATTCCATGCAAGCTGAACGTCTAAGCCTCCATTAAATTTAAGAAGTGCCATTTTTGCGCCAATTTTTTAATGCTTTACGTGTCTCATAAACCAAGATATTATTTCCAGGTGAGTAGCTTCAAATGTTGTTCAATTGTTTCAGACTCAACAAAAGTGTAATTTTAATCTCGTTGGCTTCAGTGTTGCGTTGTAATTCCATGCAGTCCAGCTGTTCATAGAGCCATGCAGCCGTATTTATTCACTTTCTTCCACTGGAAGCTGAGAGGGTGATGCATCGCTACTTTCCATTAGAGGACACTGCTGAGAACCGTCTCGCTCAAATGTTGTGACAGTCACAAGAAGAAAATCTATCACTTACAGCTAAACAAGGAAAATTAATCTCACTGTGACTGCGGACAAGTGCCTGTGTGAGTATAACTTTGTGTGGCTTGCATGCAGGGTGATGAATCTGAATATGGATTTGGACATTATTACATGAGCAAATAAATGTGCATATAATACGTACAGTGAGGCTTATCAGGTTTTTTTTTTTTTTTTTGAAAATTGTTAAACACTGCTTTCAATTACGAGTTCCGATTGTAAAATCAGCATATGTAACAATAACTGCTGGATTAGTATGTCTGGCGTTATGTGGAACAGGACAATGGGATTATTTCCTCCAAATCAAAGAGTAAATCATTAGCCCTTTCCATATTTATAAGGTTGCAAACTTGGTAGTTAGTGGCATTGGCGGTAACCTTTTGATGAGACAGCTTTTTGACATACCTTTTCGTAATTGTAAGACAGTGATTTTGAACTCCATTGCTTTCAATTCAATTGAGTTAGAAAAATAACAAAAACCAGACAACATTTAGAGAAGGAAGAGTAAAACAGACAAATGAATGGCATTAATAGGTAAGTACTGTAAAGTAAGACACTAAGGGCCTGATTTACTAAGGCCTTAAGCACATGCAAAATCTTTCTGCTGGTGCAAAACCAATAATATTGCCACTGATTGGTGCAAGGCAAGTACCCTGGCCAATCATGGGCAATGTTATTGGTTTTGCTCGGGCAAAAAGATTTTGCATGTGCTAAAGGTGTTAGTAAATCGGGCCCTAAGTACGTACATAAATAAATAAATGGGGTGGGGGGGTATTGTGGAGTTGCTTTTGAACAATATACAGTGTCACTGGGATGTTCTGTCAATGTAAAAACATCATCACTATGTGGCAAGAACATTGCAAAGATATTTGTGCAAGCTGGGCTTAAGGCGAAGCCTGCTGGTTTGCTACCTGCTATCCCATTAATAACCACGGTAATGCAAATGAGTGCACTGCACGAGCAGCTGACTTTAAAAACACTATTATTTCTCTGCTGGTAGCACTGAAGCTGATCCAGCCGGCGGTGAAGACTCAAGCAGGCAAATATTAGATTTATTTCATCTCATCTTGAGGAGACTTAAGTGTGAAAGACCCCCATTGTTATGACATTACACCTTGCATTGAGACATCTGCATGCATCTGGTAATGGATCCTGGTACACAAAACATGCCCATTATCACTGATTGTCACAACAAGGTTTCTCCTTTTCGGCAAGAAATGTCACCGAGACAATGAAAGGTGATCTGCAATTCTGCTGGTTTCGTGTGCAATGACGCCACCTCTTTGCGAAGGTAATATTTGTGTCATTTTTACTAAATGCAGTGTCAAAATATTTAAAAAGGACTTTATTAAAGAAGCATCACATTAACAACATTACAAAACACAAATACGGATTAAGTCTGATGCACATAATATGATTTGTACAGCTAAATTCAATAAAAATTGCCAAGCATTTTCAGAAAACCTTCATGAAATGAAGTGGTGCAGAATTATTGTATTGTAAAGCCGTCTAAAATTCCCACTAAAGAGTCTGAATCTCACTGTGTTACTTCATTCAGGCACTGAGCTGTATGAAATGTCTTATTCAATGACTCATTATAGCAAAAGTTTACCGTAAAATGACTCAGCAGTTGATTGAATCGAGGAGAAAATAGTTGTAAATGTATCACCAATACTCCATTCTCAATACTGGATTTGTAACATGTCAAAATGAATGACCACATATGAGAAAGAGGAAACATCTCACGTTTTGACGAGAGTAACAAGCTCCGCAACATCCTGAAAACACCCTTAAGCACAGAAGTGCTACTTTTTTGTCCGGGGCTTTTATGTGAAGCCAACTGACAAAGAGTCAAAATACCGTTGTGCCATGCGGACTTAATCAGCCATCTCTTCATATCCTCTACAGACTAATATGCTACCATGACAGAGGAGGCGGCAAACCACAGACATCAGTGAAACCACCGCAGCCACCAGCGGCAAACATGATTAATCTTCAGATTGGGGAGTATCGATAGGGTTTTGGCCGCCGATTTGGTAACACATATGCGTATCCATTTCCCTGACAAGGACTAATTACAAGAGGCTGGTGAAATAATAGACTTGTCTTTAAATGCTGGGATACCATTTATTATCGCCACATTGCTCACTGGGGAAAGAGCTCCCGTGTGGAGAGAGCTAGCATGCCATTCTCCCCCTGACCTCCATTTTGTTTTCTTTTGGCATCGTTGACTAAATTTCAGGCCAGGTGTGGAGGGGAAGAGACCAGAGGTCACAGTGTTCTGGGTTTCAGCGGAAAGGTCATGGAGCGCAGCACCAGCTGGTAAAGAAATCGCTGACAGCGCTAGCAAAATGCTTGAGCACCCGACAAACTAGCCCGCAAAACAAAAGAAAAAGCAAAAAAAAAAAAAAAAAGCCATAAGGACTCATTGGCTAGAAGTGAGCAGCCTGAATTCCATCAATGTATGCTAAAACTTTGACTCAAAATTTAATGCAACTGTTTTTTTTTTTTTCTTTTCTTTTACAGTTAATAAGAGCAACAAGCAAAATTAGGCTCGTACTGATTAACGTCATACTTGAACTTGCTAGCAAGTCACACAGGGACAAACGCTGATTGAACACAGGCCGAGTTGTGCAAAATGTGGTTCCTGTCAGTATATGTGCACATGTACGTGTTTGTGCATTCGTGCATGTCAGCCTGTGTGCGAGCATGAGCATAAAGGCTGCTTTCAGTTAATTCAAACTGTGCTGCTTTGAACAGAGAGACTCTTTGTAAGGAGACTGCGGTCATTGCGAGAGGCAGAAATATTGTTAAAATATTTTTGATCTTACATTGCAAAAATTCTGCTGCAGTTATGTTAGACAGTTCCAGCCTTGGGCTAACGAAAGCTGGAATTCAAGACATAAATATGGCAGGATTTTCGTACTACTCTGCAATGTGGCTTGTGATGTTTTCAGACAATACACACAAATACATCTCAACTGCACATATGGCACTGTTTTAGAAAATTATTCCATAACATTACTCTTCGCGAATTACCTCAATACCGAAAAACATCAAGACCCCTAAAATGCTAAAATGCCTTGGACGGTATTAATACATGCAGCTTGTTATTGCGTGCCTAATTGGTGCGTACACATAGGCAAACAAGCAATAACTTACAGAAGCTAAGCATGAGAAATACAAAGAAGCGCATACGCCATACAGCACTAATTACAGACAAAAGAAGCATCGCCTTCGAATAAGATTTATACAGCTTGTTTGTGCTTAATACAGCTGTGTGTTTGTGCCTAATCTTTTATTCATTCACTTGACTTCAGAGCCACGCTAAGCTGCACGAACAATCATCTTTCCTCAATGTGTGACACAGGAGCACAACTCTCTGATGTACTGACTCCACTCAGCATCACAAAAGGGCCCATTTAAGCCTGCACAGCAGTCACCTGGCAGCAGCCTCTCCAACTCAACCCCAGGTTTATTAGTGAACCATGGTAAGCCCATCTACAATATGAAAATTGGGCCTTTTAACACACAAAACAGATCAGAAGACATAATCCCATTGATCTTGCCATCAAAATTGTGGTAGCTCCTACCCGGCTCCTTTCTGAATGTGTTTGCGCGCGCGCGCGTGTGTGTGTGTGTGTGTGTGTGTGTGTGTGTGTGTGTGTATGTGATGGTGTGTGCGCGTGCATAGGTGCAGTATGGAGAGTTTAAAAGGGAATTTACCAGAAGATTCCACCCCCTCCATAGAACCACTCAAATCAGCATGTATTCGGAATGCAAATCCAGGTAAATCTTCAGTTTTATTTGATGTTCCTTAGGCTGTACTTACATTATCATGAGCGGAACTTGTGCACTTCTGACATCCTCTCCATGTACTTAAATCAACATCTTACAGCCTATTAACTAAAGCTTTGGGGGACAATGGCTTTTGCTGACAAGCCTTGTACAACTTACGGGCAGGTAAAATTTTGATGTTGAAAAGGAACAATCTAATCAGCGGGCACACGCATCTAGACTTGTGACAGTTTACAGGTCACCCTTCCTCTTAGCAGCCAGAAAAATCACTTTGAAATGCGAAGCTATACTTCACACGAGCAACATATGTTTGAGAAGTATGTGCATTAATATTCATACAACTCAGGGAGAATAAATGTCTCGTGTCGTCGAAACACAGGAGGAGCAGTGATTTCAGCAACAGGGAAGCATCAGTTCTTCTTTCCCGAAGATTTAGGACAGTTTGGCTGGAATAACACGAGCTGCTATCCAGAATCAGCCTCAGCCCATCTTTATGCAGTGACAACTTCAAAGTCAACAAAGTCGCTGAACATAACAGAAAATTAAATTATGCTTTTGTCATCACTTTTATGTTGGCATAGACCTAAGTGACAAAGTAGTGGCTTTTGGGAAGCCTTGTCAAAAAGCATCCACGTTAATGCAGTCATGTACGTCATACACATTCCCAATCCCTTTTTTCCACATGCGGTACCAGTCAAAAGTTTGGACGCGCTTTGCTGATGTCACAGCACTCCGTTTTTACAGAAATTTAAACGGCTTAACTTCTCTATATAACCTCAAATGGAATCTTGTAAAAGGTAAAACGTTAGAAGTGAAAAGAAAATAATTTACTTGTTTGAATAGTGTCCAAAATTTTGGAATTCTCAACGAAGCCATACTTTGCAAAGTAAACAGACAAATAAACTCCTACATCTGAATTAAAGTCAAGCGGATTTGGGACTTATTGGGCAAAAAGGTTGATGGAAAGCACACGTCAAGAGCAGCACATCTTTGGGAATTTAGACAGCCGTCCAGCTGTAAATTCATTATAGTCATGTGACTGCCCTAGTTAAACTAGAGTGTTCAGGTGAACACGTGTCGCCTGCGAAGCTTATGTGAAAGTGTGACTACCAACTGAAAGTGTGACAACCGGACCGACAGACAGACGGATAGACAGACGCCGGACAAAGTGATCCCTATGTGCCGCTATGCTTCGCGGGCGACACAAAAAATGTGAGAATGCTCTGCAAATATGGCAACAAATGGTGGTTAGTTTGATGGATTTAAGAATTAGACCTTTTTTTGGAAAATAAAGGCTGCATATTTCTTTATTTAACATATATTATAAGAAAAATGTGTGTCCAAACTTTTGACTGTCACTGTACCTGCACTTCACTAAGTAAGAAATAAATGAATATGAGGGAATGAAGATGAACTATACCTGTGGACCACTGACCACAATGACAAAATTGAGCAATGAATTTTAACGGTCAATTCTTCTTGAAAAAAAAAAACAGGGAGCGTTAATACTTTGCCTGTGATGGAAACTCCAGCAATGTGCTATAAAATTCCACCAGTCAAGCAGACACACGTGTAACATTTATTTGAGCCAATCCACATACAAATAATAATTTGATAAACAGGAAATAAGCATAAGATAAACCTAGTTTCTTACTGCTGCAGTCTCTCAGTACACCATTCCATCATAAGGAGCAACAGCTTGGTGCAAGAAGGTGCGGAATTCTCGCCTGTTTTTAATGTTCTTTATATACACGCTGCATGAATGAATATAAACTACCTTTTGGCAAATAAGGAAATTCGATCACCTGATGGATGAAATGCCGTCTCAGCGAGATAGGGAGGAGAAACTTTAATGTGCTCTCAGCAGGGACTAGTGTTCTTATTGAAGACATCCACAGCGGTGAACAAATATGAACAAAACAAAATAATGAATGGGGCTATGCAAGGGGGAGAGGCGTACTTGTGTTTTCTTTTAGTCCAACACAGGGAGCAGTATTAACAACACAAATCGTGTCACAAACGGGGTGAGCGCAAGTACCTGCAGGAAGAAAACCAATTCTGCTGCCTTAGTTTATCGTCGATGGAGCATTCGCCGTGTTTTACGTCCGGGGTCCCTCAAGAAGACATGTTTTCATGGAATGAGAGGGAAAATAAGAGCAAAATAGACTGAACTGCAGGTGCAAAACGCATTCATTCATAATCAAAAGGAACAAAATCATGGCGTGGGTTCAGTCGCTTGTAAGAATGTCTAATTACCCAAACGGGGGATTAGGCACTAGCTACTGTATTACAGAGTTTCAGTTGGTTTCATAATAATACAAAAACAGAATAAATCTGTATCGCGCACAGAGATGATTATAAAGCTGGTTATCACTTATCCTGCACTATTAAAAATACAGATACAGTAAGTCTGAAGTGTGGAAAAAAAAAACACTTGAATTCCACCTCAACAGACAGTGTGGTGAATGGTTTTTTCGGGCTCTCGCACATTTTGGCCTATCGGCTTTGTGCTGCTGCACTTCAGATTTGAGTAGAGTAATTGTGAGGTAACAGGAGAGACTGACCGCTTTAATTTGTGCATTTACGTGAATTCCTATGGCGTAAAACGTCTCGAAATTTCACCCGTTTTGTACACTCCCAGAATCCAAACATGCACAGACCGTACAGTAAGTTAAGCTGCATTTTCATAGTGCGGTGAGGTGCGGGGTGGAAAATCACAAACAGGCCTCCCCTCGCCTGTGGCGGGGTCACTGTCTGTCCTGTGTACACAGAGTACAGGGAAGGCACAACTTTAGCACTACAGAGAGTGGAGGCAGTTGAAGCCATGGGAACAGTTGGGCTTTCACCTATGAACAATTCATTCTCTATGTCAGCTGTACATGTAAAGCCATTGCACGAAATATCCTCTCGTGTCTGACTGGATGGCGAGGTCTTTGTCTTGCAGCAATTACAGCTGTCAGGCTCAAATGCACAACTGCACAAAGCATTCGTTTTGGGCAGGGAACATTGCGCTAAATTACCAACAGCTGTTTTCAGTTCCTTTTCATTACAATAATAGCGCTGGGTAATGGAACTATTTTACACAATCTCCGCCCCCTGTATGAGTAAACAGCCCCTAAATACATATTCATGTGGAAAATTACATAGGTATCGACAGAAAGAGCCTGCATCATGTCACTGTTAGCACATAGCGCTCACTAATTACAAATATTACCCACCGAGCCCACTGCTCTTGATTCCCTTTAACAATTTTAGCCATTTGCCCCATATTTTAGGGTCAGAAAATGAACAGACTGGTGAATTGGTCCCTCAGAATGCCGCTGTGGCCTCGGTCTTCGGGGATTACCAATTAGTAGGCTACTGTAATCAGAGAATGTCCCACAACACTGGTTACACGCATCAAGGGTAATGTGAAATAAATATCGGAATAAATAAATTAAATAATCCATCGAAAAAATATGTGTCATTATTCCCATTCTGTCTTGCTGCAGAGATAGCGAACGCTGGGTTCTGACAGGCACCATGTTAATTCTCTAATCCACCTAGACGCCAGGCGATAAAGGAGCCCGCGAATAAAGCTGCCGCTTAATCACACGCTAATGGTTATGACAAATACCTGTCCCTGTCACAGCAGAAGGGGAGGAACAGTCAGAGACTAAAAACGAGGAAACGCTCACAGAACAACAGGTGCAAAAACAGCCAATACAAGCACAAGAATCTATCACAAACTTCCGAAGTACCAAAAATGGTCCCACAAGCAGCCATCGGTTTACTTCTGTATTTGTGTATTTTTGCAGTTTTAATTTTTGCCGAAAGAACACCATAGTATCTTTCACAGTAAACTGGGGAAATATCATCCATAAAGAACAAGAATATACCTCCTGTGTGCCCGTAACAGCAATATGTCAAGCCAGTTTGAGATGTTTCTGAAATTCAGTGCGCCAATTCATACCTGCAGGTTCTCTACGTGACATGTGAGCAGGGACTTCGGGGATGCTGACGGGAAAGACGACTTTATGCACAGCGGGTGACGCAGGCGAGGTGACTGACGGCTTTGCGAATGCCATGCCAGGGCACCCAGGCACACAAATCACAATTTTGCGCATGTCATTTAGCAGGGGTAGTCTGGGGAGCAGAATATTCGGAGAGGACTCTGAGCAAGGCAGTTAGTTTGTATCCATGTAATTGTGATTTATACCCTGGCCTTCCAAGCAGGAGGCCTGTCTCAGAGTCCTTGTGCTGCACGGACAAGTGACATATTTTCAATGAAGCCAGTATAGGCAGAGTGACCTGTAGTCCAATGACAATCTTTTTTTGACACCGTACACCTTAGAACGGTTCTGTGCAAGCCCTCTAACACCACAAAGTTGAGGTAAAGCCTAGCTTTCTATGCAAGAGGTCCAATGAAATACAACATGCACACTACCGCTCAAATGTTTGGGATCACTTGCAAATGTCATTGTTTTCCAAAGAAAAATACATTTTCATGCATTTCACAAACATTCTTTTTTTCTATTTCACAAACATTTTTATCCATTTCACAAACGATTAAAATTAATCGAATGATTTTCAAAGAATGATCTACATTTTTGCATAGAGGCCTATTATCAGCAACAGTCAGTCCTCATTTTATAAGAGTAATTTATTATTAGAAAACTCCTCTGCAAATGTATTGCACAGCTGAAAATCGTTGAACTAATAAGGGAGCGCAAAAGGGAGCATGGCATTCTTGAGGTTGGTTTAGTACCTGAAGCATCAGCAGTTGTTTGTTTGTTTACAGGCTCAAAATGGCCAGAAAGAAAAAACTTCCTTTAGAGGCATATCAGTCTATTGCTGTGATTAGAAAAGAAGGCTATTCAATATGAGAAATTGAAAACTAAAAATCTCTTGCCATGCTGTCAACTACTCCCTTCAGAAAGCAGCACAAACTGGCACTAACAAGGACAGAAAAAAGGAGTGGGAGGCCCCGATGCACAACTGTGCAAGAAGACAAATATCTGAGAGTGTGTAGTTTAAGACAAAGACGCCTCACAGGTTGTCAACTAGCAGCTGCGCTAAATAGTTCCCGTTAAACACCAGTTTCAGTATCAGTATCTTTTTTTTTTGTTGTTGTTGATGAAGGCAAAGTGTGAAGTACATATTCATCATTTTCCTTTAAAATCATTATTCCTAACTCAGACAATGTCAGCATGTTCTGTTAATTTGCTAAATCTCCTATTCAGACTAATTTCATGTAAGTTTCCATGGAAAACAAGAAAATTTCCAAGTGATCCCAAACTTTTGAGCAGAAGTGCAAGCGACTGCATATGACTTGAGGTCAGTTGTTGTCTTCCTATTGACTATATTACTATTGTGCATTGATTTGGCCTTGTTGTGCTGCTCTGTGTTTAACGGTGAGATCAGACATTTTTGGACATTTTGGACAACTCTAATGTTGAGGGTTGTGATTCCACAGATCACTTGACAGGATGCAAATATGTGGTAACAGTCCACTATTCAATTTTCTTATGTGCCTCCACATGAGCTGTACTAGGAATTGCATTGTAGTTCTTTACAATCGTGTAGCAGTCCATACTTACACATGTTGTATAAAAGCTTATGGAACTCAATGTAAGGCTGGACTCTTCCCCACTAAGTCCTCGTTGCAAATTAAAATTCCATGTATAGTTTAGCCTCCAGTAAAAGGCCATTTTGTGCTGGCCCACCACTGTGAGGTCAGCCCTGTTTAACAGATAGATCAACACATCTGCAAGAACGAGCAGAGGGACTTCATTGCAGCAAATTCAAACCCGGGCCAGGAGGGTGAATACTAACGATATCTGGGTAATGTATATTACTGGCAGATGACATGGAGCTCGATGTGATGTAAACCCAATCTACCTGCTGCCCTACAGTAATTCCATGGCTCTCTCTGAGTGCTGGGCTGGAATGAATCAATCTCCCTCAGTGAAGTGTAGCATTCAGGCTACCTGTGGCCCCAGGAACTGTATGTGAGACACTACAAACCTGCTCTTCCGTTAGACCGACAAGAGTGAAGGCAGCATTCTACTACATAAACAAACTGCGAAGACTAGAATATACCTCTTTACTACAGGGGGATAATACAAGAGGCACAGACTCCGCAGATATGATGGTCCATATTTATGTGTTTTTTTTGTCAGCACTGCAGAAGATATTAATGCAAATAATATTCTGCAAGTGGCTGTGCTTAAGACCAGACCAGGCAAATATGGTTGAATTCAATGCTGGACGATTTATATTTCCTTTTCAAAGTAACAAATGCAAGAGCATGTTTAAAATAATCCTCATTGAACATTCTTGGTGTTCTTAACCACAAAACGCTTACATGTAGAATGGTGTAAAAAATGTTGTTGAAAACTTGGAGGTTCAGGTTTCCTTTTAGGCTTTTTTGAAGGAAAAATCACAACATGTTTGAGGAAGTCATACACTTCAGAAACAATTCTAGTCCATCACTAATAAATAGAGGAGGATAGGCAGGCTAGCATAGTCCAATGTCAGCATTTTGTGTATATATATATATATTAGGGCCGGGACTTTAACGCGTTAATTTTGATCAATTAATTATAAAGCTTTTAACGCGTTAAAGATTTTAACGCAATTAATTCCGTTCCATTAATTTCCATTCATTTCCGTTCCAATTGTCCGCATGCGGAACCTTTCTACTCACGCGTTTCTGGTACACAGGTAAATCTGACGGACACAAACACTCACTAACAGTATCAGTGATGGAAGACAATGTTTTATTTGGCCAGTTGGGGGCTAGTTTTTCCTATAAAAAATGTCCTGATGGGACAATGGACAAGAGTATCGTTCAGTGCAAACTGTGTAAAAAGGAATTTGCTTATCACCGAAGCAATTCCAGCCTCAAGTACCATCTCAATGCTAAACACGTCGGGGCGAGAACAGACTTGGCTAATGCTAGCGTTCACACTCGCGGCAACAAACGCTCCAGCCAGCCTACTTTGGATGAAATGACGGGCTTCCGAGCCAAGATAAGCAAGTCTGCATCAGATAAATTATGCAACTCCCTGGCAAAATGGATTGCAGCGGATTGTCGACCACTCTCTGTGGTGGAGGACGCGGGGCTTCAGTCCGTGCTACAAATAGCTACATCTGACCCAACTTACGAACTACCGTGCAGGAAAACTATGGCAAACAAGATTAAGCTGCTATACGATGACGAAAGGCAGACCAAAGAAGACATTTTGAAGTCTGTCGAGTCTGTTGCTTTGACAGGGGACCACTGGACGTCCTTGAGCAATTCTAACTATCTTGGAGTGACCGCACATACAATACAAGTCGTCAATAATGAATGGCATTTGGCGTCTTTCGTCCTGACCGTGCAAAAAGCCAACGACCGACACTATGCGGTAAACTGTGCGGACCAGTTTTTTTCGGTAGCCGAGTCCTGGGAGATTGAACGAAAAGTCACAACAATTGGTACAGATTGTGCCAGAAACATGATGGCAGCAGCAAGACAACTCCCGTTTCAGCACATGCCCTGTGTAGCGCACATTTTGCAAAGAGCTATCACAGTGTGCCTGGAAAGTTGTGGCTTTAATGATGTACTGACAAAATGCCGCAAGATAGTGGGTCATTTCAGACATAGCCCAGCCAACACAGAGGAACTGCATCAGGAGCAAAAGGCACTGGATCAGGAGAAGGAGCCCCTAGTCCAAGATGTTTCCACAAGATGGAACTCTACACTGTTCATGATTCGCCGTCTTCTCAAGAACAAAGATGCAGTAAATGCCACCCTGGCCAAACAGAAACACAAGCTGGTCTTGTTGTCTGCAGCAGAGTGGATAAAGCTGGAGAAGTTGGCTGCCATCCTTGAACCATGCAGGTAAACAGAGTAATTTAAATTATTTCTATAATAAATATTGCCTAAATTGGATTTGTGTAATTGCTAGCATAAAATAAAAATAAAACTTCCTTTCATTTGTTTTTTACTGCAGGTATGTGACTGAACTCTTTGGCGGTGAGACTTATGTGTCCTGTTCCGTGGTGTTGCCTGCCCTTCGATACCTGGACAACACCATGAAGGTCTCAGATGAGGACTCAACCTACATAGTGAGATTCAAGACTGCCTTAATGAAAGACTTGTCTGAGCGCAAAGCTACACTCAACCAAGAATGGCTCAAACTGGCTACAGTGCTCGACCCGCGCTTTAAAGATTTAAAGTGTCTCCCAAGAGAAGCGCGAGAAGGGGTGTGGAGCAGGCTTGAGGAGCTTCTGCAGGGAGAATCCAACAAGGATACTTCAGAGCACAGGAATGAGCCGCCAAAGACGAGAGGCCTCTTGTTCTTTGCTTCAGATTCTGACTCTGATGACAGTGATGATGGTCCTAGTCATGCCCTGAGCCTTTACAGAGCTGAACACTCAATCAGTGAGACAGACTGCCCACTAAAATGGTGGTCAGTACATGCTGGAGCTCATCCACAGGTGTCCAGTCTGGCCAAAAAGTATCTAGCTAGTCCCGCCACGTCCGTTCCCTGTGAGAGGATTTTCTCACTAGCTGGGAACATCGTTCAGAAGAAAAGAGCTGCATTGAGTGCTGAAAATGTAAATAGGCTTATTTGTCTCAGTAACTGGCTAAAGTAGAAGTAACTCCAGAGGCTTTTTCATCTTGGTTGCACTAAATGTTGAATGTTAGAAAACTTAATGTTGAAGTGATGCACTTTAATTATTATTTTCTTGCAGTTTTATTACCAGTTTTTACATTTCACTATTTGACAGAAAATGTTTGGCAATATTTTATGCCTCCTAGTTTTATGTTGTACTCTGCACTGGAAAGTAATTAGTTACTGTTGAGTGAACTGTTTACATTTCTAAAGAAAAATGTTTTCAAAGAACATGAATAATCAGGGTTCCTGAAACACTTGAAAGCTGAATAGCTATATTAGCACTTTGACCAATTGTTTGTTGAATGGCATTACGTATTAACAGCAATAAATTTGGTGTTAAGCTCAAAAAGGCTTTTTTATTGAGAACATAATTTGTTTTGTCAATATATGGTTTTCAATTAAAATGTGATTAATTTCGATTAATTAATTACAGACCCTATAATTAACTCGATTAAAAATTTTAATCGAGTCCCACCACTAATATATATATATATATATATATATATATATATATATATATATAAAAGTGTATTTATGAGAGTGCTCATTTGCTTGTGTGTGTGTGTGTGTGCGCGCACGTCAGCGTGTGTACCATGAGTGTGTTCAAGTGTATGTGAGTGTGTGTGCGCGCGTGTGACTATGCATTGCAATGTAAAAAGAAGCAACCTTGTTTTGACCCTGGCTGAGTAAGTGTAACAAGTTTCCTGTAAAAGTTTATCTTAGGGAAATGGGAGATTAATGAGTATGTTTTGATTGGACGCTTTTCCCCACATCTTACATATTTAGAGGTGATAGGATCAGAATATTTATTGTGTCTGACTTCAGGTCATTTGCTATGTTAATTTTATGAGCTTGATGTTGCTTTTGTCTCTCTGTCATGTGTTATTCTTCGGGAAACTGTGGGGGGACGATTTATATACTTTGCATACACTCCCCAAATGATGTACTCAGGCGCAATTATTTTGGGCATTTAGGCTGCCTTGGAACATCTAATTTAACTTGCACTCTGTGAAATTAAGTCTATTATTTCACCATCGAACTAGTATCTATTTAGTATGTGTCCGCTTGCTTGTTTGTGATAACACATCATTATACATGGCAGATCTCTCATGCAACCCTGCTTGAGACAGACAAAGCCCATTTTAATCTTAAGAGAGAACTACAGTATTAATTTCTCCTCAGATTAAAACTCTGTAAAACTGTAAGCATATATGTGTTAATACACAATGATTCACGTTTTCACAACTGCATAATCTTGTATCTGTAGATGCTGTGCTAGCGGTTACTGCTTACGCTAGCTACATGAAACACTTACAGAAAAATTAGTATTATTAATACAAGTATGTATTACTGGGTCATTACAGGTCCAATTCCCATTTTAGAAGCATGGATACAAGTAATGAGATCCATGATAATAAATTGTTATCAATTTGTGTTTTTCCTTTTGAGTTTTTGATATGTGTTTTGGTCCGCTTTGTTGAAAGGCAGCCCAGGGCAGCAGGCTAGCCAAAAGGTAGGCTACTTGACTGGTAACTGAAAAAATTGCTGGTCCCACCCCCCTCGTGTGGGGCTTGGGACTCTAACTTATATTTGAAGGCATGAAGTTGGAAAGGCCACTGGGCCTTTCAGCAAGACCCTTTACTCCAAAATTGCTCCAGGAGCTTTAACCCTGTTTTCCTCTGCCCCTCCACACTTGCAACAGTTCTATCTGGCATTTATCCCAGCACATCCTCACAAAAGAGAAACATGTTCCCTCATAGAACTTTCCCTTGTTAAATAAAGGTTTAATAAAAAAAAGAACTTTAATCAAAAACCTCAGATCAACTCAAAACAGAGAAGAGAAATATTGGCAAATGTTTCAGCATATGGTGCGGCAACAGTCTTCATGGAGCCTTAATAAAGCACTAATAAATTAATGAATCATTAAAACAAACTGTTGACACTAAAAACATCATAAATGCTATTAAATGTTCTGCGAAGAAGAAAAGCACCAGCAGATGATAAAATTCATCAAGGTTATTGTACGGAGCTGAGTAGATAGACTCATTACACAACATCAGTAATTTTTATAATATCACATCTTTCAATCTGTCCATTATGAAACCTTCTTACTTCTGGCCAGAATCACAGAGGATATCCCAGCATGCACTGGTTGAGAAACAAGACCACAGCCAAGACAGGACTCCATTCCATTGCATGGCAGAATATAAAGCATTTTCTCAGTTTAATACATTAAGCATTATTTATTGAACCATGAAACTGTGTCACCCATGTTTGCCATGTGAAAAAATACCATAGCAAGCAAAATGTATGCAAACAAACCCAGTAGTTCAAAAACACCATAGTGCTACTTAGTATAGAGCTTTACTATATACGCTGTATGAGCTGAACATATCCAAACTAAAACATGTCAACTGAGATTAGCACTGCATAGTTTTTTTAACTTCTTGATCCTCTCACTACGGAAACTGTGGCAAAATGCTACATGCTAAAACACCTGCTTTTTAGATGAAAAAAAGGGAGCAGAATTGCAATGCCTAAGTGAACGAGACTGTAGCAGCAGTATTAGTGTAGAGAATGTAAAATAGAGAAGATTAGGGCCTAGCTTTAGTCCATCTTGTCCAGGGGACGCGGTGACTAACCTGGGCAAAATTGAGTGGGGGGAGAAACCATGTTCATGGATTATTCATGTATAATTACAACAGACTCTCAAATAGGCCTAAATCAACCCCTCCTCTGAAAAGGCCGGCCCCATTACCACCCGTAACATCTCAAACCGCCATTGGTTCAAGTATAGAGTGCGATCAATACTGATAAATGCTAAAAATGGAGTATGGAGGGGAGACACATAAATCTGAGGGGTTATGGTTAAAGGGAGCAGCTGGGGGGGGGGGGGTAGATAGACAGGTCAAACCTTTCCGCTCCCCCCCCCAAACAGCAAACACGCACACACACACACACACACACACACACACACACACACACCCCATATCAGTTTTATTTCTCCCTCCCACCCTCACTTGAGCAGAAGGGAGGAGGAGGTCGGGAAAGGGAAGAGGGTGCTGATAATCAAGTCTGATCAGAGAGAAGCAGGGGGGTGGGAGCTTTGATTTACACAAGCTGTTCTTTAACATGGGACAGAGAGAGAGAGAGAGAGTGAGGGGTTGTACAGAGTGTGAGAAGCTCAGGGGTGAAGAGAGAGGTAACCGGGCTTAAGTGAGTGAGCAGGGGAGAGTGAGACAGAGAGAAGAGGCTCCTCTCAAGGTCAACTCCAGGTGAGAGAGGGGTCGTGTGGAGGTCACACCGGCGAGCTCTCAAGCAGGCCACCCCATTACAGTGCATCTATCCCAACATGTCAAACCCACCCTGGTGGGCTCCAGCTCCCTGTGCGCGGGAGTGGGGGGCAGGAATAAAGAATGTTCCAGATGATTGCGAAACGGCTCCGCTTTCAGCCACTAACTCCTTTTCATGTAAACGTCGGCGTCAGGCACTCCTTACACACCCGTTCTGTCTCCCTCTCTCCTATCTTCTGTACATTTCTTGGCGGGCCGACAGGAGAACAATAAAAGAGAGCGAAAGAAAACAGTGAAAGACTGGTCTCTTGTTGGGGTTGCCAAAAGGTCAGTGGTGACAGGCTTGGGGGTTAAACTGCCAACTTAAAATACTGTTCATTACCCTCTGCAGCCTCTCAATAAATTTACCTCTTTGTGTCACAGTCAATGCCATGCCTCAGCATTTGGCATCCCCTAATTTATTGGCGATTGTTGAGTTGTATAGAGGGCCTTTTATATGAAGGTAGCATCGATCTTATGCTTAATTTAAGTCTCCTGTCAGAATATGCACACAGACTTTAAAAGTTGCTACCATGTTGTTTTTGTATGTGTGTGTGTCTGTGTGTGTGTCACTGTGTGTGTGTGTGTGTGTGCGCGTGTGTTTGCGTGAGTGTTCGCGCACACACGTGTGATTGTGTGTGTATGTGTGTGTGTGTGTGTGTGTGTGTGTGTGTGTGCGCGCATATATAACTACGTACAAGTGTGGCTGACGATGTGTTTATGCTTAAATCTGAGTGGCTTCTTGTTAACATTTGTTATCTAATGAATACCAGGACCAATAAATGAGCAATGCTCTCCCATCTGATTTTATATTCATGTAAAGTGCTTGATACACATGGTAACGCATTTACAAAGGGGCACTGGTACAATAATAAGAGGGAAACAAGTCTGTGGCGCAGTTTAGCAGAACCCTGTCTACCCTGTGCAAATTACAACACTAGAAAGTAATTAATGCTCCTCAAAACCTGTTCAGAGTTTATTACTTGATTTATATTTGTCCCACTTTATAGGTCCACAGCCATCTTTTACCTGCATGCATTAAATTCAGCACCGTAAGTGTAGAAGTAATTCATTAAATAAATAAACAAATAAATCACCTCGCAGCTAATTTGCCTAATGATATTAGAGATGAGTAACTGTACAAATTGCGGAAAGTACAAGCCACTATTAACCTACCCCACCTTTCATTTCTGCAGTTCAAAATGTCCATCCATTTTCATTTGAGCAAAACAAAAACATAATTAAAAATTTGACACTTGACACGGATTCCACAAATAATACGCTGCTTCTCCGGCATAATGCAGCGGGGTCAGAAACTCAAGTTTGCTGGCAGTGTGCAGGAGGAAGAGGCGGGGGGGGGGGGGGGGGGGTGAGAGAGGGAGCGGGGCAGAAGAAGTGGAAAGGGGTCATCCATTCAGGCCACAGGGAAGTTCGGAGAGACAATGCTGGCTTTGAACAAAAAAATGAAGAAAAAAACAATACTATTAATTATCGCAGTGGAAATAGCGAGGGCTTGTTACTTTTTTACAAAACATATCATTTTCTTCCCTCGGTCCCGGCTCCCTTGGGGGAGCTGGATATAAATGCAGTGACTTAAATAACAAGAGACTAACATCATTTTCGCAACAAGGTCTGCATAATTTCGTGACCATGAGTGAGCAGCTGACTTCGACTAAAATGTTTCAGTTCGGCGCACATATAGGCGCATAAATAATTCAGAATTAATCCCTGCAGAGGGGACAATGGGAATCGTAAATTATCCGCCTGCGATCCTTAACATTAGAGGCAATGAACCTATAGTAACAAACTAGACGAGTTACTCATTACATGCGTTCTGTAGACACCTTAACCTCTGAATATTAATTTTCCCCGAGCCGCAGTAGGTGGAGGCTCTACAACGCTTTCCTGTTTTTTCGCCTGCTAAGGCGTGATGCATGAAGCGTATTTACAACCTGCTCAGCGAGCGTTCAAGCCGAGCGTGTCACTTGCTGCCAAACACCGTAATCCCTGCATGCAGACCTGTTCGTCAAAAAAACCACATATTTTAAATGACAAACGGACATGCCAGCGCAGGTAAACCTTTTGATATGGAAATGACAGGATATTAATCTTCCCTTAAAGAACCTGTGCTAAAAAACAGGAAGCTATACCCTGTTCAGCATCTGCGGATATTTATGAGAACATTCAGAGGTATGAGAATTCATCGCTACCAAGATTAGAATTCACAATACCTTGACTCAAGGAGTACTCCTGGTTGCTTATAATAATTATTTTTTTTTTTTGTAATAGGTAGTGTAGTCCAGGGGTACTGGGCCAGTGACACTGAGAACAGGGTTGGAATGTCATTATGGACAATGTATATGTGAACATCCTTAAAATAATACTCACAGTCTATGTTAACCTCAGATTGATTTTTTCAAACCTGGATTACAAAGCCATAAAGCATAGCTGTGGCACCCTACAAATACTTACAGACTGCACAGTAGGTAACCCACCTACTTCAGAGTCGGTTGTGTTTTTGCCTAAATTGTTCAGGCCCAGTGGGACTGCGCATTAAGGCTATGTGAAATGGCTGGTCAAGCCTGTGTTACACTTCAAAAATAAAGAAAATTAAAGCTGCAAGCAGTGTTCGAGCACATGTGACCTCCGCAGAGTTGATTCTCCCCAAAAGAGATGACCCTAAGATATTTCAGAACATTTGCAAAGAATCTTCCATGTGAATATGAAATAATGTAGCATTTACAGTACATCGCTCTCGCAATGTGGAGTCATCGTCAAGTTTGAAAAGATAGCCTGTGGTCCTGGCGACAACAAAAGACTTGATTTTCCAGTTAAGATTAGGAGGTTTTTTCTGAATATATGAGAAGATTCTTTAAGAGCAAGTCCAGCAATTATATCTCACTTCCTGTATGCCATCTTTGTCATCAAATTCAAAGAAAACACACAAGTGCTTTGTCCTAGCAATGCCATAGTACACAGACAAGCTTAAAATGCCCTCTGGATAACACATATTGAATTTCAAGCCCATTGGTTGAATGGAGCAGAATGCAAATTTTTTAAAATGCAGCCATAATGAGCAAAAGGACCCACTAAATCATCATAATTACTCATAATGTGATGTATGGAGTTCAGAGATTCATATAAAATGGCTGAAAGTTTATTAAAATACTGCCAACTTCATGTTTTTTTCATTACAGCAACACCCTGTTGGTAACTGACACCAATTATTTTCTGGGACTGCATTAAATGTGTTGTTGGTGGTCAAACTGCAAAAAATATAAAAAATATAAGTGACCATTTTTATGAGCAATAGTCTGAAGATTATCTGAACCAAGTTTGCTCACGATTGGTTGACATTTGTTGGAAGAGAAACAAAAAACTTTTTTTCTTTTTTACATTAAAAATAGTGAAAAATCCATTTTACATGGTTAAGGAAGAAGAAGACGAAGAAGAAGAATTAAGCACCTTTGCACCCTCAGTGATTGGCCGTGAAAAAAATAAGGAGATTAACTGTATTAACAAATTGTCAAGTTTAGTTGGAGAACACACTGTGTGCCTCACACGGAGGCTTCTTAACTGCAGGAACCCGACGAAGACTCCTTACCTCTGTATGCTAAGGTATGAGCAACACTACAGGAGCTCCATAGGGGCTGTGTCAGTACCAAACTAGTCTCCATCTTGAGCACCAAAGATTATCTCAAGTGTTCACACCTGGGCAGCCACTTCAGGTATTCAAGCGAAGGAAAAAAAAACCTTAAATATGTTCAAGGGTCAATTGTACTGACTGAAGTGTAATGGCCACTTGCTTGGCCTTTAAGGGCTACAATGACCCCTCCCAAAACTGTTGAGCTCAAACAGTTAAATGGACACAGCGAGAAAAAATTGGCAGTGTGGCGAGGGCTAGGGATGCAAAAATATCTGAAAAAAGAGATGAAAGATGAAATTCTTCACTGTATCTTGGAAGCTTTGCATAAAACCTTAAAACCCACAACCGATAAAGCATTTATCGTCTAACTACAAATCATCAGCAGAACTCCGCAGAAATTGAGCTGAAAACAGCGTGTGTATTATAGCATTAGTAGACCAGACTCAATGTTTTGGCAAAGAAGAAGAAATTAAGGAAGAACTTATCTGGGATAAAAGACGGCACCTGGTATTTAAAAATATCCAATTTAAAAACTACTCCGAAATATACATATAAAACAGGAGGAACAATGTAGCCTACTTCAAATTCGTACTTCTATTCATACAAAAACATCTTTCTAAGGTATTGGATAAAATGTGTTAAATATTCAACATTTCAAATAGCCAGGCTATTAAATCTAATGTGCATAATCTGCTAGTTACTTTGTTCCATGCATTATAGAGCTGAACTAAATAATAAAGCCTAAAGCCGAACTATAATGGCTTTGCTGAGCAAAGCCAAGACATATTCAAACCTTATTTTTATTTTTAATTATCGCGCAGATTTCAAAGTCCAAATACTCCTGATAATATGCATTCCTGTTGGCTGAATTTCATGTCCTTGGACCATAGTGAGAATCATATAACTTTTAACGTATGGACTCCCCACCTGTGTAACTTCACAATGCCACACCAAGACAGTTTGTATTTATTCTATTCTATTTAGTAACTTTTGCTTTTACCTTAACCCATGAGGTCACTGTCAGGAGTTGAGCTTTGGACTGGTAAATCTTTGAGTTAGCTCTACTCCAGCGTGTAGGAATGTGCTAGGAGTAGTATGCTGTTTGTCAAATGCATTTCCCCCATTAGAGACCGAATAAAGGCACTTCACCTTTTAATTTTCCAAGAGGAGCATAGGGATTTCTAGGGGAGATGGGCGGTTGTTTTATTGCTTGAAATTTCATCACAATAAAAGCTTGTGCGAAAGGTGGGATAATCGCCTGCCCATAAATGTTTCAATGCAGATTACATGCTACTTGTCTCACTAATCCTGATAATTGATGAACTCCATTGCTGATGATATTTATATGTAATTTGTTTATTAATTAAGATAACACTTATTTTTGGACCTAAACCAAGTAAACCCAATTATCTGCTCTGCAGATTGAAAAAGCATATTTTGCTAAACACTAAAGCAGTCAATAAACTATAATCTTTGCAAAATTAAATTCATACTCTGTAATGGTAAAAATAAACCCAGTCACACTTGATTATGCAGGCATTAGAGTGTTAAACATGAGAAAATGGACGATGAAAGACAAATAATTGTTAGCTAATACTTACAAACGGTGACTTGTTTGTATTTATCATATTCTATGTAAATCCCTACTTTTCCAGTCCTTAAAAATGGCCAAATGTGTATCTTATCCCTGAATAAATGCTGACAGGAAAAAATAATGGATGAAGTCTCTTTGTGTTTTTATGCAAATGATTAATTAATATTGTCTGTTGTTTTTCAATGTAAATATTGCCTGGGACATGAGTGCTATTTTCTGCAGCAGTTGAAGAATGGTGCACATCACCAGTATTGACATTATTTTGGCACCTGAAACACCAGTGTCACATACGTTTATTTCCTGATTTATACACTCGTGATTGTGACTTGATATTCACCTCCACTATGCAGCACTAGTCACTGATTGCGCACTGCAAGATATTACAGCTTAAACATTTTAAAAGCAGTCTGTCGACAGTAATTTTTATTTCACGAAATCAGAAGGATGATCAGAGTACTTCAGCTTAGCTACAAGTCAGAGGAGAGGGAGGATGTGGAATAAAGTGCATAGGAAAGTGGAACAAAAATATTTATTCAACTTTTTTATGGAAATTAAACTGTTGAAATACAAAAAGTCAGGATTAGCATGAATTAAGCGCTTATATCTCATTGGGAACATTTCCAATGCATGTAAGGAACAGAAATGGAAAAACAGAGAAGAGAGAGCAAAAAAAAACTGAATTTGACCTTTGCTCCTCTGGCTCAGTCGAGATGTGCGAATTCCGATAACACTTTAAAGAAAGCCGAAGAAAAAAAAGAACAGAGAGAGAGAGAGAGGAAGGGGGAGGAAGGAGAAGAGGGAAAAATGGAGAGATAAAATGACATTAAAAGCCAGGCCGGAACTGATTGATGCGCTATAATATTTGAAGTGGGCTGACGGCGGCGCGATAGAGGCACAGAGGTCAGCGCGAGGGGCGCACTAATGAGAGCTTTTATAGCACTCCACTCTAATCGCGAGGCGCGCCAAAAATCTCCCCCGACCGCCAGCCAGCCACCCAAAAATCACATCCGAACAGAAAATAACATGCTCGATTTGGCCTGTGAAAGGTGGTTTGAACAAATCTTTGTGATGTATTCGAGTGTTTGCCCAGACACACGCGCATGTGCTCTCCCTCTCTCCCGCTTCTGTTGTCGGCAAATACACATTTTTCACTCTCCAGAGCATGATGACGGAGGGGGTGGATTGGTCTCGGGGTGATTTCATCTGCCAAGGCTCAAACCCGACCTGTTTCATCTCCTGCAGGACTGGCAGTACAAGCTCTAAGACCAATTGGCTGCAGTCCATAACAGAGTCAAGGCCTTTACAAAAAAAAAAAAGTCGAGCCATAGAGCTGGATACTACGTGCGTATCACTTCCTGTGCAAATGTCCTTGTCTTCACTCTGCACATATGTCACAAAACTTACAGGAGGCAAAAGGAAGTTAAACGGTAACACTTTACAATAAGGGTACATTAACTAACATCAGCTAATGCAGTAAGAGGCATTAACTACCAGTTAATTAACAGTAAAACTAATGGGTCAACTAATCATTTACTAATGGTGTTCATGTTAATTAAGGTGTTCATTCATACATTATTGAATAGTTTAATAGTTTGAGGTGTTGCTTAAGGGATACTTAAGGGATGTTTCCAACTTCATAATAAGGATGCCAAAAAGCATTCATAAATGGTAAGTCAAGGTTACCTCATGCTTATTTAGCTCTGTAATGCATTAGTTAAATGTTAATTAATTGGTAGTTAATGCTTATTACTGTATTAGCAAATGTACCCTTACTGTAAAGTATTACCGGTTAAATGAATCTACTTACACAATCCAGAGTCGATTATTCTAAAACTGCATGCCTTTGCACCTAAATGTGAATAGAGAAAAACTTCTATTCTTGCATTAAATCTTAAGAAAACCATGTAATTATTGCTTTCAGCAGTGTCTTTATCAATTTAGCTCCAACAAATGCAGTTTTTTTTATGCCAAGCACTTGTGAATTGATTACATACTGATGACGACCCACAATAAAAAAAAAAATATGTAGAAAAAATAATGGGCACCATACTGCCTCTATGTCTCCAAATATGACAAACTATTTAATCTTTTACGTTGTAGAATATCATACATTTTTTTAGAATTATAAAAATTTTAATGAAGGAATTTTTTTCTTTTTTTTTTTAAATCAGCCAACAAGGCCAAGTTCTTCGGTTGCACGCATCGTTTTATAAAAACAGTTCATTGGGGAACGTCAGATTATGCAGGTGCTTCCTAAAAAGGAAAGAAATGCTTGTTTTCTCGCTCTCTCCCCCTCATTCTTTCTCTCATCCCTCTCTGTTATCTCTCCCTGTCTTTCTCTTCCCCTCTCGCTCTGTGTGGTATGAGCTGGAGGTTAAGAAATGTGTGTCATCAGCTGAAGCGCAGTATCAGAAGCAAACACACAGGAGCACTGCCAGCGCATACAGGCCTGCCTGCAGGCTAACACATAGCCGCAGATCCTCGGACGAGCATTTCACAGAGCTGCAGCTCAGAGGAGCTGCAGCCCAGGGAAGTGGGCTGGGGGAAGTATTTGATGTGGGAACACCGAGGTCAGACAGAGCAATCGGTGCAGCACACAATTACCTCCCCCAGAAAGGTTCCTAACACTCCAAAATACAAAGTGTTATATATACTCAACTGACCATTAAGCCACATTATTTTCAGCATTCAAAGGTTATTTAGTACTAGCTACACATGCTATCAATGTTTTTGATTTATATTGATATGAAAATGAGAACACATTAAATTATTTTATTTTTTTTTTTGGAAATACACTGGGAGTATCAGTAAAAACAGGTTGACAGAGTGAGTAATACTAAATTGCTGATAAAACCAGTCATGAGACACAAAGCCTCTGAAGGTTGCCTGATTAGCATTTAAGGTTGCCTTGGTTTTCTCGAGACTGTTTTTTTTTCTCTCTCTGAGCCACAAGGAAAAAAAACTGCAAAAGGTCTAACAGGGGCAAAACTCATTTCAAATGTCATGTCTTATTAGAGTGAAATGGAGAGATTTGTCGTGTGCTCTTCCTCCGATGAGTCAATGAATTTGTCAAAATTTTATGATAATTCATTCAATTATTCCTAAGACATTTAAATGGCAGGAAAAAAAGAGAATGACTTTAAAAGCAATGGATGAAGAATGAGTGAGGGATAAAGAGAGAGAGAGTGAGAGCGGGAGAGAGAGGAAATTCACAATAATCCCGCTCTTGATATTACACTGCCTCCAGAGGGGCTTTAAAAGCCCTGTATCTCAGTGTGAAGACTGCTAAAAGTTCTCTCTCTCTCTCTCACACAACTTGGCAAACACCCATTCACCCCCCTTCTCTGTGTTCCTTCTGCACCCCTAATGAAGCCTGTTACTCTCTCCCTCTCCCCTGCACACACACACACACACACACACACACGCGTGCATGTGCACCCACATACAAAAAGGAAGGCAGGCAACTCACACACAAACAGACACACAGAGGAAAGTACACAGAATAAGTCAGGCACGCACACAAACACACACACACACACACACACACACAGGTGCGTGCGCACACACACATGCACACAAACACACACACACATGCACACACATACATACACACACAGGAAGTCGGGCAGACACACACAGAGACACACACAGACACACACATGCACACGTCACTCTCCCAGGAGGAAAGACAGTAAAATTGGCCCTCCACAGTTCTGGACCTCCTAACCTTTGACCTTGGCCTGTCTCGGAGGGTGGAGCTTTACTGGGGGAGAGTCTCTCAGAGGAAGCCCTCTGCTCTCGGTGACACGGATAAGCTCCCCCTCTAGTGTCCACAGCTCCTCACATCCCAGCACTGACTTTAGTCCCATCACAGCCTCTTTAAGTTACCACCCTTATTACACACCACGTGTGAGTGCGCCCAAAGTGCAACACCATATTATTCATCCTATTTTTACACTCCATCTTCCATTAATTCTCCCTCCAAAGCTAATTTCCACCAGTAAACACAAGCTGCAAAAACACTCAGAAACCTTTGTCTCTCAGTGACACAGACAACTCTCTTCTTTGTCAAGAATTCATTTCTATTTAACAGTTCATGAAATGTCATCAGCAGCATTAGCAATGTTGCTAAACGTTTACAAATAAACAGGCTATTAACAGAACCTCATAAAACAAGAAGTTGCAGCTTTTAACGCTACCAGATGTCGTTCCCTCGAACACAGAGAGTAGGGAGAGTCTATTGTGAGAAACCGTGACTAGGCCTGTTTCACTTCCAAATGCATACATTACATCAGCCAAAGGTCCTCATGCAGTCAGCTCACACAGTGCACTCAGCTAAAAGCTCCAGCTGCTACATAACCTGACCACAAGGCGCTTAACCAACTACCCTGAAAGACTGATGTTCAGCAATTCTCTATTTTTGTTCCTTTTTTCAGTTTTATTACTTACTTCAATGTCTGAACAAATAAAAATTAACTGTATAAATAAGCCTGTACAACTACAGGAGACTAATTTCAAAAGTGAATTTGTGAAAGATTGCAGTCGCTCGCAGCTGATTTAGCGAACCAAAAAGATTTGATAACTTAAAAAAAAAAAGGTTTTTTTTCTCTAAAGTAACTCCACTCAATATTCAATTCAATAAAAACAAATAGATAATTGTGAGAGTTAATTGCAACATGGAGAATACAGTGAGAACTGTTAAATTGATATTTAAATAAACAACGTAATATATAATATATATTTATATGCTGACTTACACATCACTACCACACAGAAAATAAACAAACACTAAACATGCTCTAAAAGACCATTGCCAGACCACAGCAATTAGCTTCTCAAAAAAGTTTAACAGCATTTTATGGCCATTCATTACACACAATTTAGGAAACTGAATTACCTTAAACTAACAAACAAATCCAGGCAAACAAGCACACTAATTACACTTTTTCATCCTAAGTTATCAGGAGCTTTCACAGTGACCCACAGATTCAGAGGAGTTGGGAGTGTTGTGACGATAAAAGGCAGAACACAAAACAGAAACAGACCAATAATCTGCAGCTTTGCCTCCTAAATGAGAGCCACTCCAAGCTCTAATGTAGACAAGTCATTTTGTACAAGCCACTAAAAACCTGCGGGGGTTAGGAGCCTACATCGCGGGCCACTCGTTTCAAAGATCTTTTGCAATCAGTTACACAATAGAGCCCCTCATTTTATGCTGCTACATCATAAAAGTGCTTCTTTTGTTACATTTCCATCCTTAAAAGGGTCTTAATCCTTTTCTTTTCAGGCGAGTCTATGGCAAATTCCACTGGGACATCCCATTCGCTGCGAGGGCTGGAGTGACCCACTCAGAAAGCAGCATGCTAAAGCTTTGAGTCTTTCTTTTCCTGCCACTCTCCTGAGAACATTAAATCGTACTTTTCATTCCCCTCACCATAGGGGGAAGCCCCTTAATGATGACACAGAAAGAAAAATTCCTCCACTCTGTCCTATGATACCATTCGGCTGTCAGGCGGGCGTCTCCCCGGACAGAGAATCAAACATGGCTTCCAGCAGGTGGAGGAACGCTGAAGGTCACCGCGCCGCAGAAGGGGGAGCAGCGGCACTCGAGAGGACACGCAGGTTCCCACAGCAAATTAAGTCATCTGTGAAAACTTTTAGGTCTTCCTTTATGTAACAGAGCGGGACTTTCATTTAATGAGACGTTTTTCTTTTCGGTAAAGAGAGGTGGGGATTGGGCCGGCGCTCCTTTCTCCTCTTCTTTTCTCTGGATGAGGCCGCGGGCATGTGACCAGGGCTGCCCTTCATCCGTGCGTGTGTGTGTGTGTGAGCATGTGAGAATGCACGCCTGCATGTCTTTCTTTGAGCGCGGGCCCGTGTGTACTGTGTGTGTGCATGTGCACATACACGCGTGCGTTTGAACCCTATAAAATATCATCAAGCACAGCTCGCCTTAATTCGGATCTGGCATCAGGCATTGGTCCTATTATTCGTCATAGTACTTCTAAAAACATTTTAGAGCACGAAACATCGCACTTTCTTTCTAGTTTTCCCATTTCTCCCTTAGTGAGCGTGGCAGTGTCTCAGGGGAGAGCAGATTAATCAAGTTAGAACTGAGCTGTGTGCCTGCAGCGACCGCAGCCCCCAGCCTGCTGCTGCTCACTGTGTCGGGAGCTTCAATGGGAACATTGTAGTCACATAAAACACATGTCAATCAAGACCAAAAAATTACCCCTTATTGTTATCCATTCAGCATCTGTGGCATTCCAGCAATTTTTTTTTTTAGATTCTAGAAGGAAATATGAATATTTTCAACATATGTATTTTCCTCCCTGTGATATTTAACACGTAGCGAAAAATGCCTGGATAACGCAGAACAGTTTGTTGACCTAAAACACGGGAGATATGAAAGCTACTTGGCTTCTTTGATTTATGTGGGGAGGGGGTTTCAGGGTAACAGCGGTTTCTGTTGGCTCTCTTTTTCATATTTACCAACAAAAAAGGCTGTAAAATGGACACATTAAAGCGTTTCCAAGTACCGCGTTACTGTCATTTAATCAATCTACCTAAAATCCCTAAAAATTCCCAAAAGTTCCGATACTTGATTGAAAACAAACGTGCCTTTTAAACCAGAGATATTCTGTGAAAGCATTCTCATCAATACCGGTACTATTCCTTTTACAGTTCTTACTATTGTTTATAACCATATACAGCTGAAAAGGAACATAAAAAATAATAGCCTGTTCTCATACACTGGCTCGGTGACCAAAAAATATATCAACTCTCTCCATGAAGCCACACAGAATGCTAACATGACTGAGTCTAATTACACAGGATAACGCTTTGGTAAATGCATAATGGGCTGTCCATAAATGAGCTGCCTTCATGGTTGTTAAGGTTTCTCTGTAACCATACTCGTTAACTTTTTTTTTACAAAAAATGAATTACAAATACAAGCAATCCTAGGTGAATAATTGAACATACAAAAGCATGTTTGCATGCGCAAGCATGAACTGATTTAAAAAAAAATTTTTAATCATGTGCTGAACACCCACTGCATTTAAATCAGGGCCTTTAGCCATTTCACAGTATGTAAGAAAAATCAAACATTTTGTTCTCGTATAAATTTATGGGAAGCAGATAGCAAACAGGTGTAGAGCAGTAAGAGCTCCCACATTCACAGAAGGTATGGTATTCTTAAGATGCTCACTATGCTGCATTAATCCAAGTTGGCGAGACACTACTCATGGTATCATCCAGATTTACGGAAAGAGCAATGCAAAGAAACACCTCGCTGGAGACTTCAAAACATCTGCATTTAATTTTTACTTTGAGTTGATTAATCCAAAAAATAAATTCACAGAAAAAGTTAACAATAAAAAAGGCATTCATTACAAAATAGAATCTATTCATATAATGCTCCCCCAAATTCAATTAAAAATATTGTCAATCTGATTTTGTTGATTTAGCCGTTTTACAGCAAAATAATTTTTAGCTCACTGCAACTTTAACCAGAATTTGTACCAGATCAGATTCCCCCTTGAGACTTCCCCCTCTTCAGTCCTGAAATGGCATAAACTAGTCATGGTATCAAGCATTATCGTCAGTGTCACTTCCCATCATTTGGTCATGCACGCATCATAAACCCTTGCATCTAGGTGGTAAAAATTTTGAAAGGAGCAGTGTTATTAATTCCTGGTTCTTATTAGCTTACTTCTTGCATTAGCACAAAGAGCTTGGCAGAGTGACACAGAGAGAGGGTCCGGATGCAAAACAGATGTGACAGCGAAGAGAACAGGAAACGAGAGATTAATCCATCGACCTTTGACCTTCAGCGTTCTTTCACCAGGCAGGGTCCGATCGGCCCAGAGGACTTCTGAGCCGTCAACTCCAGAAGTCCGATACCTTGTTTAATTTCTTTTTCCCCCATTGCAGCACACCTGGCATGTGAGCATGTAGAGTTAATTCACTCATGTGTTTATTTTGTGCAATTAGTTTAATCATCATGCCACATGATATATAATGCCAGATTTCCCATCATCTTTTTATTTTCACCCAATTTATTAAGCAATTAAAATCCTTACATTATGCACCCTTTATGCCACAGTATCCGGTCGTTCAAGGAGGAAGGAATTATTATACTGAATGGCATAATAATTATCATAATATTACTCTAATTCTCAGAGTAGTATTTAAATTATATGGTTGGCTGATTGCATGATGAATAAAGTAACCATTTTCCAGGAGCACTCTGAGCAGCACAACTCCCCTCACTGAAATCAAGATAAGCCCTCAGTGCAAGAGAAACCAGAGGCAGACCTGTCCAAAACCAGCCAGCCTGCAGCCTGCATCACAGCCTCTAATTGGTTCTTTCAGTTCCAAAATAGTTGGCAATTTCCGAATCGCACAATATTAGCGGCTGTACGAGCCAAAACGCCTTGATGCTCTGCCAGTGTGTAATTTTCTAAACAGGCGGGCCAAATCAATAGAGAGAGGAGTTATTTGTGTTTGTTTGTTGGTATTCTGTAGGTTGTTTAAAAACATTTAACATGTAGTTACTTGGTATTGCAATAATCAACAACATGATATTAAAAATGTATTTTAAAAAATAAATTGCTGAAAACAAAGATATTTGCACATGGAACTATGTTCTTTCATTTTATAAAGGTGACTTTTCATATAAGTAGATTCAATGTAATATTTATGTTTTATTAAAGTCAGCCAGGAGCCCCCCCCTCCCCCCCCGATGTTTACTGATATTTAAGTAAAATATCATAAAGTACAAATATATGGAACACATTTAGCTTCATCAACAATAGACATAACTTTTAGAATTCATCACACAGAGCTGAACACCTGGTTATTAGGTCCAGAATATTCACTTATATGATGCTCTTATACATATGTGGCTGCACTGAGCCTTAATTTCAAACAGACGTAATCCATTTGAACACCTGGATTTGTTGAAATATACAGTACTATTAAAAAAAAAAAAAAACTATTCAACCCCCTGGTGTTTTCATGTAAATTTGGTTGCATTACAATCTGCAATTAAAATAAATTTGGGGGGTTTGACACCATTTGATTTATACAAATTTCCATGCACTTTGAGCTGCAAAATATTTTTTAAATTGCAATGGGAATCTTATGTGTTCACCCCTCAAACCACCACCACCATCACCACCTACCCAGCCACAGTCAATACTTTGAAGAGCAAACTTGTGCTACAATTACCACTGCAAGTCTCTTTAGGGATGACCCCACAAGCTTGCCACATCAAGCCACTGGGATTTTAGCCCATTTTTCAAGGCAAAATCATCCAACTCCAAACAGATGGGTTGTGTACAGCGATCTGCAAGTCATGCCGCAGATTCTGAACTGACTTGAGGTCTGGGCTTTGACTAGCCCATTCTAAAATATTCAAATGTAGCTTTAGTGGTATATTTACAGTCATTGTACAGCTGGAATGCGAACTTTTGTCCCAGTCATACATCTCTAGCAGAATGGAGCAGATTTTGATCAAGACAGTGCCATGTATTTTGTGTAATTAATCCATCTTTCCTTCAATCATGACCAGTTTCCCAATCCCTGCTGATGCAAAGCTTCCCCACAGGATGATCCTGCCAGCGTCATGCTTCTGTGGGTGAAAGAAATGTTAGGTTAGCAAATTAAATCAGATTGTTCTCATATTTAGTGGGGTAATTAGAGGTGATGAGGTCATGCCACCCATCCATGGTTAGGATCAGTCAACTATAAGTATGCAGTGCATGCCAGGAGAAAACTGCGCGGGCACTATCAGTCACTCCTGCCAGTTCTCCGGCGGGCACTATTTTGATGGTGATGGTACTTGGTACAAGTACCAAGCTTAAAAAGGCAGATTTGCTTTAACTACTGCTTCCAAGCCAATATCCATCCATCCTCACACAGTCCCAAAATGTAGTAAGTTTAAAATAACCATAATGTTAAGAAAGGACTCTAAAAAACCATTTTGTTCAGATATATTGAGTTGAGAGGTAAAGACACCGCTGAATTTTTCTTTGTGGTAATAAAACATTGTACATACCGAAAAACACATCAATAACTCATAAAAAATGACATTACTATTCAAATTTACTAAGAGATACATGATTTGATATCCTTATATAGCCGGTCTAATAGTTCAGCGTTGTGTTGTGTGTAATGAATAATAAGGCGAAGACCACTCCTCTCTTGCCAGCCAACAGATTTTTATTCTGCATGCAACGCATTAATATGAGTAGAGCAACTTTGCATGTCATGTTTCTACATCGACAGCTATCCACTGCAGAGCTTAATACTGAGTATACAGCATGTCAAAACATTTTCCAGTCAAAGGGACTGAAAACATACACTTCTTTTACCTTAGATAGCGGAGGTAGTTTTGAAACGGGGAGCTCACATACCTACGTGCAATGGAGTACAGCAACTTTGCAAGTCACGTTTCTACAAGCACACCTTTAAACTAGAGATGGAAGAAACGGCGAACTGCACAAGAAACCACCTAGAGCTCCATTAGCCTGGACTTACGATAGGTAAATTAGCATGCTTCACAAAAGTTCCGTACACGATAAAATAAAAATGTATAAACTCCAAAGTAATCATCGAAGCAACAATGAACAAAATCTTTGACCTCTACAAAGAAGTACCTTTGCCTCCGATTAGCATTTTACTGCGTTTTACAAAACCACTGAAGAACACTTATTTCATCTTACCTCTCCAATGAGCTGAATACTGAGGAGAATACCACAAATTTGGAGGACGTTACGTCACCCAATTGTCAAAGATCAAACAGCATTAACATAAAAATTCTACTGAATTAAAGAAAACTCCCCAAAACAATACATGCATAGATAAGAGGAAAAGAATAATAAGCGCGAACAGAATGGGTCGGATATACCGAACTGAATATGAGTACGCTTCCTCACTACTGGCACTGGTTGCCTTGATCTGAGAGGATGTGGCAATTGCTAGTTTTGATTATGACATTGTCATTATCGTCATGGTTTCCGGGGTAGGTCAAATGGGCTAACGCTTGGATTAAATAGTGGCGTGCCCGTGAAGTGACTCATGGGCACTATATGTTAAATCGCGGCCATGAGGACGACTTGACAAGCATTTACGGGCGCCGGCGCGATTGTGCCCATCTTGTGGCATGCACTGAATATGTATCATTTACAATTTTTTTAATGTAAATTTATTGATTTTTCAGTGTGTAGCTCATAATTGCATTGCAGTTCACAAGTGTGGTTGGAGTGATTTTATATTTGGTGGTATGATTTGTGATGGGGAGCCACCCATTGATTTTTTTTTAGATTGATTAATGATAACTATTGAAAACAATTAATGATTAAACATGTTAACCCCTTAACCCTGACGTCCCGGTACCAGGGGGCAGTGGTTACGCATAATAAATACATCATGTTTCCATATCGCAACATTGTCACGTGGCATATCCACATTTCATGAAGAAACTCGACCAAAAGCTCATGTAGACCATTTTTACCTCAACTAAACACAGTTCAAGCACCAAGCAAGTAAATAGGCATGTAGCAAAACATAGGATAAAATCATATCAGCGCTGAATTGCCAGAATTTCTCCCGAATTGCTGCTATGCACACAAAAAATACCTCAAATGAAAGAGTAAAGTCCGCAGAATCCAACAATATGAGCCCTGTCATTTTAAACTGACACCACACTCAAAGAAAAGCAGGCATATTTCTTACCTTTGATATTTTGGAATCAAAAAACTGTTTGAGGGTAAATCCACGCTAGCTATTCTGCTCTGGTGCAGCCAAATTTCATTTTATTTGTATTTATTGTCTTTGAATGGGAAATTGTATAGGCTATAGGGCAGGCAGAAATAATGATAAAAAAAATTAATTAATTCAAAAAATTAAAAACTGGTTGTATTTGGGTGGAAAGTATGGCCTGTAGTGACATAAGTGAAATTAGATGAGTTTTACAGTTTAATATCTGAGAAATCTGATTTGGCGCACAAGGTACCAGAATTTCCAATTTGGAGAAGCCACCAAGACATTCCTCTCTAATTTTGTCCTGATTTACTTGATTAGAATGAACTTTGGCACAGATAATGGTGAGATTCTGTGCTATAAATGTTTAGAGGTTTCAGACTGCAACTAATTAAGTTTACAAGGGATCGAAGTAAAACTTTGTTTAGAGCAAAATGAGGTCTTTGATTTATACTGTGTTCCATCTTCATTTACTCTGACTCGGTGACATATACACTGATTTTAGACCATAGCAGAAATCTCAAATGGTTTTACCTTTATTATGAGACCAAGATTATTCAAATGGACCGAATAGTTGCAGAGATATACTCATTTCATTTTGGGCTTGCCATTTTCGAAAAAGAGGCTCAGGGCTTAAGGAGTTAACATAGTAATTGTAAGAAGTACCAAGTAATTGTGTCATAAGTCTCACACAATAAAGAAGGCAGTTTTCATTTAATGAATTTTAGGGATGTCTGTAGCAAAGGAGGAATGAGGTCCCTGTACAAAAAATTCACCTGCAGTCGTCGGCAACAGCATTTTCAGTTATATCTGCATCAATGGGTAGCACAGGCAATTTTACAGGCTAGGCTATGCTCTCATTTCAATCAAGCAGAAGTTAGGGACAGAGCCACAATTCATGACACCATGGAAGGGGTAAAAAAAAAAAAAAAACTATGAGAATTACAGATGTGTAATTTAATTTGGACAGTTTTATCCTGTTGTCTGCTCTGTACAACATTAAAAAACCTCCCATCTTCATTTGAATACAATGCAGACAATAACAAGTATGCCATTCAATGCACAAGCAAGACCCCCCAAGCAAACAAACACTATATAGGGTTGACAAACTAGATTTACTTGCGCCATCGTAATTTTCCAAAATGATCACCGTCTCTTTGAGTTGCGTTCGCTAATCAGGAAGTGGTGGCACAATTGGCCACATGTAGATTAAGGGTTTAAATCTATGCTGCGTGGCATGTAATGCCAGCATGAGTTTCCACTAGCTTTCTCCTTCAGTAAAAAACATAGGCTAATTGGAGATTCTAAAATTGTCCATAGGTATGAGTGTATGAGTGAATGGTGTAAGCCCTGGGAGGGACAAGACACTTTTCAGGGCGTGTTCCTGCCAGAGCCCATTGGATGCTGCGAGAGGCTGTTACCCTGCCCCACTCCCCCACCACCAATGACCAAGGTTTAAGATAGTCATGACTTGAACAACAAATCCGATGATCAAACAGAATAATACATGTATTGCTACATGTTAGCTAGCTACCTAAAAATTACTTCCACACTAACTTTCTATTATATAATTGACTATACTACAGTAAAACAACTACTTTACTTCTGTAAAACGACGAGTTTTCAGTACATTTAGTCTGGTAGCTGAAGGCAGCACACTCATGTTATTCATACTATTAATTGTTATTATCATTAGGACTCAAGCACCAAAAATATGAAGCCACAACTTGTGATCATTCGTTTTCTTGTTGTTTTTATACCTCTGCCCGAAGATAATATGTTTTCACAGGCATTTGACTGTTTGTAAGTTTTTTTGTACATTCATTTGTTAGTCAGTCAACAAGATATCACAAAAGCTTATGGATGGATGGATGGATGTCAATTATTTTTTTTGTGTGCTGAAAGATACAGTGCAAAGGACAAAGTGATTAAATTTAAGTAATGATTTGACTCATTTTGTTGATCCTGGATCCCAAATTATTTCTACACACATGAAGACTGCACTGTTGAGACTCGTTAAACACTCATGTTAAATGGTAATTCCCCTGCCAACAAATTTCAAAAAGGCAGAGGTAAAATGCTCTCCGAATGCCTTCTAAACATAATATTTTTCCATAGAACTACATTTTGAAAGTGAAATGATCTTTGCACACTAAAAACTAGCGCTCACATCAGCCCATACACCAATTTTTAGGGCTGCGGCTTCAGTCCTCTTTGGCCACAAAAAGGCAAAAGTTGCATAAGCGTTTGTGGTCGTAACTTGTGATCCATGTATAGATTGGTATGGAAAGACAAATTTGCAAATGCAAATTAGTCTGGAGCCTCTCAGTTCATTTTCAGTTTCCAAAGGCATTATCAGCGGGATAAAACCAAAATGAATCGGGGCGAAATTGGATAGAGCCACAAACAATCAGAGCAACAAAATGGAAAAAGCCCAGCAGAGATTAAATGTAAGCTTGTAAGCTTCCAGTGAATTGTTGTATAGGGAAGCTTGCTAGCCTAGCAATTAAAAACGTTCATACGAAGAGCAGTGTGAAACTCCTCCAGCCACTTTGGTTACAGTAGCGATCAGAATGCTTTCAAGTCAAAACTTCAACCAATGTTGGAAAGCTAGCTTCCATAACTACCAGTAGGCTAGTTGGCTAGGTAACTAATTCCAGCATCCAATTCAAATAGCCTCCACTTCAACATGATGCATTTATGTTTGCCATGACATGATTTAGTTGCCAACATGGAACATTACCATTTGTACTGATGTGACATGAACAATAGCCACTGGGTTAATCACTGCAGCTATTGTTATTTTTCTTCTGGTGAGGAGCGGGGCAAGACATCATTTCTCAGTAACTGGAGTAGCCAAAGACTATGGGGGAATCTACTCAGTCCTGCCTACACCTGCCGCTAGGCCCTGGGGCTGAGAGGCTCTATGAGGCCCCCTGAAGCTGCGTTTATCTACAGCGCAAAACATATTAGGAAAAACATATTTTCCTTTCTGAGCCGGACAACACCAAAATATTCATATGAATATTATAATTTACTCAAGCCCATACTATAAACTCAAAATAAACTCAAATGTCAGTTTTAGACTGAACACTTTTTTTTATCACAAACACACACAGAAACTCATAAGTGAAAGAGTAAACTGTTTGATTATATAATCAAGATGTATGAGAGTTTTATTCCACTCCACAACTCCACAACATATATACAACAAGTCAAAGTTCATGGATATTGCCCTTTCCGTTCCTTTCCATTTAAAATAGATAAAATTTCACTTATGATTTAATTTGGGTTTTTAACAGTATTTCTTTTCAATTATTATTATTATTTATTTATTTTATTATTATTTTAAAACTGCATTTACAGATTGCATTTATGTAACTGGAATAAAATTGTAATGGTAGAAATTAATTGTCCAGGATGCTGACCAGGCAGTCTGTGCCATGCTAGTTTTAACTCAGTTTGATCCAATTGCAGGCAGTATAGGGTCAAATTAAGTCGTGTCACTTCAGTATGTGATTCATATGTTTTTTACTATATACACTTGTATGAAATTGTATAAATTCATACATTAAAAGTATGCATTTTATGTATTGCTATTGTAAGTTTCATAGGCTAAAATATAAGAATTCTTATTGAAAAACATAAAGAAAACATAGTTTATGATGACATCATATCCCATAACATACAAAAAACTTGTATGTAATGGTACATATTCATATATGTTTTTATGCTGATTTAGTCATTTTAATTAGATGACATATAATAAACTAATATAAAATATATAAAGAAAGCATCATTTCCCGACAAATTATACACTCTTTACATGCAAAAAACCTATATATAATGTTATCTTTTCATATATGAAAAGCATATGTCTTTAAAACAGACATATAGTTAAAAACTACAAAGATTATAAGAAACATGTATGGAAAACATAATTTTCCATTCAATTTCCCAATAGACCACATACATAGTTTTTACTTGATTCATACTTAATTCTTTTTATTATACTGTATGAAAAGAATGCAAGAGTGGCCACTTTCAAGAGTTTAACATAGTATGAGACTTATAAGCCTTATAAGATGCACAATACATATAAAACATAAAGATTTACTTCTATAGGTGATGGAAACTTCTTATACACTCCTGAACAAAATCTTAAGACCGGGGAAAAAATTACAAGAATTCATATTTTGCACTGGTGAATCATGACCAGGTTGTAAGTTGTGCTTCAAAGTGCAAAAAGAAGAAACTGGAGCAAGAGACAAAGAATAGAAAGTAGGCAATTTATTGAAAACTGTATTTAAACTGAAACAGCCTGTTCATCAGCTGATCAAAAGTTTAAGACCATGGCCTTAAAAAGTCAAAATCTGTGCAAAAATCTGGCCTCCATGTCATTTTCTTTCATGCATTTGCACTGTCATGACCTCCTGATGGCAAAGGCAAAAAAGCTTTCTGACTTTGAACGTGGCAGGATTGTTGAGCTGCACAAGCAAGGTCTTTTGCAAGGTTGGACGCAGTAAAACAGTGATTTTAAATTTCCTAAAAGATCCTGAGGGTTATGGGACAAAAAAGTCAAGCGGTAGACCCAAAAAAATTTCACCTGCATTGAGCCGGAGGATCCTACGGACTGTCCGTGAAGACCCAGGCCAATCCTCAACCCAGATTAAGGCCCTTACTGATGCTGACTGCAGCCCAATAACCATAAGACGGCATCTGCGAGAAAAGGGCTTTAAGAACAAAAACGGATTCACAGGCCACACCTCCTCCCGCGCCACAAACTTGCGCGATTGGACTTTGCAAGGGAGCACCAAACATGGGACATTGAGAGGTGGAAGGAGATTTTATTCTCTGATGAGAAAAAATTTAACCTGGATAGTCCTGATGGATTACAACGTTACTGGCATGACAAGGAGATCCCACTGGAGATGTTCTCTACACGGCACAGAGGAGGAGGTTCCATCATGATCTGGGGTGCTTTTTCCTTTAGTGGAACAATGGAGCTTCAGGTTGTGCAGGGGCGTCAAACAGCGGCTGGCTATGTGGAAATGTTGCAGCGGGCATCCCTCTTGACTGAGGGCCCACGTCTGTGTGGTAATGATTGGGTCATTCACAAGACAAGACAACGCTACAGTTCACAACGCCCGCCTGACAAAGAACTTCCTCCAGGAGAATAACATCTCTCTTTTGGACCATCCTGCTTGTTCCCCTGATCTAAATCCCATTGAGAATGTTTGGGGATGGATGGCAAGGGAAGTTTACAAAAATATGCGTCAGTTCCAGACCATGGATGCACTTCGTGAAGCCATCTTCACCACATGGAGCAATGTTCCCACCAGCCTCCTGGAAACACTTGCATCAAGCATGCCCAAACAAATTTTTGAAGTAATCAACAAGAATGGTGGGGCTACTCAGTACTGAATCCTTTTTTTTTTCTCTTTAGTTCTGTTTTTTTTTTGGTTTTTGGGGCTATGGGCTTAAACTTTTGATCAGCTGATGAACAGGCTGTTTCAGTTTAAATACAGTTTTCAATAAATTGCCTACTTTTCGTTCTTTGTCTCTTGCTCCAGTTTATTCTTTTTGCACTTTGAAGCACAACTTACAACCTGGTTATGATTCACCAGTGCAAAATATGAATTCTTGTAATTTTTTCCCCGGTCTTAAGATTTTGTTCAGGAGTGTAAGTTTTTACTATTTCTTTTCCATATGGAATGCTTTCCCGTTTAAACGATAGCCCGTTTATAGGCTGAAATCTCGAACCTCCTCTGCAATTGCAGCCCCTACCACCGTGTCTCGCAGTCGTCTGTCGTCCGAGGATTTGCTGTTCACCCCGAGCCAAATTTCACTTTGATTACATGCTTTCACTTCAGCACCAACAGGACCAGCAGCAGTAACTGGTCGTAGCTCCAGTTGGGCTTTCGCGTTCTTTTTGAACTTTCATCCATGACAGTTTCGGGCAAATAAACTTGAACGACTCGACATTTAAATAATTGCATTGCAAAATATTCTCATTGGGTAATAGATTGCTAGTTATTGGGGTAAAAATGAAGCGTTTTATTATTGACTCGTTTTATGCTATTGGCATTTTTACAACTCTCTTTCCTATGTATGTTTATTTGCCTAGAGCGTGATATGTGGGGACTGTGCATAGTGCATTTTCAGGAGTGCTCAACATGTTATTATTTTATGACACAAACCAGCTGCTTAGACTATTTCCTCATTTTTTCCTCCATGGGGTGTACGTGGGATATTTTTGTCAATGGGCCACCCTGTCACCAAACCACCAATCACCGTGCTCATTGTCCCAAGACTCGTGCATGAGAATTGACGTCATCCATAGCAACGGAGATTACTCCCACCTATCTCAGAGCTACTCCTATTCTAGGAGTTACCAGTTTTCTTAACTAAAAGTTGCTCTTAGAGGCTTTGTGAATAACTTTTAATATTTTACTCCTACATAAAATGTTTTAGCGTGACTTAAGGGTACTCCAAGCAGTAAGATAAGATTCTTTGTGAATACGGGCCCAGAACTATAATGATATTTTGAAAACAGTGCATTCCGATGAAATGCGCCGCAGTAAAACGATTGATAAATTAGCAACGTTATATGTTAAAGATAATTAGATCAATCTTCATCAAACTAAACAGTAGTGATGTATGAACTGTCAAGATTATGTCTATGCAGCCATGTGTAAATTGATTAATGTGGCACACAAGTGTAATATTATTTCTGAGGCTTTAAATATGGGTTGAATTTGCACCAATGACCTGTCACTTGTCGCTTTGTTTTATTTCTCTGCTGCCTCAAACACCAAATTGGAAGGGGGCAGATTTTTAAAATTCAGTTCTTTTGGCCACAGGTGTTTGACAGATTTTTAACATTTTAAAGTTTTGTGGGAAGTAAATCAATGCTAAATTACACAGTGCAGAAAACTCAAAGCAGGTGTTTGTCATCATCTGTCCATGATATGAGGGTCAATACTTGACTATCTTCATGACTGGGGTGAGGCCAGACCTTCCAACCCATAAAGAGCAGTGTCCAGAAGTTTTCTGTCCAACGTCACCTTCTATTGTTTTATTTGTAAAAGTGAACTGTATTGTTCTATAAGGTTGCTAGCACTGTCAGTCAGTCAGTCATAGTTTGCAGTGTCACTCTGATGGCCCCTTTAGTTGGTTTCTTCACAGAAGCCCCGTTACATAAGCTTGGCCAGGTAGGTAAAGTGTCTACCCATCTTGAGAAAGGTGTTCCTGTGTCGCAGCCAGAAAGAGCACAAAACCGTTGCTTGTTATGTTATGCAACATCAGTGGTTCAAAACAGCTTCGTCCTTTCTGGTTTGAAATGGAGTGAACCCCTAGTGATGCCACCATCCAGCAGCAAGAATACCCAAAGCCCATATTGTCATATGAATGGCAGCCTACGTAAGGTGTACAGTGTGTGTGTGCGTGCGTGCTTGCGCGCGTTTGAGCGTGTGCATGTGTCTCTGTCACTGAGGACAAATCCAATGTCGATCAGCCATAACATAAGGTTTAGAATACACAGATACAGGAAACAAAACATATAATTTCAGGCACTCTTGCGTGAGACAAAATTGATTCTTGGTATGAAAGGCCTTTATTCAAACATGGCCATAAGTGGATAAAAAACAGTGCCTGAAATTATATGTTTTGTTTGTAATTACTGCGACCCTTCACTTCAAGAGCACCCGCAACCTTTTTCACTTGATTTTCACCGGATACTCAGTCCTTGAGCACACCACTACTTCCTTTTGCAAGTTCATTCAGATACAGCACACTGTGGGTTACAAAGACATTTTAGAAGACTACATGTTGGACCAGCAGTTTACTCTAATATATTAGAGAAAAGCAATTAACCAAGGTGAGGCGGGTAGGGAGGGCTCAGTCATATTTCATATCACTTTGAGATGTTAAGTCCAGGTGCAAAGGACAAGTTTTAAAAGTCAATCCAGATCTAAACAAAGAGGCATGCACTCGTTTTGCTTTCCGGCAGTATGGAGAGAGAATGGAGCTCTTTGGAGTTCAAATACTCAAATCGTCAGTGCCACAGAAATGTCCAACAGAGATGAGTCAAAAAACAGCCACAATTACATCCTTCATGGGATAATGTATGGAAAAACACAGACTCGAAAAGGGAGGAACACAGATTAAAGAGAAAGACAGGGTGAGGGATATATGCAGCGTAACAAACTAATAATTCTGGTATCATCCTTTATATATATATATATATATATATATATAGTACTACTATTTTAACATCTGCAGCTAGCATGGCCAAATAAACTAAACAGCACACAGTTTGCTCTAGCTAATGGCTGGTCAGACATAGACACATTCCAGAGAAGGGGAACGTATAATTAATGTAATTAAATGCATATTTGTGGCATAATAGAGGGTGCAACAGTAGGAAGATTTTCATAAAGGATGAAAGCGGTATTTTTAAATGCAGTAAGGTGATTAAAGCAGCACTAAGCGCACACCAGAAAATCATCTTTCAAAATTGCTCGGCTCTTACAATTGTTGGGATCTAGGGAAGAAAAGAAAAGAAAAAGCCACACAGACGAGACCATCTCCCTAACTACATTCTATTGCACAGCATAAAGGACAAAATTAAATTACTGCTAGTTTCCAAGAGCCGGCAGCAAGTAAGCCATTATTATTTTCATCCTGGACAATAACTGTCTCAAAGAAGCATACAAACTTAAGTTTTATTTAGTTTTAATATTGTTTCACATTCCTAGTTCAGCCAAGTAGTATACAAGTGAAAACAAATACTAGATATTATTAAGCAACCGTTGAAATAAAATTCACAGGGTGTTACCCATTCGTTGACACCCTCTGTTGGTTATTGAGGAATACAGACCCTTGATTCCTCACAGACTTGCCCAGGACACAGCTCAGGATTATCTCAACGGCTGTTTAATTGCTTGGGTTCACTCGCAAAGAAAGAAAATATCATAACTTTGCCACGAGGAGGGGGAGCAGGGAGGGATAATGCTGTACAACAAATCATTATTTTAATTAAATCCAAGATACCGCTTTGCTTTGTGACAAATACCATTCCGCATTTAACAGACTACAATTATTTTTTTGCCCAATTTTAACTCGCAAAGTAAATGAAATTATAAGACCCTCCAATAATAGAAAACAAATAAGTGCAAGATAATCAGCTGAGGTTTTAAGCTCTTATACGCCCTAAGACAGTAAAACAAGCAATGAGAATTTCATAATCACATCAGCATAATTTTAGTCCGCTTGTTTTCCCTCTCCTCTCGTTACCCCCATAACGACGTTAAAAAAATCTCTAAAATGTTTACACATGCATGAATAAAAACAGCGGCTGTATAAAGTAGCCCAGTCCATGTGTGAACCCACGCTTTGTGTGGACAGCACTGAAGGGGGTTTTGTGTCCATTGTCCAAAGTGTCAGCAGGGAGGGAGAGAGGCTGTTTAGGGCCCAAAGACGGACTGGCGCACCTGCTGAGCGGGGCCGCTGAGCCGCGATCGTCTTAGCTATTAATACGTGTTGCTCCGGGGGCTCTTTTGTTGTCATGGAGCTGTTGGTGGTGACACGTTTGAAGTGTCACAAGTGTCAGTCTTTATTAGATTCAGAATGACTGTGGAAAGGGGGTAAAATTAAATAAATAAATTAAACTAGCCCCCGGCCTCTGTTTTTTATGAGTTAAAGGCCGCCACGAGAAGACGGAAAGGAAAAAAAAACAAACTTTTTTCGTCACCTATGATGTCATGACGTCATCGCCGATGATTTTTGTGGTCCTCCAATATGCCAAATAGAGTCTACTACACTCTTATATTCATCAGCAGTCATTAACAGTGGACTAACATAACTCATTCTATATGTCCCATAATTTGAGGAGCAAAGAAGATGGATTAATCCTGTGCTAACTAGCATTATAGACATGTGCAGTAATAAGTCCAGAGGAAGACATTTTTAAGGTTGCTCTGAGAAGGCCTGTCCTTTACATCATCTTTGTAAATGACTAATGATATGATCCAAATTCAATTTTGTTCATCCTTTTTCATACATAGGCATTTGCTGTCATTGTATCAATTTCTCTGCAAATTGTAGACGCAATAGAACATTTGCCATTGCTCATGAGCAAAGCGCCCATCCAATGTACTATTTATAGTGGCAGTATTGTGTGGTATAATTAGTGATGTCATGGAAGCTTGATACATATGACACAGTAAAATGGTGTGAATCTGCTTGACCTCTGGTCTGAACGAGGCATAGAGTTAATGTAGGTTAAGTGCCAAGTTCTCTCCACATCTGAGCAGATTTAGTGGGGCCCAAAATGGAGCCAGGGGGCCATCTTAGGTCCCCCATGCAACAGGGCAAAGAACGTGATACTGAGTGACATTTTTATGTCATCATTCAAAGGAAAAGAGATAAAAAAAACTCATAAAACTACTGCTTATTTGCACCCGGGCGATCATTTTGAACAGACAATATGAAAAAGTAGAGAAAAAGTGACCCTTGTGTCAGGTTCCATCGCAATAAAGCACATAGGAAAAAAGCATCACACACAAGGACAAATAATTGTGTGTTATCAGATCGTGGATCAATGGCTGACCCAGCACAGGAAGGATCATCGCAAGTGGAGTCGCTGAGTGAAAGGAGGTGACAACTTTAGGGGCCTACAGCTTGGCAAGGGCCCATGAAGGGGGCCCGCAAATTCCAAGAGGAACTGGGGGTCCAGAACATCGCTCTTTCCTAGCTACACCCCTGATGGACCGCTAAGCACGTCCTTGCTCAGGAAAAATTGAGTGATGCTAAATGATGAAGGGGATCTGATTGGGGTTCTCCTCTCACACATTTTCATGAAGCTCAAAGGAGTCCCATATGGTGCTCTGTGTGCGTGTCATTACCTCGTTACAGCGCTGACTGTCCGCCCAAAGGTAGAACAGAGCCGCCATAGACAACGATACAACTGGAATTGTCTAAGGTCAACAGTGCCATAATTACTTTAAAATGTCAGCGTACAATAAAATACAACAGTTCATCTGGCAGAAAGCAAATTAGCTTTGACCATGGCGTAATTACCCTTTCCAGCAGAAGCATTAGAGGAGATCACATCTCCACCTTCACTGTTTGAGGAAAGGCCATCAGAGTACACTCTACCTGACAAGGATGCACATTTGCCATTTTGAGGGGTAATTAATTGTCCTTATAATAGAAATTTTTATATTTGAGTCTGGAATTGAAAAGTGTAATAACCTGCCAGCTTTATCTTAACCATTTAAAGGTATATCTGCTCCTCATCCCCCAGACCTAATATTCTCCCCATTATTTTATTTGACTTTTTGGGGTTTTTATATCTTCATTACCGTTCTCATTGTTCTCCACCAAAGAGCACCTGGGTTATGAGTGTCTCTGTCAATGCAAGAGGATTACAGGATTTTATTTCCAAAAGTACATTTGTAAACTAAAATACACCCAGATGTCAGTGTATGCATGTCAGTAGATAGTTACATACAACATGTTAAACATCTTTGAAATCTTAAATTTGTATAACACTCAATCGCATGTGTATATTACAGAGCATTCACTACTGAGAACATAATTTTACTTCTGACTTTTTAGCCGGGCTATCAGGGCGAGCGTCTACAAATAGCACTAAATGAGACTGCGCGATATTATTTTTTTGACAGGTAAGAAAGAAACAGTACCACTCCAGCAGAGATGGGATGGTATGGAAAATCCACGTACGAACAGAAAGCATTGATTTCTAAATGGATCTCGACTTATATTTTCTTGCAGGCAGTACATAGACAAGACATTTACTGTTTTGTCTGGTCAGCTTTATTTTATCTGTAAACACACATCCAATCCTGACATTCAGGCCTCTAACACATTCAGAAAAAAGTTGAGATGATGACAAATTAGAAATAGAAATGAGGTTAAAAATAAATATGGGTGCAATGCACGGAATACCCCTCAGCCCGATGTCGATGTTTTTGGAGACGCCCGCCCGCCCGCCCGCCCAACCGCGCAAAGGATAGCAATACCCCGTCAGCCTTTCGGGCTGAGGGGTAAAAATCAGCTAAAGATGTGATTTCAAACAACTGATATCAGCAGGTGATTAGGATCGTGATTTGATACAAAATCAGCAATCGGGGAAAAGCCATGCCCTTTAAGAGCAAAGATGGGCTGAGGATCACCCATTTGTCTACAAATGTGCAAGAAAATCATTGAAGGTGTAAGAGCAATTTTCCTTAAAGAAAGACAGGAAGGAATTAGGATGGCTCACCCTCAGTTTTGCACAAAATAATCTAAAGATTCAAGGAATCTGGAGGAATTTCTGTGTGTCTGTCATGGTTTTTGAGGCTTTGAGAGCTTTCTTGGTTGCTCTTGTCCGGGATGATATCGGTTTGCCCACTATCGGATTCTTGGGCCAGCTGGCATTCATTGGGGACGTCGCCCGGATTCTATTTAAGCCCAAGTTCCGCCTCACTGCTCTTGCTCAAGTGTCAGTGTTATGTTTGCACTTTTGCCGGTAGGTCTCTTGTAAGACAGTTGTTGAGGTATTAGCTGCAAAAGAGGAAAGTTGTTAGATAGTTCTGGGCACCGTTTGGTGCCATTTCCTTTTATCACGGTTTCCGAGATTTTTCCCTTTCTATTCGTTCTGTCGAGCTCGCTTTGCTTCCTTGCACTCGGACGAGATCTAGGTCCATTGGAAGCGCGAGTCTCTCTCTCTCTCTCTCTTATTTTATTTATTTGTCTCTCTCTCAATCTGTGTGACTTTGGCTGCGTTTGGTGTCTCAACACACCAGCCATCACACTGTCAAAGGGCAAGAATGCAACCCAAAGCTGAATATTAGTAATCTCTGATCACTCAGACGACACTGCAGCGTCATTTAGCCATAAGTGAGATACATGTCATGGGATCGGTTTTACTTTGGCAAACATTTGTCAACTACAACAATACCTAGTTACGTCTACAAAAAAAGAAAGCCTTTTGCAAGCAATGTGCAGAAGCATTGTCGAATTCTCCATGCTCAGAGGCATCTGTGATGGACTATCAGACAGTGAAAATGTACTGTATATTGTGGTCAGATGAATCAATATGTCTGGTCTTTAATAGAAGAAATGGATGCCATGTGCTCAAGACCAAAGAGGAAAAGTACCATCAAGACAGTTACCAGCTACAGGTCCAGAAGCCATGCACTGTCATGGTATGAGATTGTGCCAGAACCCTTGGCAAAGGGAACTTTCCCTTCTGTGAGGACGCAAGGAATTCTGAGATTATACTGAGATTTTGGAGCGACATATGCTGCCTTCAAGATGACACATTTTTTATTTTTTTTAATTTATTTTTTTAAAATAAATTTGGCATTTCCAATCCCACCCAAATTCGGCTCTCTTCTGAAGGACGCGCCTGTCAGCCCCTGCATCTTTACAATTATTGGTCGAAAATATAGCAAGTTCAGAACGAGGGCGGAGGATACCCGAACACGAGAAAGCTCAGAATCTCACTGACGAGTGCTGGCCAACAGGAGGCACTCGAGCAACGAGGAGGGCAATCATTTTTAATTTTCCTTCCCAGCAGTCCCTTCTCAATTTGCATTCCCTTTAGCCAATAGTGCATTGTTCTAAAAAAGCTGCCGACCACTGTTGGTTGGTACGACCGGGGATCAAACCCACTACTGCATTGCAATTGCAGCGCCTTAACAGAGTGAGCTACCCCGGCAGCCAAGACGACACCTTTTTAAGGGATGCCATCGATATTTCCATCAAGATGATGCACTAGTCTGCAGTCCCAACTTTTTTTTTTTTTGGAAATATTTGGCAAGAATCAAAATTGAAATGGGTGTCTGTTTTTTTTTTTTTTTAAATAATCTTTAAAATTCATGTGGTGAATCACCAAATGATGTGCCTTTGTGCTTTTCATGATGTAGACCAACACAGGTCAAAGATAACTTACAAGTCACTGCTTTCAGTTTTAATTTCAATTTAACCTACTGTCCCACCTTTTTCTGATTTGTGGATGTATCACAACGATTGGAGAAGGAGGTAATAAACATATATAAATAACACTGCTATTTAGTATATACTATATATTTTTTTTTTCTTTTTTGCAAAGGAGGCCTGTATTGAAGTGAAATCATAGCCAACCACATTAGAGCTCAATTGTCCCATAGTTTTTTACTCCAACCCTACCAAAGCACTACTCATTCCACAGCTAGAGATCCTGTTAGTCAAACCAGATGTGGACATTGAGACATTGGTTCTAATAAAGTCCCAATAAGATTGATACTCAGACTTCTTTAAAATAAAAGGCTCTACATAAACCTAAACACACTCAGAAGCAGTCTTTAATTCAGAAATACATTTCACACACAGACACAGAGTAGTATGATTAAGAAATCAAGATGATTCTACTTCAAATCAACCACAGGCCATACTTCCATTAACTACGTCATGGTTTCGGACACCTGGGTATACTCCACGTACTGTATATTCTAACAGTTTTTATTTTCAGCGAATCACCAATTTGAAAGATAATTTTTAAGAAGGTAAAAACTATAATGAGACCGAGCTCTAAAACTTTTAGTTATCAATTAAAACCACAATACGTGCCACAATATCACCATCTCTCAGGTGCCCCTGGCTAAGAATTGGGCAGATTCATCAGAAGCTGATATCTTAAAATAGAGCGGATCACCGGGGAACCCCTCGACTGAAAGAAACAGCGCATAGCGCATCACCCGGTGTGTCATCCATTAAGATCAGCTTCCTTGAACAGAGAAACAGGGAAAATAAACCTCAGTGGCTCAAATGAGCAACCTCTGCCCCCCTCAAAGAGACTGATAGGGAGCATTGTCTTTGCTTGAGTTTTATCTCTTTCTCTGAGAGATGTATTAATGCAAATTTCTATATAAGGACTAATCACATGCAGTGCACACGGTTCCTCGCTGAGCTCTTACAAAAGGCCTGAAATGAGTCAGGTGTGGAAAACCTGCATCCTTTGTTCTGGACATCTTCAGTGCTAATTAGAAATGCTGCAATATCCAATTAGCTAATGTGGGTGGGTTGACCCCCAGACAATGGCAAATGGTTAAGTGTCAGGTAATTAACATTTCAAAAACTTAATCTCAAACTCGACTTTGTTTCAACCTAATTCTCAATGCAGGAGAAAAAAAAATAAAATCACATGGAATGAATCTGAAAGCCATATAGATGTTTATAAAAAGGAAAATGACCGAAGGTCAACTTTTTCTTCAACAGGCTTATTTTAATTAATAAGGGCGTCAGAAATACTGTATTTCTCTCCCATGTTCTGTAGACAATGGAGAGATTATTATATGGTGAATATGAAACAAAATACAATATACTGTATTATCAGATAAGTTTGAATCTCTAATTACACTGTATAAAATTAAACATTGTGCATTATATAAAGGGCAAAAAGAGAAAAGGTTTGTAACATCACATTATCCACCAATCAGATTACTGCACTGCGTTTATATTTGTGAGTGAGTGCGCAGTCTTTCGGCTGACCAGACTCTGTGATTTAATTTTGAGCAAAATCTTCAACATCATTGTCAATCCAGAAGATAACAGAATAATTTACCCAAACAAATGACGCATAAATCTTTCAGGCTGAGGCAGTATTAAAATTTGAAAAATCTGCAGTAAGTCTGAAAACGTACTGTTAAATTCTGCTTTTGAACACAAACACACACACGCACACAGACACACATACAGTGTCAATATACGGATTTTCCTCCGTTCACAGGTAAAGTGAGGAGATTAAGATGCGACCTGTTTTTCTCTACAATACCTGGAAGCGTAGCACAGCAGCATGTGTAAAGAAACCAAATACCATTGTCGGCAATTTTGCTAAGCCTTGTGTCTGAAATAACGTATAGGTACTTGCTTTTTATGGTCAATTATTACTGTAAATTCTGCTCTTTTGTTCGCTCATTTTCGGCACGGCGATTAAGCGGGAGCGCTTTAAGAAGCGGGCAGAATTGTGGCCTGGAAGCCAGGCTTTGAGTGCTGAATGCTGGGATTACTGTGGACAGGCTTGAAGCCCGGAGGAGCGCTTCGCAGGTAGCCAGCTACATCTCTGCTCAAGTGCATTGTAGCCTTATCAAATTACCGCTGTGTTGACTTGTCAGCGCAGCTTCTGGATTGGCAAGAGTCACCATGATTAGTCATAATGAATTATATATTCAAGAGAGCGTTCTCTAACTCCCTCCAACCCCATCGCATTCATATTTGGTGACAAGAAAATGCGGATGTGTGTAAACAGGATTATCGTGACGGCTCCTCTGTCATACAGACCTGAGGATTATAATTCATATAGTACACATGCCTGACAGTTTGGCAAGATCTTAAGGCACCTAACGCTCTCCCCGGAGATCACACTAAGATCCAGACTCAATGAGGCCACTCATGAGAGATGCTACAGGAGGTATCAAACCCTCTTCAGCATTTTGTATTGAGCGAGAATTGGCCATATTTCATAAGATGACAATGTTTAAGAAAATGAGAAGCCAAAATATGGAGGTTACTCCTTGCCAAGAACGCTGTCGTATCCCCCTCTCTCCTACATTGTCTATCTCTCTCCATCTCCATCTTGCTGTAGTCTACAGTGCACTATGGCTGACATCTATCTAACTGTCAGACGACCACAATCCTGTTCATTAATTTTATCTTGAACATAAACTTTTAATATGCATACGATCAGTGCACGGGACTTCCAGGGCAGCTTAAATGACTGCAACCTGTAATTACTGTTCCAGCACTTGATTATAATAATCTGATTGCAATTATTCAGTGGTTTTTAAATACAAGCCCCAAGCTACATAACAATAATTCAAGTGCAGTGATTGGGAACATGTTTCTGTTTGGCTGTGAAATGACGGCTCTAATCTGCACAGACTGAGGGATTCCAGTGCAGAAATGTTCCTGTAATTAAGCCACATATACGCAGTCAAGTAGAATAACTTTAGCCAGCGCGTGAATTTAATTAACATGCAGACACTTTACCATTCCTTATGGATCATGAGCCTAACCTCCTAAATGGTAAACACACAGTGTCCTGATCACCGGTCAACCTTGACCCCGCTCAGTTAATTGAGTGCCAGTACAGCGATGATCTGTCAAGATTTAAAGGCAAGAGAACACAATGTGGCTATAATGGCAGTAGAATGGTTATAAAACACAAACAAAAAGCTACAATAAAGGTGGCTCTGTGGCCAAAGAGAAAAGGTTTTTTACAATCTATTTATTTCATGCGAAGGGGGCATGCTGGGTGAGGTACTGATGAGAAATAACAAAACTAAATTATTTATTTTTACTAATAGAAAGGAAATTTCGTAGTTTTGCTTACATTACTCATTGATGTGCACAAATTTACACAAAATATCAATTACACAATTATACAGTAGTCAAAGGATTAATTTTCAAGTCATTATTGGGATAATTTGCTTATCTATATACAAAGGTGAGTAAATGCTCACATATGAGTATGTTTGAGGCAAAATGTTAAGTGTGAATATGCAACTAGCATCAATTTAAGACTCGCTATTTGTCCACGCTTCTCTGCAAATATAGGAATTTTGGAGTTACCAGCTGATATTTGCGGTCAAAGAAAAGACCAAGAATACAGCTGAGGGACTATTATCTAAAGCTGGTCTTCATGGAGGGACCGCCTCGGTCTCATGTTTTTAAGCCAGGGTCCCACTTGCCCACCAATCAGGCCATTCGTCAAGTTTAATTGGCGCAGCGAGGGCAGAGTTTGTGTCGCTCCTCATGCAGGAGTTCATTACCCATCCTTTTAAATTTTTAAACCTCCGCCCTGATTTATGCCACCGTTTTGTTGCGCATTACACGAGCCGTAATCAGCCCCTAGAGCCGTCTCTGTTTAAAAATGACCAATAATGAATCAGAGGTTAGGTTTCAGTGGCTGAGATGTTCAAATACATTTATTTTAATTCCAATATTACTGCAGGTTTTCCACAAAGTAAGAGTGAAATTGCCTCAATTCAATTAAATTGGCCTTCCCCCGGTCAGTCATTCCGTATGAAATAGATTTGGTATGCAGGTTCCTTTTGCAGGACTGGAATCAAATATCGTGCCAAATAACATTTGACACTTCAGGTCAGATGAGGGCATATTCAACATTTGACAAGAACAGTAATCAAATCAAATATTATCTCAGCCTTCAATGGGATTCCTTCCTGGCAAAGTTAAGCTGACATGCTTCTTGATGCAGTAACTATGGTACTAAATTTTTCAGTGAATGAAAGATCTGCTGAACTGGCCTGATCTCTCTGGGCACCACCAGGCGAGTACACCAGGCTAAAATCATGTTTTTTATTGCTTAGGTCACTCTCATACCCCTTAATATTTCACTAGTTTGAGTGTTAAGATTGGCCTTCAGCAGTTGTAACCAAACGGCCGTTCTACAGGTTTTTCATTGTGACCCCAACTCCTGACTGTACAGCTCAGTAGAATGAGATCCCCATCTGAATAAGCAGTTCTTTGTCTTGATTGGAGAAAAAACCTGCAGATCATGGATATTCAATCTGGGCCTCAGATTAAATGCAGTTCTGGACTTCTTTTCTCCCAGGTGAGTAACTTAATAGTTGATGCTGCTAATTGGCCGGACTGTAATTCACACCTGACTCCCAAGTATAAGTAGGGTGGAAAAACCATCAGATCTAGGCCTTGGAGGACTGCGATGTGAGTAACGGGGCCATGAAGTCAAACCAAGCTCCCAGCACCTCCTCTCCTCCATAATCCCTGTCTGAAATTGCGAGGCATAACTGACTCAGAAGTTGGGGGCTGAACTCTGTCGGGGGGTGAACTCATAAATTTAAAGAAGGGAAGCAAACAAACTTCATAAGGCTTAATCACATTAGCCAAAGCACAAACCATGAGAGGAACGCCCCTCCTAATCCAAAATGGAGCCATTACTTGCAAGCATCAACTTAATCCTGAGAAATAGAAGGGAACAACAGTGAATCAACCAGGAAAGATTTGTAAGTGAATTACATATCATCCCCAGGCTAATTAGCTGGGCATAACAGCAGAACACCCAGGTACTGCATTGAAGGAGCTTTATTAACCGCCTAGTGTCATGTGATACAGGCATTGGCTGATGCAGACACCTGGACATTTCTATAGGCAGCTTAGGTGACACGCTGTGACCAGGGCAGGATTACGGCCCGCTCAAAGAGATATTTGTTCCTCTGCGTATGGTGTATTGCCACGGCAATGCTCTGGCACCAGGAAAAACCATTCAGCGTCACTCTGGAAAAGCTTTGGTTAATCATCTGTACTCTTGTATCATCCTGCGTGGATATGTGCAAACACGCACCCATGTGTAGGTTCAACATGCATGTCACACACACACACGCACACACACACATACACACACATGCGCACAGACACACACACGCTCACGTACGCACACACACATACGCACTCACACGCGCATACACACACGCACGCGCGCACACGCGCATACATACGCGCGCACACACACACACGCATGCACGCACACACTCACACACACGCACGCACACACACGCACGCAATTTTCCACCCTCACTGCAAGCTAAACACAAATTTCAAGAAAACAAAACAATGGTGAATTCAGTCAAACTCTTTTTAAAATAAAGGAGATTAAAAACAAATAAACACCACATGTGAGCCTCATTATTGCAGGAGTGCAGGCTGGATTGCGGAGCATGGATAGTGAAGGACACAGGGCCCGGGGTTGGGGAATGTGAGTCGGTCAAATGGATCCTGCAGCCCGATAATCAGCTCTTTCAAGTGGACGCGTTTTTTTTTTTTTTTTACAGCGGGTTGCTTTTTCACTCTCAAACACCCCCCTCTCCTCCCCGCCCGCCCCCTCCCCTGCCCGCACCCCCCTATTTCTGAAGTTCGCTGAGCAAACTTATTTTCCCCCTCCTGCCGTAAGAAATTTATCACAATCAAAAGGCAGGATGAAAAGCGGGGAGAGGTCCTGGAGAGGGGCCAGGCTCCTCCAGACCAGCTGGGCCATGGACGCGGCGGGCGGATGAAGGCTGTGCCCCGGCCCCCTCTCCCGCGCTGTAATTCCACACAACATGAGGCCAGCCTCCCCTACAACCACACAACAGATTAGCTGCTGAACTCTGACCACTTCTCCGCACTCCGGGGTTTAAATTCCAGCTATCTTTCACCCTGACAACATCGCTCTAAATACCACATGACCTCGGCTTCCTGCAGCTGTTTCTGCACAATAGTCCTCTGCTTCCTGTCCTTATTTTTTAATATCTTTTTTTATTATTACGATGAGGGAGGAAGCAATCACACAGCTCCTTATTTACCCAGATTGTTAAAGCAGGATTGGCCTGAAGACATTTATGGTACAGCTGAGATGGTATCAGATATTTTGTCAGATTCATGTAATAATAAATTTACAGAGCAAATTCTCATTAGAAAAATGGTCATTGACAAAATGGCCGAATGTAAATTCCCCTGCCCTTTTCTCTGACCCAAAGCAACTATGTTCCTGAATTTCCGCTCTACAAAACTACAGCTGAACAGCACATTGCCGTGTCGCTATCATGAAAAATGTAGCTCCAGGTCTTGTCTGGTCATAGAAAGATGGAAAATGAAGAAACATCATCTGCACAGGGCGAAGTTATGGAGACCAACAACATTTGCTCATAAACAGCAAAACAAAAACATGCATAGAAATAGACGATGCTAGTGTCATAAACAGTCTCATCAAGTCCTGCTCCCTCTCTCTGAAGATCAAAGTTCAATATAGTCCTTGGTCTCATACCTTAATTTAGTGAATTAGTCGATTTGCGTAATAGATTTCATTGGAGACGATTACCAAGATCAGTACTGGTTTCATTATAGTGGTCTTTCTTTAATCTTCTGTCCATGTGAGTTCTTTTTGCATCACTTAATCATACTTTTTTTTAGTTGCAAAAATGAGGAGATTGTGCAGCACAACATACAGCACCGAAAAGATTGCCCTGGTACACAAATCTGGCTCCATGTAGCCAGCAGTTTGACTCTCCACCATTGTAGTTTCTGTACTGTGATTACTTCTCCATGCGAAATCCTCTCATCTGAATAGTGTGAGACACATATCCACAGATGGCAGATGGTAAATAGTAATCGCAATAGCTTGGGAAGCCAGATCTGCCATAAATTGTGCATCCGTATCCCATTGTCCTTACTGGTTTGCATTTTTTCTTTATTCTTTTTTTTTTTACAATGGCAGTTCTGCTGACGCACGCACGAGCATTGCACCCTCACAGTTATACATAAACAGAAATTCTTCCGATGTCCTGTCATGCTGACTTATATCCAGCAATATCCCATTTCAACCCGTATACATTTTTTTTTTGTCTTCTTAAATCAATCCCCTTGATATCTGGCATGACTGGCAGCTGAACCTCCCATTCAAAACTCCCTGCCCTGTCACATACAAGAACACTTTTTCTACATTGTCAAGCAGTAGCATCTGTGCTGGAAAGTTCACATTTCATTTTAGAAATGAGACATACTACAGTAAACTCAAAAAAAAAAAACCAAAAAAAAAAAAACCTTTTTTGTGGACTCTGCTGTCCCCCAACAGCAAAATTTCTTCCTTCATTGCCTTGAGAGAATCAAAACTTGAGTAAGAATTTCGTTCTGCCAGAAGCTGCCGTTGTGAGTGCAGTTGCAGCCACACTCGAATGAGCCGCCATGAGCACCTGCCTTAGCAGCCTGAAACACCTCAGTGAAGCACAAAACCTTCCCAGCGCAGTCAGATGTGCTCTCATAGGGCGGCTGCATTGTCTACCATACCTTTAGCAAATCTAACAAACTGCCAAGACAAAAGTACTAATCAATTTACATGTTGGAATCATATTAAGGGGCATAGCTAGGAGTCGAGAGCCAGTCGTATGAGGACAGCCATTCTTCCGATACCTGTTCCAACATGCCAGTGTGATAAGGACTGAAGCCATTCGTTAGAGATTCATTGAACACGTGTCACTGTCAGCTCCGTTAAAAGATGGTGAATAGCATTTGATGCCCCCATTTAGCAGATTTCTTTCACTGACAGAAAGCAAAACGATATCCATTTTTGTGTGCAACTGGCCAGTCGTCCTGTATTAAGTCTTATGCATATATTTCAGGATATCATTGCTGGGGGATTACTTGCCGATCAATTCATGCTGTTACAGACACTGACTTTTGCTGTTCAGGCAGTGCATTCATTCTCTTTCTCTTCCAAAGCTCATGTGAGGGTTGTGAGGGTTGTACATTATACTAGTGCAATAACACATTTATGGCATAATATTTCAATTCATCCTGGTAAAGAGGAAGAGAAAATTATGTAGTGTCATTGAACATAGGGATATACGGGGTAACAACAATCCAAGTAAATTTACCTGGCTCGAGGAATAGTAATTGAAAGTGAACGGATTTGTGCTTTTTTTACTAAAGGAAACAGGAGAGAGAGAGAGAGAGAGAGAGAGAGATCTTCTATGGACAAGGAGCATTCCCCTTTGAAATAAACACAGTGAGCAAAAAAGGAGCCTTGAAATCAAAGCCAGGCCTTCAAGGGCCAGCACTTGGCAATTGAATTCCCTGAAATAGGTCCTTATCCAAGGAGAAACAGAGATGGAGAGAGAGAGAGAGAGAGAGTCCTGAGGAGCTCCACAGGCACGGGGGCAAAACTGCCCTTCTTTCTTTTGTGGGCGGAGTTTGCAGCTCCAACCCTCAATCTCAATTGACCTGTTTCCAAATAATCTACAGAAAAAAAAAAATGAAGCTTAACTCTTCCAACAAGAGCAGTTTTCACAGTCTCGCACACAAAAAGCGGGATCTGGTAAAAAGATGAGAGGGCTGGCCGCTTTGTGCTGGCCCACTTAAATCTTATTTCCAATTCACTAAATGTGTTATTTGACTTGGCAAGTGAGCTGCTATGTGTAGTCCATCAGTGGGGAGTCCAATCAGGGCCATGCCAAGTTCACAGCAGAACCTCTGAGAGGTATTAGCCTCGGCTACTGACCTTAAGCAAAGTGGGTGGTTCAGTTCAGGCAAAAAAAAAAAAACAAAAAACTTTGAATAGCATTAACCTCTCCTTGAAGTTCAGCCCAATTTCAAATCGCCTTTCATGCACAAATCCGACCTTGCTGGGGGGGGGGGGGGGGGGGGGAATGTGGAGAGAGGAGCATTTTTGAAAGCAGTAAAAGAGAAGAATTGATTGAAAAGCCGGACCCAGTGTAGGTTCAGCTAACTTAGCTACTGCTGGTGGAAAGATTTTTGTCAGCTAAATCCACCCCGCAGGAATGGAAAATATTTCCCCGTTTGCTTTTTTTCAAATCTTAACAAAATTGGACACCATAAGAACAGGCCTCGAGGAGTAATCTAAAATCCAAGGGTTGCAAAATGTCAAAGTAAACATGGCGCATAGTAGGGAAAAATCAAACCGAGTGTCATGTTTAAACAGCTACCTGATTATCCTGGTTATCAAAAGAAAATAAACCTTCTTTTCCATGACATTGTCAAGGTCCACCATTTTAACAGCAAGTTTTAAGCTTGGTTAAACAGACCAAAATAAACATTATTAAGCATTTAAGAACTGCGTGAATTCAAAGTAACGCAACGTGCTTTCAAGCTGTATTTCACAATACATAAATAATTAGCAAATAAAAATGTACAGAATTTCACCGAAACAAGATAAGCAAACATAAAACCAGAGGGAAAAATGCAATCTCAGTCTGTCGTGACTTGTATCATATTTCAAAAGGAGTAACATCTTGGTGGTGGTGTGTCACATATTAACATAACCAGTTGCTTATCTGACAGAAAATGACAACCTTGTTAGGAATTTTAATGGCCGCCAAATTTTGTTGTTTTTTTTAAATCTATTTTTAAAGAGTGCGACAAGAATATTACCGTTCCTCCACAGCCTATCCTCACAAATGACTGGTCGGAAAAAGAGTGTGTTGAAGTAACCGAGCTCGTCCTCACTGGGAGAAATGTCCAGGCCCAAAAACCTCTTCCCACAGAGAAGTCAGCCAAATCTCCCAGTCTGTAAAATGAGCATCCATGATGTCACCGCTCTTAAACATGGCACAGGGAGAGTAGGAGGACGGATAAATTAGCTTTGAGGAGACTTAAGAGGCTGATATTACTGTTAACTGTAAGGAATTACAGGATTGATGAAGCTGCCCACGAATGCGGTTAGAACGGGTGAGGCATTACACCGTGACGCAAGGGCCAAAGATTCATCTGAGAGCCCTGTCTGGGAGGAGAAAAAATGGCGCGTTCCTGGCAGTCTCTCAAGGGTCAGGTCTTGTAAAACTCAGCGAAGTCTCGCCGTTTTTGGCAGCCTTGCTTTCTGTGTGGCTTTTGAAGAGGGATGGATTTAAAAGGTACCACAGCCCACTGGGAACAGCCATTTCCAGCTTCCCACTATAATACATGTGACTATTTGTTTTGAAACCTTTGAAACTGCTTATCTTTGATTGCAAATATAATAAATATGCAACGTGAACAGCCACATAATTTGCAGAGGAAATTATTACTTCCTGAAGTTATATTCACCATGTCATTCCCATATTCTCATGTACCACACAGAGATACAAAATCACGATAGATTTTTTTTTTTTAAATCCCTGTTCATAACATACACGCACACACACAAACACACATGCACAGAGAGAGAGAGAGAGAGAGAGAGAGAGAGAACATGAAGATATTTGGATATTTTTGGAATGCGAAGGATAAACGCTGAAGACTGCCAACATTTATACCCAAGTTACACATTCAATAAACATGGGAATTCAAATAATCAACACCCCACATACTCAGAAAAATATTTCCTGATGAGACTACATGCATGGGAAAATTGAGTAGCTATGGGAACAGCTCACTGTTGATAGAGCTGATAATCTGACCAACTGAGATCAATTCCCAAAGAAAACTTTGCTCCAGAGCAGCAGATTTCCATCTTGGGCTGAAGATTGCTCTGACAGCTGTATCTCATCCACATATCTTGCTAATCAAGTTTCTTGGCGCTGATGGTTACACAAACCCAGATGATCTTCTAATGCACATATATTTAAACATCACGTACGATTCCCCTCAACAAACCCTGGGAACGACACCAGCCTTTCACAGGAAATCACTCAAAATGGATATGTAAATCTGATAGAAAAAAAGAAAAGAAAGGGCTATACAGAGGTTTATGTGCCGTACATTCAGCGGCAAATACGTTCAGAAGACGGATGAGTACATGAGGCATTTTTCACTTTCGGCAAATAGAGCGATGTGAAATAAAAACGATTTATCCGGTAAAAGAAACACGACTGAAAGGGAAAAACATCCTCAGACAAATCTGTGCAGTGAAACCCAAGGCAAGCGTTAGATCTGAAAGCAAAGATGAGTGAATGCAAGATAAACACAGGATAAACATCCCAAACCCTAACAATGCATCCCAGGAGGATGATCGTTACAAACTGTCGCAATAAAGCAACCCCAGTACGATTAACGGGGAAAAAGTTCACACTGAAACATTAATAGGCAGGGAATGCACTCATGTCTCCCTGTACAGTACATGATTTAGTATGTCTTCTTCAATGCAGGAGTTCATTGTCACAGAGGGGCGGGGGCATTTGTAACAAAGGAATGACCAACGCTCACTGTCGGCAAAGACGCAATTTGTCTGACCTTTGATCTATGCACAAACCCCTGAGAGTAATTGTACCTATACCCCTGTTTCACAAACTGGGGCCGCTATGCTGCTCCCCTGCATTCAGGGGGACTGCATTAGTGCACACATGGCGAGAAAAGGGCTTTTGATGACCAGTAACGTCCTACACGAATATTGTTGATTCACACATTTCAGGATATGGGGGTTTTGGGTTCAGACAAAGCATTCTTTTCCACCACCCTGATGCATTCGACACTTCAAAATCAAACGTTCCTTGTGTAACTGGCCAAGCGATGGCAGGTAGATGGCATTACTGCCCTAAAGGCCAGATTTACCAAGACCTTTAGCAAGTACAAATCCCTTTAGCACACGCAAAGCAAATAACATTGCTGACGATTGTTGCGAAACAAATACCCAAGCCAATCACTGGCCATGTAACTGGTTTTGCAAATGCAGAATGATTTTTCACGTGCCTAAAGTCTCTGTGAATCTGGCTCTACGTGTACTCACAAGAGCGCCCTCTCTGGTTGGTCAAACTGCACACGGGTCCCCGTCATCTTTAGTATAAGTACTGCGATCCTTCAGCATGATGAGAACAGATATGAGCTGACTGAGGGTTTAGAAATAGTGCAAGCCTACTGATATAGTTTTTCGTTCATGATAGAGGAGAAAAATCAGTAGAAAAAAATGTAAGAAATAATGGACAATAAGGACGCTCAGAGAAAGCATGAATGTGTATTAGCTAGACAGCTGAGGTGTTCCACCTTTTCACACAGTAAAATGTTTCTTCCTGTTTTTAAATTTAATCGGTAGATGAAGTCTGATTCGAGAGAGTAAGCTATGCGGCCCTGTTAGCAGAATAGACCACATTTGAATAGGTTCCCATGACGATAGTGTGATGGACGGGGCCGTTCAGATGGGCAGTCTGAGGACAGATGTCATTAGAGTAATATGGGTTGTGTCAGGTTTTGACGAATGCCGCCTATCTTCGCATATGAGTGTTTGAGCATGTGTCTGACCGGTGGGGGGGGTTGTTGACTTGCACTAAAAGCTGCAGCTAAAAGCCCATGAGATGCCAGGCTATTGGGAGTGGGGGAGTCAGCGGGATGTGGGCAATCAGGAGAGAAGAGGGACAGAGTGTCAGGGTACGAGGGGGTGGTGATGGGGGGGGGGGGGTGGGGGGGGAGTTAGGAGACTAAATCTTCCTTTGCATCCTGCTGTTGCATGTTAATTAACTAATAAACAATGGATGGTGGGGGGAATAAAAAAAGATGATGTACATTGATGACGCCTGACAAGGGCTGTAACCTGCAGCGCTCAGGACTCCATACGCGATATACTGATATTAGCTCTCCAGCTGCTGCCAGTCAGAGTTTCGCTGCCTTCCTGATGTGCGCAGACAGCCACCCCTGGAGACTGCGGCCCACACCAGCAGCTTCGGCAAGTTCTATCCACTCTGCCGCACAGGCAATCTGTTTCCTATATTACTAGCTGGTATCACTGTACTATGCACTATAAAACAGCAATTGAGCAGGAAATTAAGTTAGGGGATCAGTATTTGGCAAAAGAGAATGGTCTGTGGTCTTCCCGCATACAAGGATCATTAAATATCACAGAGGTTTCTTGATAAATTCCCATCTTGGCTTCCTTTTTCTCCCCATTTGGCGAGGACGGGAAAAAACGGGTCCTAATGGGTATTTGAACAGCTTGAAATGCATCAGCCTGGGAGCCGCTTCCCCGTGACGGGGAGAACTGGCAAGGTGCTCGAAACGTTTCCGTAACAAAATGTGGAACGTTCCCTCGCAGTACCCACCTCTCCTCTCTGCCTCTCTTTCTCTCAGTGTAAACAAACCGAGGACGGTCTCACATGCTAAGCCTGTTAGCATTCGCGTGTGAACGTGGAATTTCCTCCTTTTCTCCATTCTCTCGTCCCTCTACTCCCCGCATTTCATCTACCTGCTAATGCCTCTTCACCTTCTGTTTCTCCTACCTTCCCTCAGCTCCTATTGCTGGGAACCAGGAAGTGGGCGGCCACACGATGGTGCTTTTTAGACTAACAATGGAGGCAACCCGAGCCTGCATTGCGCCGTACCTGTAAATTTTGCTTGGGGCAATCATGGAGAAGGCAGGCGGTTTTCAATCGAGGGCCCATGCCTGTTGCGTGGGGAACACTCTGCTACAAGGTTGTGCATTCACACCAAATCAAGAATGCTGAGCTCAATTAAAATGGGTTGCTTTGCAGAAAAATACAACCAGACGCATGACGAATGGAAAAAATATTCACATTAATACTGAATGTTCTGTAGAGTGGTGACATCCAGGAAGAAATCCAGCAGAATAAGCATTGTAAGCGGAGTATGAACAGACACTATTGGCCTTAAGAACTTGCATCAAGAATGATTTACAGCAATTCGTCTTGACCAATTCAGACTTAATAATGATGGGAAAAAAATGTCAGAGCTGCAAGTCTGCCTTGAGAAGAACCAGCATGGTGACTGACAGGCTAAATAACCAATTCAAGGGTGAGAGTAAGTAAGAGAGGGGTAGCTCCATCAGGGCAAAAATGAAATTAACACTCCGTTTGCACGAGGGCGGCTATTTTCATAAAGGAATATTTCACCGTCTCCGTTTTCAAAAATGATATCATGCACACGTATCAGTTTTCAGAAGTTTTCGTTTACATGTACCCGTGTACATGTCGTCAAGAGCATATCAAACCTGTAGGTGGCAGTGAAACGATAAACTCAAGCCCACGTTAGCCAATCAGAATCAGAACAACAACAGAGACGAATCACGATCATCCATGATTACCATCCGATGCAGGCTGCCTTAAACTCCGTTTTTCTCAGTTTACATGCAAACATGCAACCAAATTTTTCCAAAATCTCCACTCTGGCCGGAGTTTTTAGAAAGAATCGATTTCAGAGGCGAATTCTCAGTTTCTCAGTTTGTAAACGCAGGGCACAAACGCGAGGAATGTCTCCGTTTGTGAAAATAACGGTGTGCGTGTGAACGGGGCCAAAATGTTCAGAGCCACACACTGAGCAGTAAAAATATATTTGCCTCCTTCTCAAGTTCTTGTAATTTTGTATTTTTGTGTCCAAATGAACTAATTTTAATTTTACAAAAAAAAAAAAAAGATAGCCAATCATTCCTGGCCCAAGGTGCAAAAGAAATTCCCCGTTGGTTATTAAGTCAACCAATTAAACAAATTTAATTGATAATAGGGTTCAATTTCAGTAGAGATGCCCAACAAGTTTACTGCCATGCCTGTTGAATGTCAATATCACTCAAATGCAACCTGTCTGTGAATGTGAAGTAGCCAAAAGAAACGTGAGGCCGCAATTTAAGGAAATTTAAAGAGGAACTAAATTATATCAGGATTTTTCGCGGTTTTGGCATTTTTTTGGTACTTTATATATTACTCTTTCCCAGAATACATTTGAAACCGAGCTCAATCATCCTATTAGTGCAGAAAAAAAAGAGGATCAAAAACAGCCCGGCTGCAATGCGACTCACCGATTCTCGAAGAGCTAATTATGTATTAATTTATGCATGTGATGTCACTCAAAGCCTTGTTGCAGCTCTCGATTCGACGTGGATATACAACCCCAATTCCGAAGTAGTTGGGACGAAGTGTTAATTGTGAATAAAATCTAAATGTAATGACTTTCAGATCACATGAGCCAATATGATAGTTACAATACAACATAGATAACATTTCAAATGTTGAAACTGAGACATTTTACATTTTTATCTACAAAATGAGATTATTTAAAATGTTCTTGCTTCAACAGGTCTCAAAAAAGTTGGGACACAGGCAAAAGAGAGCCGAAAAAGCAATGAATATACAAGAGAATCAATTGAAAGAACATTTAGCAAGGAATTTAGTTAACTGGCATCAGCTATGTAACATGGTTGGCTATAAAAGGGATGTCTTAGAGAGGCTGAGTCTCTCAGAAGTAAAGTTGGCCAGAGGCTCTCCAATCCTGTGAAGGCTTGTGTAAAGAAAATTGCGGAATATTTTTAAAACAATGGTTCTCAACGTCAACTTGAAAAAGCTTTGAAAGAACGCCATTTGGCATTCGGGGATATAATTAAATCCATTCAGACTCTGTATTTCAGAAAAGTGCAAAGAAAGGCTACTCGTGAGACCCATATTCTAAACAGCATATTTTCGCGAATGAGTTAAATTGCATGTGCGTGAAATAATTCTTAAAAAAAAAAAAAAAGCCGAATACGGGGCAAATTTGCTCACTAGCAAGCTAATTCGAGTTTGCTATGATTGCCGTTTTCCCCCTCAATGGTTTGTCATCAAGTAGTGGCTTATGCTATTTTGACCCATTAGGCTATATACAGTCCATGCTCTGGACCGCTTTACTTATTTAGTTTTTCACCGGCTAACATTTGTCATAATTGTGTTCTTTCAATCTCTCTGTATGTCTTCATGGATGTGTAGATAGCTAGCACCATCCTGCCATTCGAACACAGCCACTTCTTTTGACTGACTTGAGTAGCTACAGTGGCAACAAAAACCTTATTTTGCATTAACAAAAATCAATGTATTTGAGCTTTTTTCGCTATCGATTTTTTTGTGAAGACAAGGCGAAGACACGATGTGAACAATCTGATCACGGCTTGATTAACAATTCTGTGACTTTGTGTTGTACTAAGGCTTGCTTGTACACTTTGTGCCAAGCTTGTACACTTTGTGCTAGTGCAAAGAATGACGTTGGTTGTTCACATATACAATCGCGCTTTTTGGATTTCTGAAAATGTACCCGCTGAAACAAAGTGCCTCTAAAACCGTATTTCCCACCAAAATCTCTCAAATTGATTTTTTTAAAATTATTTAATTCATAATCCATTACTAAAATACAAAAACATCGAAACTTCAAACCCCTTTTGTAGTTCCTTTTTAAGAACAAATAAAAACAAAGTTGTTGACTTTTTATCTGTCTGGAAAGAGTTACAAAGCCATTTAAGGCTCTGAAACTCGAGGGAACCACAATGAGAGCCATTATCTACAAATTGAGAAAACTTGCATCAGTGATGATCCTTTCCAGGAGTGGCCAATTTACCTATATTTTTCTAAGAGAGCAATGAAAAATCATCCAGGACATCAGGAAAACTCATATAAACACCTAAAGAACAGCAGGCCTCATTTCACCTGGTTAAGCTCAATGTTCACAACTCCACAATATAAAAGAGACTGGGCAAAAATGGCATCCATCGGAGAGCTGAAAGGTGAAAACGACTGCTGACAAGAAAGAACACAAAGGCGTGTCTCACTTGTGCCAAACATGGTAATGACCCTTAAGACTGTCAGAATGAATGAATGAATGAATTTTTTTTTTATTATTTAGGTGTCATGCTAATATACATAGCCCAGCCTGCATGGGCTTACAGGACACCATACCTGGTGTTATTCAAATTTCACGGTCAGGTAATGAATAATACTCAGAATAATACTCTGTGGACCAATGAGTCAAACTTGAACTTTTTTGGAAGATACACACATTACACAGGCCCACAATAAGATCATCATACCAACAGTCAAACATGGTGGTGGTGGTGGTATGAATGAGTGTTTAGCAGTGGCCTTGACTTGAATCGATTGACTAGCAGGGACATAACCTTCAACAGGCCATACATGTTCGAAAACCCTCCAATGTGGCTGAATTAAAATAAACTCCACAGCAACACAAAAGACTGATTTTCAATTATCGCAAACATTTGTTTGCAGTTGTTGCCACCCAAGGAGGCACAACCAGGTATTAGGCTTGTGGGGGGGGATTTTTGGTAACACTCTATAATAAGGGGACATAAATCATGCAGTTATCATGCATTACTTTATGCATGATTTACTCATGAGTTCATCATGATTCATGCATTATTTTATGCATGAATGCATCATGACACATCATGAGTTAACATGGTAGCGATCATCACAACATGCAGTATAAATGTACAAATGTTAGTCTATTGGGAATATTGAACAACATGAACTGAAGGTTAGTTGCTCAAGAATTCCTGGGCCTACAAAGACATAGTCAGTTCACTTTTGGCCGAATTGCAGTTGATATTTTACTTGGACTTACCATCACTTTTTGATGTAATGTGAATATAGGCCACTAGATGGCAGTATTTACCTTTTTTTGTTAAGCTCAGACTGGAGTCATGTTTAGACATGTCCTGGACATGTCTGGGGCAAGTCTCAGAAAATTAAAAAAAAGAGGTCTAAATGTGGGTGGGGTCTGCAAAAGAGTATATAAGGAAAAGAATTGAGACAGTAAAGTAGTAGGAGAAATTGCAAGAAGGATACAGATGACCAGACCTGCCATTCTGTTCAAGACCTGTGACGTTTCTTTTGTGGATTTCTTTGCCTGTGTTTGAGCATTTTCTTCATCCAGGACATCACCAAGCCACCCCACCAAAAAGGGACTGTAATTATTTCTGTTTTTTCTTATTTATCAATCTTGGTCTTTAGTTGTAGGTTGTTATTAGTCTTTGTCTTTGTTAAAAATTAAATGTGCTTTAGTTGTTAAAACTGTGTTTGTCATCCCTTGCTGTTGCTGTTGTGTTATAAATGTAATAACAAATTGGGGCCATAACAAATTGGGGGCTCAAGGTCCGGGATAGACCATTGTGTGAGTAATTTATTGAAAATCTAACATTCCAAATTGTGAAATTGTTTTTGTGAATTTTCCTAGATATATATTGACAACAGCAATGGATGATTTCTTGGCATCACCAACCGTAGGGGTTTTGAAGTCTTTTAAAAAGACAGAACTGCTAGAAATTTGCAGACAGTTGGAGCTGACAGAGGTAAAACCAGCCATGCGAAAAGCAAGACTGGCTAGAGAGATAGTTGAATATTACATTGATGAAAATGTGTTTGCACCAGGAGATCTGGAACAGTTTCCAGTGGAAAATCCAAATATAGAAATGGAACTTAAATTAAAAATGCTAGAGATTGAAAGGGAGGAAAAAGAAAAACAAAGGCAGTTTGAGTTAGAAAAATTAGCAAGAGAAGAAAAACAAAGAGAATTTGAGAGAGAGAAAGAGGAAAGAGCAGAAAGAGAGAGACAGAGACAGAGAGATTTTGAATTAGAGAAATTGGATAGAGAAGAAAGACTCCAAATGGAGAAACTAAAAATTAAAATTGAAACTAAAAATAAATTTTGTGCCAGTCAGGAGGTAAAACTGGTGCCTCCATTTTTGGAAAAGGATGTTGACAACTATTTCCAGTGTTTTGAAAAGGTGGCAAAGAGTTGCCAGTGGCCAAAGGAACACTGGCCTTTGCTGTTGCAAACTGTCCTCAAGGGTAAAGCTCAACAAGCCTATTCGGCTTTGTCTGCAGATGATTCCTCTGATTATGAGGTTGTCAAAAAGGTTATTTTGAGAGCTTATGAGTTGGTTCCAGAGGCTTACCGACAGAAATTCAGAGGTCTGAAAAAATCTGAAAATCAGACTTATGTGGAATTTGCTAATGAGAAGAAAGTTTGCTTTGAGCGCTGGTGTACTTCTATGGAGGTCAAGGAAGATTTCAACTCACTAAAAGAGATGGTGTTAGTTGAAGAATTCAAGAACTGTGTTAAGGATGATGTTAAGACCTACCTTAATGAGAAGCAAGCACTGAACTTGCAATCAGCTGCCAAATTTGCAGATGAATATGTTCTCACTCATAAGTCCAAATTTCAGTCTAGCAATAACAATAAATGGTCCCAATTTCAGAAAAAGGGTTACGGTGATACCCAAGATTCCTCACCCAAAGACAAAGACAAATCTGGTGATGGTGCTCAAAAATCCAGTAACAGGTCTGATCAAAGTGTGAAAGCTGACAGTGACAAAAGTGGTCTAGTTTGCAGTTATTGCAAGAAATCTGTTCATGTTACAACTAACTGTTGGTTCCTTAAAGCTAAGAAAGAAAAGGATACCAAACCAAATGCCTTTGTGAAAACAAGGTTAGAAACCCCTGTAGTAGATAACCAATCTGCTAAATTGCCTGCTTCTTGTGGGGCTAAAAAGCCTGATACAGCTGACTTCGTGAGGGAGGAATTTCTTCCATTTGTGTCAGAGGGATTTGTGGCTCTGAATGAGCATACTACTCCTGTCCCCATATATATCCTAAGGGATACCGGAGCTTCTCAGTCACTTTTGTTGATGGACTCCTTGGAGTTACGTGATGAGACCGCTTCAGGGGATTTCATACTTGTACAAGGTATTGAAGGGAGGACTGTATCTGTACCCCTGCGCTCTATATTCTTGAAGTCAGATTTAGTTACAGGACAGGTAAAGGTGGGACTTATGTCAAGTCTACCTATAAAGGGTGTTTCTCTGTTGCTAGGCAATGACCTGGCTGGGGGCAAAGTAGTTCCCCCTGTACATCTTACTTCACAGCCGAGCACTGAAAATGGGGATGAGGACCCATCTCTGTATCCTTCTTGCGCAGTGACTCGTGCTATGGCCAAGAAGGCTAAAGAAGATGATGTTGTGGTGCCGTCCAGTACATTGAATAGTCAGGACTCAGGTGGTTCGCCTCATGACTCTGATTGGCCTACTATGGTTTCTCCGTTTGAGGACTTATCAGATACTTTTATCAGTTCTCTATTCAGCCAGCCGGATGGGTCTGGTGATTCTGATGTGTCTGGAGACTTGTCTCTGTCCAGAAAGCGGTTGATTGAGGAGCAAACTAATGATCCTGAAATTGGTGTACTAAAGAGGAGAGCCCTTCCTGAAAAAGAAATAGATGCAGTTCCAGTTGGGTATTATCTCAAGGATGGTGTGTTGATGCGGAAGTGGCGCCCTCCTGATATCCCTGCCAATGCAGATTGGGCAGTGGTCAGGCAAATTGTTGTTCCGAAGGTCTATAGGAATGAGATCTTAACAATGGCTCATAGTTTACCTTTAGGAGGTCATCTTGGTGTTAACAAGACTGTTGATAAGATCATGAAACACTTCTTTTGGCCTGGGCTTCGGAAAGACGTTTCCAACTTTTGCAAAACCTGTCACACTTGTCAGGTAGTTGGAAAACACCAGTTAGACCCACCTGTAGCTCCATTGCAGCCTATCCCAGCATTTGGGGAGCCATTCTCTAGGGTCATTGTTGATTGCGTTGGTCCATTACCCAAGACTAGATCTGGAAATCAGTACTTGTTGACAATCATGTGTGCATCTACCAGATTCCCCGAAGCCATACCTCTACGTAACATCAAGGCAACTGCAATCTCAAAGGCTTTGATAAAGTTCTTCACGTTGTTTGGCCTTCCCAGGGAAATTCAGTCAGACCAGGGTAGCAATTTCACTTCAGGATTGTTTCAGCAGGTTGTGTATGAACTAGGTGCAAAGCAGATTCTTTCTAGTGCCTATCATCCAGAAAGTCAGGGTGCCTTAGAGCGGTTTCATTCCACTCTCAAGACAATGATGAGGACTTATTGTTATGACCATGAGAAAGACTGGGATGAAGGGGTTCATTTGCTGTTGTTTGCAGCTAGAGAAGCAGTGCAGGAGTCTACTGGATTCAGTCCATTTGAGCTAGTGTTTGGTCATGAAGTGAGAGGACCTTTGCTATTATTGAGTGAACAATGGCAAGAGAAAGAGCCGCATATCAGTCTGTTAGACTATGTTAGCTAGTTCAAGGAAAGATTGCGTGCAGCTTGTGACCTTGCCAAAGAGAACTTGAAATCAAGTCAGGGAAAAATGAAAACTTGGTATGATCATAAGGCTAGAAGCCGTGAGTTTAAACCAGGAGACAAGGTCCTTGTGTTGTTTCCCTTGCAGTCCAATCCATTGCAGGCTAGATTTCATGGTCCTTATGAAATTCTGACAAAACTCAATGATCTCAATTACATTGTGAAGACTCCAGATAGGAGAAAACCAAAACAATTGTGTCATATTAACATGCTAAAGCCTTATCATGACAGAAATGCTAGGGTTGCAGCTGTCACTTCAGATTCTCCAATGGTCGAAACGTGTGAAGATGAGGGGGAGTTTCAAGATGATGAACCAAGAATTAAAGCTGAAGTTCTTTCTTGTAAATTGTCAAACACTGAAGTGTTGCAAAATCTTGATGTAAAACTCCAGCACTTAGAACCTTCACAGAGAGATCAGTTTGAAAGGTTGATCAAGAAATATGAGGATTTGTTTCCTGATGTTCCAAAGAGAGTTACTATAGCCTCTCATGATGTAGATGTTGGTGATGCCAAACCAATAAAACAGCATCCATACCGGATGAATCCTGAAAAGAGAAAGATTGCTGAGAAAGAGGTTGAGTACATGTTAAAACATGATATTATCAGACCCTCCAACTCCGATTGGAGTTCACCCTGTGTGCTAGTTCCAAAACCTGATGGAAGTACTAGATTCTGTACAGATTATCGCAAAGTCAATGCTGTAACCAGAACTGATGTGTTTCCAATACCTAGGATTGATGATTGTATTGATAATGTAGGGCAAGCAAAGTTTCTGACCAAGATTGATTTATTGAAGGGTTATTGGTGTGTGCCTTTAACTGAGAGGGCCAAGAGCATCTCTGCTTTTGCCACACCATCTGGGTTGTACCAGTATGAAGTCCTACCCTTTGGCATGAAAAATGCCCCAGCCACGTTCCAAAGGATGATACAGTCTACAATCGCCGGATTGCCACACACGGGTGCATACATCGATGACCTGATCACATGGAGTGACTCCTGGGAAGAACATCTAAAAGATGTAGAGACGTTGTTCCAGCGCCTGACCCAGGCTAACCTGACTGTTAACCTGAACAAGAGTGACTTTGGTTGTGCTACTGTCACCTATCTTGGCTACGTCATAGGCCAGGGTAAGGTGGCACCCATAAATGCTAAAGTCCAAGCCATCATGGACTTTCCAGTTCCTGACAACAAAAAAGCTTTGCGCCGCTTCCTTGGAATGATCGGGTACTACCGCAAGTTCTGCAAGAACTTTGCTGAGATTGCTCTCAGTCTAACTAACCAACTGAAGAAAGGCGTAAAGTTCACCTGGGATGATGCATGCCACAGAGCCTTCGATCGCCTGAAGTCTCTGCTGTGTCACTTCCCCGTGCTCAAATCTCCTGACTTCAACAAACCGTTCTCCATCGCGGTCGATGCTAGCGACCAAGCTTGTGGATCTGTGCTCCTACAGAGAAGTGACTCTGATGACATTGAGCATCCCGTGGCATACTTCTCCAGGAAGTTCAATCGCCACCAAAGGAACTATTCCACAATAGAGAAGGAACTGTTGGCTCTGGTCCTTTCTTTACAACACTTTGAGGTTTATGTTTGTACAGGACAAAAGCCAATGATTGTGTACACTGACCACAATCCGTTAATGTTTTTGAGCAAGATGAAAAACAAGAATCGGAGATTGTTGAATTGGAGTTTGATTTTACAGGAGTTTGACTTGGAAATTAAGCATGTGAAGGGTACAGACAATGTAATTGCTGATTGCTTATCCCGTGTTTGAATGTGTATATATATATCATGTGTTTGAATATTGTATGATATGTATATATTGACAAGTGTTCACTTAACCATTTTGTATTGAAAAGAAAAATTTTGCCTTTATGAGTCAAAATTTTTCCCTTTTGGAATGGAGGTGTAATGTGAATATAGGCCACTAGATGGCAGTATTTACCTTTTTTTGTTAAGCTCAGACTGGAGTCATGTTTAGACATGTCCTGGACATGTCTGGGGCAAGTCTCAGAAAATTAAAAAAAAGAGGTCTAAATGTGGGTGGGGTCTGCAAAAGAGTATATAAGGAAAAGAATTGAGACAGTAAAGTAGTAGGAGAAATTGCAAGAAGGATACAGATGACCAGACCTGCCATTCTGTTCAAGACCTGTGACATTTCTTTTGTGGATTTCTTTGCCTGTGTTTGAGCATTTTCTTCATCCAGGACATCACCAAGCCACCCCACCAAAAAGGGACTGTAATTATTTCTGTTTTTTCTTATTTATCAATCTTGGTCTTTAGTTGTAGGTTGTTATTAGTCTTTGTCTTTGTTAAAAATTAAATGTGCTTTAGTTGTTAAAACTGTGTTTGTCATCCCTTGCTGTTGCTGTTGTGTTATAAATGTAATAACAAATTGGGGCCATAACATTGATAATAAAGATACAATATTACAGTGCAGTTATGTACTACTTCATGCATTAGTAAATACTGATTTAATCAATTAATTCATTCTAACTTCATTCATTAGCTTCCCATGAGTTGATCACATTTGTGCCCCCTCAACTAAAGTGGTGGCTGTACATGCCTTTATCATAGATCTGAGAAGTGCTATTGCTAAGGAATCATTGAATGACATGAATTAAAGCTTACTTTCTCATGAGTTCATCATGTTTGTGTCCCTCAACTAAAGTGGTGGACAAACGGTAGCTTTCATTACAACGGATGTGTGAAACGCTATTGGCAAGGAATCATTGAATGACATGAATTAAAGCTTACTTGCTCATGAATTCATCATTTGTGCCCCCTCAACTAAAGTGTTGGACATACGGTAGTTTTCATTACAACAGATGCATCAAATGCTATTGCTAAGAAATCACTGAATGACATGAACTACGCTTAACCATGAATTCTTCGTGATCATGCTCAATTACTTTTGATTCATGATGAATTCATTAGAGTCAGTGCCTATGTTGATATGATGTCATTGCATGAAATCAGACATGAGTAAGCATGAATTCATTTTAACTCATGATGAGTCATGATGAATTCATGTATAAAATCATGCAGTAATCATGATAAACTCATGAGTGAATCATGCATAAAGTAATGCATGATAACTACATGATTTATGTTCCCTTATTATCAAGTGTAACCGGATTTTTTTTTTTTTTTTTTTACATGGGTGATGTAGATTTTAAATGACTTTACCTTCAGTTAGCTGCATTTCGTGTGAACTCACATTATCCTTTTCTTGCTGTAAAATTAGTTTAATGATTTAACACATTTATAAATGACAAATTAACAAAAAAAGAAGAAATCAGGATGGGAGAAAATACTTTCTCAAAGCTCTGGCTAACAAATCATTTGGATCAGTCAAAAAAGACACAATGTTTAATACATACGCTGATAACAAGGTGTGAAAGTGAAAATGAAACATTTTGCTCAATGTAAAATGGAGAAATGTGCCACACACCTCCTTGCACAGCACCTTTTTTCAGCTGCTCTCCATATTGACATGCATAAAATATGCAGGGTCAACTTTCCTAACACCCTCCCAGCCAGACTTTTTACTTATTCACTGTGTTACGGCCGGCTCATCAGCCGCAACCAGTAAGGGAGATGTAGACAAGGCGGCTCCAAAAGTTAGCAAAAGTTTATTAAATTACACAATAAATACTTAATGGGGTGTGGAAGTAAGTGTCAGTAGTGTATGAAAATGTATGAATGCAATGAAAGATATGAGGTGCATGTTGTAAATGCAAAACAAAAAACAAAGTAAAGCCGGCATGGCTTGAGAAGGGGACCGACGGCAACCACGACCGCTCCAACTACTTCCGCGATTACGAAGATGACCCAGATGGCTGAAGAGGTGGGATTAAGTAACCTGGGAACACTGGCCAGGTGTTCCCAGTTACCTGATGCCAACTCAGCTGCACCTGCAAAACAGAGCACACACACACAAGTACCTATGGAAAGACTAAGGCCCCATGGCCGTCACACCCCCCCCCATAAAGTCAGGGTCCTAAAAGGAACCCTGACAAAAACCAATCCACATAATACTTCCTTAACTACAAATTCAACCATAAGTACAACTTTAAAAATCAATCACACCGTGTAACAATACACAAATCTCAGACTCATTCAATGCCAAAGAAATACCTCACCGTTCATGTCTCCCACAACCCCAAGATTCCACTCCCTCCAGCAACTGGATCCTTGAAGCTTTTAAGAAGGGAAACCTAGGAGAATGGGACAACAAACCCAAGAGGCAAAACTATTGACTTGGGGCACGGGACAAAGCATCCGCCACTACGTTATCCCGCCCCTTAATATGGCGAATATCCAGGGTGTAAGATTGGAGAAACAGAGCCCAACGAACAAGCCTCTGATTTGGACTCTGTAATGAACTAAGAAAAGTCAATGGATTATGATCAGTAAAGACCACCACAGGCACAGAGCTAACATATACACTGAAATGCTGCAAAGCTAAAATTAACGCAAGAGTTTCTTTCTCGATAACTGAATAATTCAACTGATGTTTATTGAATTTCTTCGAAAAGAAACATACTGGCTTATCCACTCCCAAATCGTCAGATTGCAACAACACCGCTCCTGCACCAACATAACTAGCATCTACCTCAAGCTTAAACGCCTTATCCCACTGTGGCGCAGCCAAAACAGGAGCATTACAAATTAAGGCTTTAACGTTTTCAAATGCCTTCTGACATTCTGAGGACCACAGATACTTAACATTACCCTTCAACAAGTCTGTAAGAGGAGCGACAACAGTAGAAAAATTTCTACAAAAACACCTATAATACCCCACTAGTCCTAAAAACCGCATAAGCATTTTTTTTGTTGATGGCGGAGCATACTCATCAATAGCTTGCACTTTTGCACGAACCGGACACACTCTACCTTGCCCCACCACACGACCCAAATACGTCACTGTAGCTTTTGCAAACTCGCATTTAGCGAGATTCACAGTCAAACGAGCATGAGCTAAACGGTTAAACAACTGCTGAATACGGTCAAGATGGCTATCCCAGTCATTTGAAAAAATTACTACATCATCTAAATACACTGAGCAACCTTCCAAACCCCCAACAACCAAATTCATCAGGCGTTGAAAAGTCGCCGGTGCATTCCTCAAACCAAAAGCCATCACGGTGTAAGAATATAATCCAGTGGGAGTAGTAAACGCAGCCATTTCTCGTGCTCTGGCTGACAACGGGACCTGCCAATAACCTTTCAACAAGTCGAACTTACTCACAAATTTAGCTGACCCAACTTCATCAACACAATCCTCCATCCGAGGAAGCGGAAATGAGTCTGCCTTCGTCACATTATTTACTTTACGAAAATCTGAACAAAATCTAAGTGTGTTATCGGACTTGGGAACAAGCAAACATGGTGATGCCCAACTGGAACAAGATGGCTCAGCAATACCATTATCCAACATATACTTCACCTCAGCATCAAGATACTTGCGTTTCTCTGGATGAACACGATAGAACCTTTGTTTAATAGGTTTACAATCACCAACATCTATATCATGTTCAATCAGGTGCGTGCGAGAAGGTGTATCACCAAATAGACATGGATATCGCTTAATTAAATTCACCAATTGGCCACGCCTAGAAGCATCTAAATGACTCAACAAGCCATCAAGATTCTGTAGAGACTCTGAGTTCTTAAGACGACCACAAATTACAGCTTCATCAGGCACCAACACATCCTCCCCCCCTTGCTCAGTCGCGGCATGAGGGGATACAGACATTGACAAACAAGCTGGATGGAGATCCGCTACCTGCTCTCCTTGATCGGGCTGCACCCGAGAAAAATATGGCTTCAACAAATTCACATGACAAAGCTGGGTAGAAGATCTACGGCAGGGAGTAGCTATAACATAATTCTGCTCCGACACCCTCTTCACCACAGAAAACGGACCAGAAAATTTAGCCTGAAATGGAGAGGTAACAATGGGCAACAAAGCAAGCACCTGATCCCCAGGGAGAAAAACACGATTCTCAACCTGGCGATCAAAAAGCCTTTTCATTTTGTCCTGTGCAGATTCCAAATTCCTTTTGGCCACCTCCTGAGCTTTATAAAGGCGATACCGAAAACCATTTACGTAGTCAATGAGGTTTTGTGGTGGTTGTAACTCCATCCAATTATCCCGCAACAGGGCCAAAGGACCACGCACAGTATGACCAAACACAAGGTCGTTCGGACTAAATCCTGTGCTCTCCTGGACTACCTCCCTAGCAGCTAACAACAACCACGGTAAACCATCTTCCCAGTCTCTATTCATTTGTGTGCAATAAGCACGCAACATAGATTTAAGTGTTTGATGAAACCGCTCAAGAGCCCCTTGGCTCTGCGCATGGTAGGCAGATGCCTGATTATGTTTAACATGTAGCTGCTTCAACACTTGCGCAAATAAACGGGACGAAAAATTTGATCCTTGATCCGACTGAATGGCTCTCGGAACACCAAAAATTGAAATAAACTGCGACAACGCACGAACTACAGATTTAGCTGTTATCGTGCGCAAAGGATACGCAGCAGGATATCTTGTGCTCTGACACATAACAGTTAAAAGGTAATTCGCTCCCGATTTAGACGGAGGCAACGGGCCAACACAATCTATAATTAAATATTCAAAAGGCTGACTTATAGCTGGTATAGGAGACAATGGTGCAGGCTTTAAGCTCTGATTTGGTTTGCTGGTGAGTTGACACGTATGGCATGATTTCACATAAGCAGAAATATCCCTTTTAAGCCGTGGCCAAAAAAAATACCTCAAAATACGGTCATACGTCTTCCTGACACCCAAATGACCAGACTCATCATGGGAAATCTGCAACACCATTTTACGAAACCTAGAAGGCACAACAACTTGATAAACAGGTTCACCAACAAATTTTTCCCACTGAGGGACCCACTTCCTCATCAATACATCATTCTGAACAAAATAACAATGAGCGTGACTTTTCACCTCACCAGACAGACAAGCCATCTGCCAAAGATCCTTCAATGACCCGTCAGCTCGCTGCTCCTCCACCAATTCACTGTGGGAGACAGACCAAGGAACATCCGGACATATTATGTCATGCTGCATCAAAATGTCATCATTTTCAGTTGAATTTATCTGTTTTAACTGTGCTTGCTTCATTGCGTGCGTCACTGCACATGCCCTGAACACTTCAGGAAACTCTTTTTCATTACTGTCAGGTTCGCCACTAACTAAGGGTGATGACACAACAACGGCAGGAGGTGCAACATCAGCCCACACTCGACTCCCCGCTATACCATTACCCAGGATCATGGTAACACCCTCCACAGGCAAAGCCGGGCGCACGCCGACCGCCACCTCACCCTGAAACAGATCACAGGACAGCATTACTTTGTGCAGAGGTACACGCAAAACATTTAACTCCAGTCCAAGCACAGGGATATAAGAACCCATATAAGAATCCTCTGAAAATGGTAAGGCCGATGCTAAAATGAACGAGTCAAATGCACCAGTGTCACGCAGTATTTTTGCGCAGATTTTTTTATTACTCCCCACCAAAGACACAAAACCCTCAGTAATGAAAGGCAAATACGACTGCAGCTCTAAACTACACGCATCTGCTTTTAACTCGGCACCTGAAGACTGCAACAACTGATCAGAACCTGGCGCAGCAAACATAGCCGGTTTGGGATTACCATTAATTCCATTTTGATTAGACTTAGATTTTAATGCAAAACAATCCCTTTTCCAGTGCCCACGTTTATGACAGTAATTACAAACTTTATCAAAGTCACGCGCAATGCGCTCATGTTTCTGTTCCCGTTCCCACCTAGCTTTTTTCACAAGCCCACTAGAACATGCACCAACAGAACTTTCCCAACTGCCATTACTCCGCACACCAGAATGACCACAATCTACATGCGTCAGCACATAATCATCGGCCAACGCAGCAGCTTCAGCTGCGGTTTTCACCTTTTGCTCACTAATATAAATTGCAATACGCTCCGGAACCGAATTTTTAAATTGCTCCAAAATCATCAAATCACGTAAAGTATTATAGGAGTCAACCTCCGCAGCAGTACACCAACGATCAAACTGAATGTACAAATCACGAGCAAACTCCAAATGCGACTTGTCACCTCTTTTCCAACTTCTAAACCGCTGGCGATAAGCTTCAGGCACCAGCTCATAAGCCTTAAGAACAGCTGACTTCACCACAAAATAATTTAAACCATCCCTGTCACTTAAAGAAGAAAAGGCCTCTTGAGCCCTGCCCGTCAAGACACATTGTAGCATTAATGTGCGGATTGAATCAGGCCACCCCCGTGCTTCAGCCAAACGCTCAAACATTGAAAAAAAAGTTTCAGGATCTCGCTCATTAAATTTGGGAACAAGCCTTAAATCACTCAAATCGTCTGCCCTGGCCGGGACAACGCCCGGAACAGGAGGACCGTCATTGAGAACATCGGCAGTAACTTTACCCTCACTGATCAACAATAATTTGTGTCTCTGCAGCTCCAACTTTGCCTGTTCTGTCTCCTGCCTCACCTTCTCAACCGCAACTTCCCTCTCAGTTTCCAAAGTCATCCGCAACAAAAGCAATTCTTTTTGCTGCTCAAATGATAAACCAGGACCCGCCCCTGACGGCGGAGTCGAGCCCCCGGTACACGCGGACCAAGAGACAGCCTCAGCAGTGCCCAACACTCCCATTTTAAACAAATGAACTTTCAAATTCGCTTTTAAAATCTCCTTAACTTTTCTATCACCAATATCAACCTCATAATACTCAGCAATTAACCAACTGGTCTCGAGTACACTCATCCAAAAATTCTTCAGCCGGAGCTTTAATAAATGCTTTAACTACATCCGCCATAATTTACAAAAATTCGTAATCGCAGACAAAACACTACGCGTTAGACCCACCCGTGTGAAAAGGCCAATACAGCCTCCAATCGGAGCAAGTCCCCCGCTATCTAACTATCCAACCAGGAATCTACCTAAATAACTCCCCCCTAGTCTTCATGAGGCGTGGCGGTGGGTATTTATGCACTAATAACCCACTGGACCGAGAAAAGCGACCAGATAAACTGGCAACTACCCCGAGACCAGGGATGTGCCCCCGAGCAAAATTTAGGGGAAAAGGGAAAAGGAAGCTCTAACCACCGTACCCCAACACTACAAACGCCCCCCCCGACGAAACCCAAAGGGGAGACGCCGCTGAAACCTACAAGGGGAACCACTCCTACAACAAACACACCGGTAGATCAACACGTACCCCCTCAAATCTCCATGTATATCCAGAATAAAAATCGAAATCTCCCTTACAAACAACGCGTTACAAAGTCATACACAAGCTTACCTCTAAAACATTTTCCAAAGCGCGCAACAAATATTACCACACGGGGTTAAATTACAGCGGATAACCAAAGGAAATCCCTGTGACGTCAATTTCGCATGAGAACTCCAATCTCCCCATCAAAGACTTCCAGCGACAAACCGCCAATTAAGCCAGACCAATCAGCTCTCATACAAACCAAGCGCACAACTAAACCAGGTACAACCAATAAAACTTACCCAAAACTCATTTTGCAAAAAGAACAAAAAAACATACCGAATATCCCTGGCACTTCAAACGGACGAGCCCCCACCTTGTTACGGCCGGCTCATCAGCCGCAACCAGTAAGGGAGATGTAGACAAGGCGGCTCCAAAAGTTAGCAAAAGTTTATTAAATTACACAATAAATACTTAATGGGGTGTGGAAGTAAGTGTCAGTAGTGTATGAAAATGTATGAATGCAATGAAAGATATGAGGTGCATGTTGTAAATGCAAAACAAAAAACAAAGTAAAGCCGGCATGGCTTGAGAAGGGGACCGACGGCAACCACGACCGCTCCAACTACTTCCGCGATTACGAAGATGACCCAGATGGCTGAAGAGGTGGGATTAAGTAACCTGGGAACACTGGCCAGGTGTTCCCAGTTACCTGATGCCAACTCAGCTGCACCTGCAAAACAGAGCACACACACAAGTACCTATGGAAAGACTAAGGCCCCATGGCCGTCACAACTGGTAAATTGAAACTGTGGTTGACATTGAATCACGGTTGAATTTTGCTTCAATTTTGATAAGCAAATCAACATTGATATAATGAAATGATCATAAAATATTTGCAATTTGCATATTAATAATTTGAAATTGACACTGAAATTCATTTTGCATGTAGCTGAGGACAAAATGTTGCTTCAACAACCAGATTTTGTCAAAATTTCAATGTCAATTTTTAAGTATTTTGCAAACTTTTTACAGCAATTTAGCATGAAACATTATTTCAAAGTTTTTTCAACGCTGAAAAAAAAAAAAATTGCTGCATGTCAATCACATTTGAATGTTGCACTGTTAACCCCAGTAAGTGGGTACACTGAGTTTTGGTTAAACTAATTACGCCAGCTTAATTATCTGGTGTTCACAGCACTTAATAAATAAATATTTTAAAAATTTCTAAGTTTTCTTTAAGCTCCATCCACAAAATGCAACTGAGCTGGCGGACACAATTTTATTTGAGTTAATCTATTTCCGCAAAACATTTGCATTTGCCGCACTATTTGGGTTGACAGTGTGGTTATATGTCAGCTGGGCCGTGATGTCCAATGATCTCCAGCATTAAATCTTCAGAAACCATATATTTTATTATATTACTTCTGTCAACCTGTTTCTGGCCAATTTACTGGTCCAAATTAACTTGCTCAACATTGACGTAGCATCAACAGTCTATGAACATGACCGTACGCCTCATTCGTCAACGCAAGCTACTTCTGTTCTGAGAATGGCTCAGGCAGATGAGCTAATTAATTCATTATCTCCTACTTCCACTTGCTGAGATCACTTGATACACTTAATTGGGAGGTTGAGCAGATGTAGCATGTATTGTTGGTACAGAGCTCACAATGTCTGCCTTGTGTCAGACGAATTGTCATTTAGCTCGATACTCCATTTGAGCCGCACACCTCTATCACCATCTCAGAAATGCTAAAAAAAAAACAAAAAAAACATGTGCATCTGAGCATTTTGTCCCACTCAAAGTAAGTTAATTTTTGTTTCTTTTATTAACTACTTAATCAGAAACCTAATTATGAAACTAATAATTAACTCCTCGTTCAAATTAATTCTTGCACTATTAAAATTCTACAGACTCTAATTAGAGAGGATATGCTGTAAAATGTCCTAGATCTTAACTTATTAATGAAAATTATTCATAGTAGACATCTAAAGTTCATTGATTCTTACTTTTGAAAGATGTTTCCTCGTCTTTAGAAAGTAACATACGGTCTGCACAATCCTTTCTCATCAAAAGCAAGGACCAGGACTGAATATCGTCATATCAAATAGGTATTACTGCAAAGAAAACATGATCGAAATAGAAAATATAATAATAATAATAATAATAATAATAATAAAAATAAAAATAATAATGTCTTTCTGCCACGAGCCAGCAGCGCTACCCACAGTGTCACAATTATTGTTTGCAATAATTGTATTATTATTAATGCGAACCAGTAAATTATTACAGTGCAATATATGAAAAAAGCATTTGGTTCCTGAAAATTTACAGAATTTCACAGTCATCATTTACAGCAGGAAATGTTTTCAAATTCCCCTCACAATACTACTGTCTCTGCTCGAAATGCATCTATTCCAGGAGACCTTCGAGTTAAAAGCACAAGTTCCCAGCGCCGTAAATAAACATGTCTGGACGTGTGTCTGCTTGTTCACACAGCTGGTGATGGGAATTCTGTTATCGACAAAATGCATCTCACCTCCAATCCAGGGATGCGCCATTATCCAACAATCAGATAACGCAACTAAATCTTCGTCTCCTGACAACAGCCTGCTGCCATTTCAACAGGTGCTGGAACCCTGCTTGCAGGCCTGTCTGGGGGAACAAGGTGTTAAACACCTACCAGTCCAATCAAAATCTGTGCCACACAGACCCTGGGGAGGGGATGGGTGAAAAGATGATTGTCATTATCAAAGGTGAATCGCCTGTTGTGTTGACAGCAGAATTAGGCATCACAAACCAATCTTCCTAATACGCGGAAAGAGGACGCTCCACCTATTAAACAGAAAACAGAGATGTGCGAAGGTGGCCATTTTAGTTGTGAGGGGGTAATTTACCTTCATTCCCTTTCCCTGCCTGAAAGTTAGAGAATGACTTCTGAAGGCTGGAGATAAGCAGCCAAACATGGATAAAAACTGCCAGGAGGAAGTTTGACGGACGTACCAGCGGGCGTGAGAAATGCAGCGAGGCTTGTGAGAGAGCAGTGTGATAAAAAAGATACCCTGCCATTTGCTGAGCAGAAGTGGTCCTTAAAGATTTCACACTTTCAATTTTTTTTGAATTATCAGCCATCTCCAGGATGTCAGTCATTCTGACAAGCTCAGACTCCGACCTTGTGGCACTGGGCAGGATATTGACAAAGCAATCTGGAGAGATGTAGCGCAGCCCGCTAAAACATTAGCCAATAATCGCCCGTCCCCATTACCTGTGGCAGAGGCGTAGCACCCAATCTCTCTCATTCTGTTTTTCTCTATCTTGCTCAGCAGTTCTGGCCCTCACAAAGACATGAATTAATCATGGTTTTTCACCATGTCTACCACAGCACCCCTGCCAAGGCAGAAATAAGCCTTATTTTCTCATAACCAAGGTAAATATAACTGGAGGTCAAGTCATGGCAGAGCACGCCGCTTTCAAGTTAACTATAATGGAGGAACACAATGTAACAGCATGAAACATTAATCAAGTGGACTTTGTCTCCATTTCAAACAGAAATATAAATATCTCAGAATTCACATTATACCAGCCTCAAACGTACACCCAGCACATTATTAAAAAGCAGGCTGCCATCATGGAGCAAAGCTTAAATGTAACGGGGCATTACAGGAAACGATGCGTGAATACGGGCACCGTATTAAAGAGGCTGCGAGTGAGGATGGAGCGGAGGAGATGTCTGGGGTGATATCACTCTGGCCTGTTTCACATGTGGCCTGTCAGACGCTGGTGTGAAGCACAGCTCCGAGGCCTCGGCTGAGATTTAACAAAGGGGGCCCCTCCGGTGACAGGCCGCGGCATTAAGCTGCTCGTTTAATTAACCGCCGCGCTCGTCCACCTGCTGCCCTCAATATGGTCCGGGTTCCAGCGAACTGTCTTTCAGACACCTCTTCCAAATGGGCACAGCGAGTTCCCCCATGCTCCGCTACGAGACCTAATAACCGCCTCTCATTCCGGCAGTTAGTCTATTTCCATCAGCCCGTTCGACACAATTAGACCTCCTCTTTTTTTAATAAAAGATGGAATTAATTTGTGGGTCTGTCCTGCTCCACTGACCCTCCAGTCGAGCCTCTTCTGTCTCGCGCCAGCCTCAGCGCCAGTAATTCTCTGCTTTTACATTTATCAGCTCCCTAATGGAGTGCTGATAGGGGCTGCACATCTCTCTCCCCTGATGAAGATTAGTGCTGAAGAAAAAATTAAATGAGTTATTCTTTAGCTCAGGAAACACACTCACCCACATGCGCACCCCCCACCCACACACCCACACACACACACACACACACACACACAGAGACATGTGTGCGCACACACTCAAAAACACACACTCACCCTGCTGGACGTACAGGTACTTAAATGTTCACCATTGAGATTAGACACACATGCATGAATGCCCACATCGTCTCCACATGTCCCCTGCACCAAAGCACCACAGCTGTGCGCACAAATATGGTCATATCAGTTAGGTAGAACAGTAAAGTGAATAAACGTACATTCAGGAGACTCAGTAAACATTTACCCACCGTCTTCACCGGATGCCAATTCTTTTTTGCCTCAAAACAGGCGTAAAGAAACTTAGTCTATCGTAGATCTAGTAAGAGTGCCGTCATCAATATGCATAACAGTCTTCAATAGTTTATATGTAGGTGCATCACATTACATGTAAGCTCAGCCCTCTCTAAGCGCATAAATGGGACAGATTCATTAGCCTTTCTGATCAAAGCCCATGGCTTTCCCATTTGGATCAAGATAATCAGCTCTGCTGATCTTTGGCTCCTCTTATCGTGACACAGATTTGGCCATTAATAAAACATGAGACACTGTTGACTTCTTATCGGCTGCATCTCAGATTTACCAGCCAAAATAACCCCTCTATAAAGTTTAGATTTGAGAAAGATGTTTCAGACGAGTTTGAGCAAATTATCAAAGGCAAATAAAAGAAAGTTTCAAGGATGGAATTGTGTATATGAAGCAACGTTAGCTCAGCCATCGTGTGTCCTTAACAAGCTGACTTTGCAATACGGGTTGTATTCATGGACGTGTTGGATCTTTGCACACTTTCCAGAATCCTCCATGGGTCTTCCCTATGCCCTCGTACCACTGCAATACCAAACAAAGTAAAGCAACCGCAACGGCAAATATTCACCACAAGTTATTCGCAAACGTTTGTCCTTCGGCCTCTGACTGCATTTTATCACCATGCAGTTTCAAATACAGATTAGGTCATTTTGATTTTTGCCACAAAAGTTAGTCCCACAATAAGCTTCAGATAGCTAGCGAGCTGGTTCTTTCATGGAGCCACAGCTCTAACTCACACGTTTTCCTGCCTCATCTCTCTTCGCAACCAGGGTTCCGAATCCCGGCAGAAAATTGTTGGCCATTTTGGTTGTTGTCAGTTATAGATAAACATTCTTAATGCGGACAATCAATGTTGGTAATGTTTTGTGCTTAACGGCTGTGAGATGCTACAGCCTATTAGTGAATCGGCCTAATATGATGGAAAATGGACAATCACAAAAATGTCATGATGCTATTTGAAATAGTTTATTTGTTGTAGAATCCATATTTGAACCTAAGCAGGGGTCTCAAAATCAATGCTGTCCCAATGTTATCAGGACATCTTGTCACCCCACATGGTACTGTGGGCTATGGCCCTGATAACACTTCAAGTTAATTATTGAATAATGATTATCCAGATATTTAGAGCTTGTGAACTATAACCGTTAACAATCACTATTGTTTGTGTCTGGTTTGCAGTCTATTTAAGTCAATGGGATGAATAATTAGCTAGCTAGCTAGCATGCTTACGCCTTTTGCCATTCAAGTAATAAATTATGAGTCACTGTTAACATAGAAGCTTGAATTTATTAATTTATTGGCGAAAAGCGTTAAGCTTGCTACTAACATAATAATTCATCTTATTGGCTGGAATAGACAACCAACTAGAAGCGAACACAATTCAATAATTGTGTTTCTGCACACATTTATATTGTTGCATTTGCTTTGGATTACCGTGTATGTCCCTCAATTTCTTTTGTTTCTGACCGAGCAGCGCACTTTTGCAACTGGAGATGTTTTGGGCTGTTGTAGCACATTTGCCCTTGTCTGCTACTGCAAGTTCTGACTATGGTGTCTAAATTGTAATTTTACATAAGTGACTTGATTATTGTGCTTCTCAGTGCTTTGAGAAAACAACCTGAGAAAACAGAGGTATTAATTATGGCCTGAAGGTCTGATGTCAAGTAATTAAATGCATTCTTTAAAAAAGGCAACGGGTATGATACTAAGGCAATAGGAGGAACTAAGGTGTATCACAGTATCCTCAGGGTGTCACGGCTGATCGGATGGAATTCTGTCAATCAAAGTGAATTTGATTAGAAGTCAGCACATGGCTCCTTTACCTGAAACAGAGGCTCTGACGACATCCAATTTTTGAGAACTTTCAATAACGAAAGAGACAAAGTTGTTTCATGCTTGGGTGGATAGGAGTTTAGGGAATACCAACATGACAGGGTTTCTTCGCCTTTCAACAGTAGCAATTAAGGCATGTGTACTATGTAGATTCTAGGATTTTAAAAAAACACTGTCTAATTTTCATTAGCGCAAGATTATAGATGCAAAGAGTCTCTTTAAAAATCTCAGAGTGAAATGTGGAGATCTGATTTTCACAAACTGTGTTCAGCTTTTGGACTTTCCCCTTTTTGCAACCTCAATGGTGCGGCTTACCAGAGACAACTGAGATCTTGATGGGGCAGCTGCATCAATAAGATTTGTTATTTAAGCTGTCTATATTTTCTCGATAAATAGTCGGTGCTCGAAGCATTCACCTTTTAGGCCGGAACACAACAAAGCTAGGGCCAGCCTTATAAACACGCAAGTCTGTGACTGAGTGACTGACTCGGTCGCATGTCCAAGTTTCCCCATTAGCTGTTGCTCTTTATAAATAAATGGGAGATGCAGTAGCGCTGTGGTTAAGTAGGCTTGACTTGGGATCAAGAGGTCCTGAGTTTGAGTCCTTGCCATGGCCTTTGCCGTGTGTTCTTGGGCAAAACACTTTACTCCTACAGTGCCTCACTCCATCCAGGCATACAAACGGGTACCAGTAAATTGTCAGGGAAATCGGACTAAGAGCAAGGGGAGTACCTACGATGACTGGCATCCCATTCTGTGGGAGTAGCAATAGTCCTAGTTGCTTCATCCCAGAGAAACTGGGGTTAAGCACCAGCCTGTTGAGCCACTAGGCTCGGAACAGACTTATTCTTTATAAATGAATAGCCATGTATACGGCCAGCCTTATACTATGCTTAGACCTGGTGTTGTTAGAAATACAGGAAGCGGCACTCAAGTGCTGGAAGGGCTCTTTGAAGCGTCATGATGAAAGGATCGATCACACAAATACTGTGGATGCACATCGCTTCTGGACCATCCTGAAGACCTCCAGAGGCCTGGGTCAAGGGGCAAAGCACCAGCATACCCAGAGCAAAAAAAAAAAGAAAAGGGGACGAAGGCCCCAGACTTTTATCAGCGGAGGAGATGGGAGTGAGCCACACCGGGAATGTGACATTTCAATCCTCATCGGAAAGGCAAAAGTGCTGTGAAGGGCCAGTCTTCCCTCCCTCTCCTTGCTTGTGTGACAACAGTGGAGCTCTGAGCTCTTCATGAATGATGGTTGAATCAGATGATTGACCGATATCCCAAGCAATGAACACTGGGCCTGGCTCAATTGCATTTCTTCACAAGAGAAATTAAATCCTATTACAGATGGATCATGAATAAATTCTTTTAAAGAGAAAAGGTGCAGAGATAGACTTTATGGAAAAGGAAATCCCAAGCTAGAAAACTTGTGACCATTGGAAACAGATTCCCCTGCATGGGGAAACTCAACAAAATTTAACCAAGTTTAAGTACATGAAAAATTGTCAAAATTTTGAATAATTAAGATGAGATGCACACATTTAGTGTCCCTACGAAGCACAATACGCATAATTGTAGAAGTTCAATGCATTCTGTTGACCATTTTTGGTCAGAGCAGAAGCAGGAGCAAAAGTAGATAAAGGATTCGCCCATCAACATGATCAATCCCATGAGATGCAGGGACAGGTAAAGGCAACACAAACACTGCTGAGTACCAGCACACAGATTAAAAATGTCTGATGAAAAGTATATGGAGTGAGACATGTGCTGTGTATGTGGAATCACAAGCTCTGGGAAAAGCCATAGTCATGGATGACGATCATTACTTGCGCCACAATTAGCCAACAGAAGTTTATCATCTGCACTAGACCATGTCCCACAGTTGTTGACAATCGACCAGGAATCAAATGAACGCAGTGACCCTGTTCAGTAAATTTTAATCCAAGTGGAGAGAACTTGAACACTGGGGTGCAACTCAATACACCGCTGTGGAACTCAAATGCAGCAACCATTTACACTATGAAAAAACCTCAAATAGAAAGAACTGAAATGCCATGAAATCCTGATGTAGCAATGCTGTAAACTGGAAAAGAGCACAAATGCAGTGATGTTGTGTTTTGGTGAAGAATTCAAATGCAGAAATGCCACGTAGGAAAATCCTAATACACTACTGCCGTGGAACCCAAATACTACATACCAATGCTGTACAGTGTAGTAGAACTTAAAGGCAGTACTGCAGCCTAACACAGTGGTCAAACCCAAATACAGTAATCCAGCTGTACACAGCAGTAGAACTCAAAAGCAGTGATGCTATAACAGTAGATCCCAAACACACTGCTGCTGTATCCTGCACTAAAACCCAGAAACACTAATCCTTCACACTGCTATAAAGCCCAAATGCAGAACTGCAGTTGCTCACTGCAGGAGAACCGAAACACCGTAATTTTGTATATTGCAGTAGAACCTAAACGCGGCCATGTTGTGCAGAGCAGCAGAGCCCAAATGCAGTAATGTTGTACGCTGCAGTAGAACCCAGAAACAATGATGCAACACAGTGCAGAGGAACCCAAATGCACTTGCGCAGTACACTGAAAAAGAACCCAAATACAATGATACTGTGCAATGTAGGAGGATCAAGTAGCAGTGGCGCTATATATCGGAGAAGAACCAAAATGCAGTGATGCTGTACACCGCATGAGAACCCAAATACACTTGTGCTGTTCACTGAAGTTAAGCCAAAATGCAGTGATGCAGCTTTACACAGCAGTAAAACCCAAATGCAGTAATGCTGTTAACTCCTGTAGAAACCAAACACACTACTGCTTAACACTGCAGTATAACCTAGACACACCAATATTATACATTGCAGTAGAACCCACATGCAGTAATGTAGTTGTTCACTACAGTGGAACCAAAGCACTGTAATTTTGTATTCTGAACCCAAATGCAGTCATGCTGTGCACTGCAGTAAAACTAAATACAGCGATGCTATCCACCGCATTAGAACCCAAATGCAGCAATGCTTCACAATGCAGAAGAAACCAAATTGAATAGTACTGTACACTTAAATAGAACCGAAATGCAGTAATGCTGTACACTTCAGTGGAACCCAAATGCAGTAATGCTGTACACTTCAGTGGAACACAAATGCAGTAATGCTGCACAACAAGAAAACCTGAATGCAGTCGTGCTGTACACTTTAGTGGAACCCAAATGCAGTGTTGCTGTAAACTGCAGTCGAATACAAATGCAGCGATGCTGTACAGTGCAGTAGAACCCACATGCAGTAATGCAATTGTACATTGCAGTGGAACCAAAGCACCTGTAATTTTGTATACTGCAGTAGAACCCAAATGCTGTAATGCTGTACACTGCAAGACAACCTAAATGCAGTCGTGCTGTACATTTTAGTGGAACCCATATGCAGTGTTGCTGTAAACTGCAGTTGAATACTAATGCAGCAATGCTGAACAGTACAGTAGAGCCCAAATGAAGTCTTGCTGCCATTCCAGTAGAACCCAAAAGTGATAATGCATGAAACTGCAGTGAAATCCAAATGCTGCAATGCTGTACAGTGCAGTGAAGCCAAGCTACAATAATGCTGTACACTGCAGCAGAACCAAAATACAGAAAAGCTGCAAACTGCAGTGCAACCCAATAATAGTAGTGCTGTACAGCGAAACAGACCCAAAAGCAATAATGTTGCACACTGCAGCAGAACCGTCATGAAATAAAGCAGTCAACAGGAGTCAAATTCAAATGCATCAATGCTGCTCATTGCAGAAGAGCTCAGATGTAGTGCTGTTGCACACTGCAGTAGGACCCAAAATGCAGTAAAGTTGTACTCTGCCAAAAAAATGACCCCTGTGGCCTACCTGTGAGCAGCAGGCTGTGCCAGCAGCCTCCCCGCACTGCTTTCACCGTGACTGTGGGCAAGGGCACCTCCTCTGGAACAGACAGGTTTCTCCCGAGGATACCACAGGCCCGACCACACCCCCACTGAAACACTTTCCCATTACCTACGGGGAACATTAATGGAGGCCATCTGGGAACCATGCAATCAATCAATCAATCAATCAATCAATCTGCAAATACATTGCTATCATCCCCTGGACAATTGAGTATATATCTGCAAGAAAGTCTGCACACACGCACACAAGATACACTCATATACACAGACACTCATACTGTATTAAATGTGAGGAGGTGGTGTTTGAGGGGCATGTAGAGAAAGAGCAACAACATCCAAATCATGAAGCAGAAAATGCCCTCAAATTAAGGCTAAAAGTGTGTCCCACCATCTGTCCTATGCTGACCAGTTCATTACAAATTCAGTTAAATTCTCAGATACTTAGAAAGTAGAAACATCAATTTTCTCCATATTCCAAGTATGCAAATGAAGTTTAAATGAAGTGTCTACACAGTGTGCAGTGATTATACACTTTAAAACATGAAGCTAAATCAGAAGCAAAGTACCATTCAAGTATTTATTTCTTGTAATATTGAATCATATAAATCGGGGATACTCACTCTTTTCTAGAAAGAGCCGGCGTGGGTTCAGGCTTTCATTCTAACCATGCAGTTTCACACCTGATTCTGCTCATCGGGGGTCTATGGCAAAAGCTTTAAGGGTTGATTAGTAGAATCAGTGTGTGACTGGTTTGGTAGAATGAAAGCCTGCGCCCACACCGGCTCATTCTGGAAAAGTGAGTATCCCTGATATAGATGAAAATAAGGAAAGAGATAGCAATACATTGTATAAACAAAATAATGTAATTTTGAGGGAAAAAAAAAGTCAATATTCAATGTGGCCACCGTTTGCTTTGAATATAGTATTTAATATTTCAGGCATATTGTTCACATATTTTTTATACCTCATTCACCAAATAATTCCAAATAGTTTGAAGTTCTTTCCAAAGAGATTCTTCCGATGTTACATCAGATTTGTTTGTTTTGGTATCAAGCAAATCCCAGATTTGCTCAATCAGATTAAGGTCTAGATTTTGTGCAGGATAAGTCATAACTTTTATGTCACCAGATGATTCTTTCTGATTGAGATCATTCTTGCCCAATTTAGGCCTCGTCTAAACAGAGACAGAGATTTTCAAAAACAGTCTTTTTTTTTTTGGTTGTTTCTAAAAAATCTCCCGTCTGTGAAGATGCAATCAGGAACCAGTCGCGAGAACCAAGTAATGCAGTAGAACTGATTTTATTAATAAAGGGGGAAAAACCCCCGCAAGGCAGAAGGCAAAGGTACAAAGTCCACACTCCAAAAATCAGAATCCAGTTGGGCAAAAATAGAGACAAAAACCAGGGCAGCAATCACAGTACTCGAGGTCGGACAAAAATGGGTTTGGTACACATGCACAGGTATACCAGAAAGCAAAGCCAAAATCCAGTGGGCATAATCCAAACCGTAACCAGGGCAGCAATCATAGAACTCGTGGTCGGGCAGAAAAGGGTCAAAAAACAGAGATGCAACAATAAATCCAAAATCAAAAAGCTAAAAATCGAAAAGTCGGATGGTCCAGTCAGAAAGGAATTACTGAGAGAACTAGGCGAAAGAAACGTGGCACAAGCAAACTGAGAGAAACAATCTGATGAGGAAGTGCAGTGAAAAGACTCCTAATATACACTCCAGGGGAATCACATGCTACACAGAACACAGGTACTGGAAATGAGACTAATTACAAAGGGGGGGAACAAGAGGGGGAACCTAATCACAAAAAATAGGCAAAAGCCAAAACGCAGACAGGGATCACGGGACAATCCTATAGACAGACATACGGCTCCGGTCAAGGAGTTATAACATGCTTAGATAATGGGAGAAAGGACAGCGCAGGTGTAGAGAATCCACAGAAACGCAACAGAGAAGATTAGGGAGAGACAAGAGGCGGAGACTAGAACAGAGCGAGTGCTGAGAGCTTGTTAATAGCTCGTTATTAAGTTAGTATTATATACAATGTTAGTTGGATTAGTAACTCTAGCAAACTAATAAACTGTTAGTATGGGTTAGTAAAATAGAAAAGCAAGGCGAAGGAAGTAAACGAGATTGGTAGGGAGTTTGAAATCCAGAAACCATTAAATCACCCGAAGAGAGGCACGCAATACCGGGGCTGTGAGCAACGGCAAGACAAGAGATCAGACAGGAGGAGACAAAGTTCAATGCATGGTTTTAACGAAAATATGGACCGTAGTAAAACTATGGTAAAAAGTAAAACATGGAAAAACAAACTAAGACAAAGCATTAACTCTAAATTAACAAATCACAATCATTACAAAGAATAGTCAGACAGGCAAAAATCCAAATAGAAACATGGCAAAGCAGAACATGGACATGGCAAGGCAGGGCAAAGACATGGCAGACAGGCAGAATCACAACACCGTCCACACGGCATCATTTTTAAAAATATCTGCGTCCACACGGAGACGCCAAGAAAGGACCAAAACGCTGTAGTAAATATTCCAGGCCTGTGAGTGGCGCTGTATGGCGCTGCAGCATTTCTATGGAAAGAGACCAAAAACAAAAAAGAAGGTGCATGCTCACCGCCTTCTTTTCTCTTTTTTGTATTTTTCGGTAGAAACGCTACAGCGCCATACAGAGCCACACACAGGCCTGGGGGCTGTGATGGGGGCTATCATGTCATTGTTTTCAAAGAAACTCGTTTTGGCTGTCCACATGAAAACGCTGGGGTGGCGTTTTCAGATTTTCTCACCCTGGAACCCATTTTCTGAAAATACTGTTTTCGGATTGAGTTTTCGCTGTCTTCGTGTGGATGCAAAGCCGAAACGATAAAATATTTATGCGTTTTCAAAAAAATCGTTCACTTAGAAGACACACTTAGAAGAGCGTTTAGGGTCAATAAAACCCCCAACCAATCGGCCTTGTTCCAGATGGCAATGCATGCCTTCAAAGGATGCCATGATACTTCTTTTGCTCCATGATTCCGTCTATTTTTATGAGATCACTTTCGTACAGACTGAACCCCAAACCATATTATTACCATCTCCATGTGTTATTGAAGGGGTTAAACAGTCATTTTTGAAATGTTCTCCAACTCTGTGGCACACGTAAGTTCTGCATTTGGATGAAAAAATTTCTCATTTTGATTCATCGATGGACTTGATCCCAGTCCATTGGTGTCCCACATCTTACCACTCTTAAGTGTTACAGCCAGCTCTAAGAAGTGGTCTTTATGGCTGCAGACAATTTTCACACAATCATCTGAATATAGTAAATTTGATTCTTTAATCTCTTGATTTCTGGCATTATTAATATCATTATGGAGTTGTCATGCTGTCAACTGCCAATTAGGTTTTTACTTGTCATACTCAGATAATGAACATCAGAGGCATTTAACTTTTGTTTTGCACCTCTATTGCCACTAGTTTTTGGCAAACCGGTCTCTTTGAAATGCTTGATGGTGTTTCTAAGAGTGCCGTGGCAGCATTTAAGGTCTTCAGAATTTTTTCTAAGAGACCAACCAGCATAATGTAAGGCCACAATGCGACATATAAAAATCTCTGAGAGCTCCTTTCGTCGTACGCTCGTGTTTAACACTGCGACACTGCTCAGAGTTCATGTCATTTTATATACTGGAACAATTGACCATAAGAGGTAAGATCACACTTTATTTCAAATTGGTTTTGGGCAACATTATTCTGCAAAATTACCTCTGGTCATACTTTATTTGAAGTGTTGCTCATAAAGGCTTTATACAGCATGTATAATGCCTTCATAAATGAGACATAATGTCTTCATAACTCATATATAAGCAAATATCATACTTTGTAAAGGTTGAAATAACACATCCTTCTTCAACATGTGACGCCAGCTGTGATTTAACTGACAGCATCAATTAGCTAGTGGCTAAATGCGATAAAGAGAGACATTGTCAGCGAAGTAACATTGTCATTGTCACATCTGGTATTACATGCTGAAGGAGAATGTGTGATTCCACCCTTTACAAAGTATGACATTTGTTTATGTATGATTTATGAAGACATTATGTCTCATTTATGAAGGCATTATACATGCTGTATAAAGCCTTAATGCGCTACACTTAAAATAAAGTGTGACCAGAGGTAATTTTGCAGAATAATGTTGCCTAAAACCAATTTGAACAAATTTTTTAGCATCAAGAATCATGGAATGAACCTTCAAACATGAATTCATGCTATGCAAGAGTAAAAAAAAAAAAAAATGGCTACACCTTTCAAATGTTATACAAAATTGATGTTTTTAGTGTTTCTGTTTATTACCCCTATGTTTACCTCAATATACTTGTGGGAATGTTTTTTTTTTTGTCTTCATTGTCTACTATAGTATTTTTCAAAGCATTTTCACCAACAAATTATAGAGAAGTGAGATATTAGGACCCTTTAAGACAAACGTGGTGGTGTACAATCATCACAGAACTCTACTGTGTATATGAGTGTGTTCGTGCACTGCACATATCCATGCAATATGCAATAAATAATATTTTATGTATACATTTAAATATTGATATTACACTTTACTGTTTGACAGCATCCATTTGCTGTTATTTCCGGTTGTGTTGCAATCAAAATGAGGGCAGTGAACTGCCTTGAGCAAGCGATTCAATAGGAATGATTATCTACATCATACATCACTAAATCTGCATCAGTACCTCTGGCGCACTGTCATAAAATGGAAGCAGGGGAAACATTACCAAGCTGCTGGACCATCTACAAGTCAAAATAGGACTTCTTTAACCTGAGGTTCACAATGAGATCTGTGAGGGGAACAGCTGAAATGTAGCTGCAGATAATCCGTAGCAGGCCCGAACCGCCCTTTTTTCCTACCAGCACAACAGTGCTCAATTTCTTGAAGAGAATCTCTGTGTTTCTATTGCAGTACCTCAAGGGGCAGTCCCTACAGCATCGACAGGGTACAGTCTTATCAATTAGACACATTGGTTTTTCCTGATTGATTTTCTTTTTTTCAAATTCTATTTCAGAGCTCCGGAACTCAACTGCTTTCACTTACCAAATGTGTGTGTTACGTCATCATCTGAATTTTCGTCAAGAACATTCAGATCATATATCATGAATCACACCTTAAAGTGTACAGGATGCCGCATTGTGCTTCACTGCTCTTTTTACTCAGGTCTGTCCCAGATTATTGAGACACAAGAGCTGTCCAAACCACGCCATCCCACCCAACCTACAAACCACCCTCTCGCCCCATCCCACTACCCCACCCAACCCAAACACCACCCTCTCGCCCTACACTCTCACCCACGGCAATGGTGTTGTCCTTGTTGTGGCGCCGCCCGGGAGATAAATTACGAATGCAACCGTGAAAGCAGTAAAATTTGTTGTATCTTCTATTATCTCCATGTTAAAGGCCACAAAAGCTCTCTGGTGAAGTCAGGCATTAAGAAATGACAGGTATTGCTATCAGCCTTCTTTATAGCCTATTACCTGCAATGACAGCAGCTGCTGCAGAGCCACAGTGGAGCCTATCACATTATTTGCAGCTAAAGTCAGCTACTGTGTCATTTCGCCTCATTTTCTTGACAGTGCTATCATAAATCCGTTGAGCTGCAGGGGGAAGTGTCGACCGCCTCGATTATCTTCATAGCCCGAATGGATCCAGAAATGTATGTAACAGGCAGTGACTGTTATGGATCAGGCAAAGGGGCCATTCTCTCTCTCGCTCGCTCGCTCTCTCGGCACGCTGTCAGGTTTGCCCGCCAGTGCCTATGGCGAATTGAGGCGTTTTTCCCCTTTCCTTTCCTTGTAATTGAGGAAAAACAGCTGAACTTTCAGCCACTGCTACTGTTCATAAATACTCTGCCTTTCTCACACTCCCATTGCGGCACCGGGCAAGAGTGTGACAGCCATTTTGCTAATCTGGTGTCCTTAGGGGTCATAAAGGGGTCAAGGAGGATGGGCTTGGATGGGCTCATATTTTATATGCTGTACAATACTATCCCATGATGATGCATCCAGCAATTGCAAAAATGTTTCCTCGCCTATTGTACTTCTAACTCTATTCTAATTTCTCTTATCATTCACCAAAAATGAATTTACTTGGGTTTCATAAATGTAAAAATGTACAAAATACCTGACTTAAAAATACGAATATTCAACCCTCCTCCAATCAAGGGTTTTTCTAGTACAACCCCAACCTTATTTTGAAATTAAGCGATAAACAACTTCTTGTTTGGTATCAGTGTACAGCTACAGATGTCCTCTTTTCAAATCAAGTACAAATAAAGCACATTTCAACATTATGACATCATAGTGATGTCATCACTAACACAATGACAAAAATCAATGTTTTTTTCATATTTTTATAAGTTTTAGCTGGAAATAAGTAACTTTCTGTAACCTCTAGAATCACTGATACTACAATTAATATTTCAGTGTTATTATAAATGTTATAAACTCATGACTAACATAAATTTGGCATTACTATGATGTCATAAATAACTAATTTTGGGAAAAACACCACAAAAGGAGAACAAATAGTTTTCTGAACATTTTTCACATTTTCTTTACTTTGTTTTTCCCTATGCTGGACCACACTTGCATAAAAGGTTTACCTATAAATTATTAGAACTACTTCATGAACAATTCTATGAACTTGTATAATAGTAGGCCCATAGCACAGTATAAAAATACTATACAGTACAGTAACCAGTCAAACACACAAGTAAAAGTATGTCGGTCATGCACTGCTAATATTATTAGGGGAAGATCACTTTAAGGTTACTGGTCACGGCTGGTCATTGTAATTCCAAGATTTACTAATACAAGGACAAGCTACATCGAAAAATCAATAACGATGACCATCAATGTGGTCTACAAAGTTCATTGAGCATGAAACATAATAATAGCAAACTATTTACAACTAATTTTTAAGAATATTTTGTATCAAAAATAGGCAAAAATTGATGCTGGTGGCAACCCCACCCCCCCTACCCTTCGACTTTGACAGCCTACCCTACCCCCGGTGGGTGAGGTACCCCCATCGTTTTTTCATGAAATTGAGCGCAAAGGATGAATAAACAATTATCGAGAAGCATTAGATCATATCTGTTAACGTTTTTGTGCAACAGGAAAAAATCTGTCGTTGGACGAGGGTTAAACATCAAGGGCTCTAATTTCGTAGACCAGGCGCAGGCGCGGCGCAGGCGCAGCGCATGGGGGGTGCGCCGCGCCAACGGGGTGTGTCCAGGCGTATGTGGCAATTTCGTGCCCGGCGTAGCCTGGCGCAAGTACTCCTCTGTCCCGCCTCTGCCCCTCCTTCCAGCGCAAGTTGGCAAAGAAGGCGTGTTTGGGTATAACACAGCCGAGTCAAATCTTCACCAGTCAAATGAGCTCCTCACCTCACCTTTAATGTGTTAGAATATAGAAGGCGACCCAGCCGAGTCAAATATTGCTCACTGGCAAGAGAAACGATGGATAGCGTGTTTCTATTATTACAAACTGTAGCTGCTTAAAATTTTGGGATTAACATGCATATACAACAAAGCAAGATACGTTACACATTTATTTCCAATATGTGATCTTAACTCAGTACGAGATCATCGCAATCAGGCTGCATTCCTTTCCCCCACTTAAGACGATAAAGCATAAGTGACAATAATAGTAGCCTAGTATTAAGCCGCTTGCACACTGGACGCGAAACGAATTTTTCGCTCCACAGATTGCGTCTTGTGTTCAAAGGTCTGACAGGGTTTTAATAAATCGTCGTGTCCGACAGTCTATTATTGTTTTTAATTTCTTCAAATCTACTGACTCTTTCAGTCATTAAACGTGAATGTTTGATAAGAGGGTTCAGTTCAAGATGAGTACCGAGAATTTCAATCAATGTTTCTGTTTAAGCTCTGCTCAATAAAGTGAGTAGACACTGGCGCGAGACAATATACAATGCCTCCGCGTCTGACAGCCAAAAAAAGAGGACGATTAGAACAGAATGATAAAGAAATAAAGAATAAAAAGAAACATTTTAACAACAGAGCATCCAATGAACACTGCGATTTATTTATTGGCGGGTCATCTTTGTTTGATATCACGTTTGTTGCTGATATATTTTTATTCTTTATTTCGTTATAAATCTGTTCTCATATCAATACTTTTACTTTTTGCTGGCTGCTGGACATGGAGTAATTTGCATTTCGTGTCGGACAGTCTTGATCGTGCATGCGATAATTTCTTCACTCTGTCAGTGGTCATGGAATTGATTTGCTCACGCACTATATTATCTCTGCTGTGGAAATAAAGCGTGAATCTGTTCGATCCATCTGACGAATTTTCAAAAGAAAGACCGAATGAATACTGATGTCTATCTTCAACGGAAGAAAACAGATGAATGGCTAAAAAGACCAAGAAAAGTCGATAGCTATCAATTTGCATTTTGTGAAGGCCGAACACAAACATAGCCAAGTTTGCACGTCTAATAATTCCTGGAATACTCGGAAAAACTAGAACTTTTATGACTCTCGGACACGGAGCTATATTAAAAACCTGTCCGACTATCGCGTCTTTGCATTGACTTTGTCTGTAATCAGTCGTGCGAAAAATTCGTTTTGCGTCCAGTGTGCAAGCGGCTTTAATGAGCATAGAACGCAAGCATTCGATATATATTATACAGTTTGTGGTTGGCTGAGAAAGATGTGAAGTCGTTAGTTTGCATCACAGATTCAGTTGCGTTGATTAAGCCAGGTCAAGTTTCCATTACGTGTGGCAACCGCCTGACATCAGGACAATCGATGTAGATACTATAATTTATGTCCTTATTCAGATAGTTACATTAAATAGTGCTTCCTGTAATTTTTTCTTGCATTGAAATGTGCCTGACATTCTGTAAAACTGCCTGTGAGATTTCGGTGACGTGTGCGCTCTCTGCGCCGGTCAGCCAAATTACCACTGCACGGAAATTAAACCAGGTTGGAGCTGGCGAGTTTTCTGCGCAACTCCAGCGGAGACTTTTTCTACGAAATTGTCACTGCGTCTTGATGAATATGTGACACCTCCCCCCACTACGCCGCCACACCCATCTCGGCGCACCTTCGTCTACCGAAGGCTGCGCACCTCACGAAATTACCACTACGCGGGCTGCGCCATACGAAATTACCACTGCGCGGGCTGCCCCTCGCTACGCCAGCTGCGCTGCGCCAGGAAATTAGAGCCCCAAAGGTCAGCAATCATTTTCCAATGTCCGAAGACTCTTACCTATCATCCACACTTCAACCCTTTGTTTGCGTCCTGAGGTTGTCAATCCCCTGGACGCAGAGAAGGCTTTTGACCATGTTGAGTGGGAGTATTTGTTTGCACTCTTACAGAAATTTGGATTTGGAGACACACTTATTTCATGAAATAGGCAGCTCTACTCCTCCCCTTCAGCTTCTGTCATTACCAACTCTGTACGCTCCCCATATTTCCAACTATCTAGGGGGACACGCCAAGGATGCCCACTATCCCCGCTCCTGTTTGCAATAGCAATTAAGCCACTGTCATTAGCGCTCAAAGCCTCCCCCAGTTTTCAAGGCATCACACATCATGGTACTGTGCACAAGGTATCCCGTTATGCAGATGATCTTTTGCTTTATATATCAAACCCACTGTCTTCTATACCACCAACTGAATGTACTCGAAGACTTTTTGGATCTTTTTCAGGTGACAAATTAAATGTTCAAAAATGTTAATGTTTCCCAATTAATACTCTGGCTCAAAAAATCAAACAATTTTCCATTCCCTTTCGTTTATTCGTTGATTCAGGCTTTGAATACCTAGGTATCGAGATCACCCGCACACTACCTTCCCTTGCCCCATTTGTAGCCAACATGAAATCAGACTTCCAGTGTTGGAGTAGTTTACTACTTTTACTTTCTGGAAGAGTACAGTGTGTCAAGATGAACACATAATGAACATCTTACTCAAGTTTTTACATGTTTTTCAGTGCCTTCCTTTTTTTCTAGCCCAAGTATTTTTTTCGTACACTTGATCAAGCAATCAATACATTTATTTGGGGAAGGAAAGTTCCGGGAGTTAGTAAATCCATTTTACAGAGACCAAGGAACTGTGGTGGTCTTGCACTTCCTAATGTTATGCACTATTACTGCGCGTCCAACCTACCAATACTTGTTTATTGGTTAAACTCCCCCAAAACTAACTCCTTAAAGATATGGGTACAATTCTGCTATCATTTTCATATTTCTTCTCAATTTCGGGGCCTGTTGCTAATAACCATTTATTTATTCTTTCCATTTTGGACTCAACATTTAGTCTTTGGAGTAGACTGGGTATCCATTGCTTCAAGGACCTCTATGATGGCAATACTTTTTGTAGTTTTGACTCTTTATGCCATAATTTTGACTTACCACGCTCAAATCTTTTTCGTTTCCTCCAGGTCTGCCATTTTGTGCATACAAAGTTTGATTCCTTTCCCAGGTCCCCTTAGGAATCATTATGGGAGAGCCTTCTTAAATTATCTCCTACCCAGAGGGGGCTTATATCGATTCACCACCATGTCCTTAGACAGTGACAAAGTCACTAAGTCAAAATTTAGATGGGAGGAAGAACTGGGAATGGAGTTGGCGGATGATAGGTGGGAAGCGGTATTAGATAGTATTATAGGGATACCATATCCTTCGTCCAAGCAGAGAGTGCAGGGGGAATTGATGATTCCCAGTTTAAAAGTATTCTTCGTCTGGCTATAAGTGTTGCAAAAGTGATTGTGTCCAAAGGTTAGGAGTTTGGAGGAAGACCCTCAGTTGGCACTCCAAAGACAGCAAATAACGCACAAGGGTTTAAACTGTAATTGAATACATTTGGCAGTACATCAAAAATTGAGGACCAGTATGCTCTGAGCTTTGTACAAGACCAGAACATATGTGAGAGGTCTGCTTGTGGACTGCCACAACGGTCACACGTGGGGTCAGAGTCAGGATAAATTTCATGAAGTTTGGATTCACTAAGGTAGGCTCTATGCACCACCTTGAGCTGAATCAAACTAACACCGCTATCTAATCAAACTTTTGCAACACTTCTAGCCAGACGAAGAATACATTTAAACTGGAAATCATCAATTCCCCCTGCACTCTCTGCTTGGAGGAAGGATACGGTATCCTCTTCACGTTTAAAAAAGATGAAGTTCACACTTAGAGGGTCTAGTGAACGCTTCATAAGAAAGTGGAAACCCTTTATCTCTTATTTTAATAATGTATCAGTCCTTCCTTCTGCTTGATTGCTCAAGCTCCCACACAATGCCTGCTGCCTACATCAGGCCCCTAATTAACGTCTTCTTAACCTCACGACTGAATATTTATTAGCTATTCAGAGGTGTTTTGTAACTACCTTTATTGTAATTGTTAATGTCATTATTACTATTCTAATCCTTAGTCTAAATTAATTTCCACTTGTAGTGGCATTACTGTTACTGCATTACTCCTCATCCATCGTTGTTTCCCATCCTCTTCCCTTTTTCCCTCATTTTTATTTTTTTCTCCTTTTTTTCATTTTTGTATCTTATATAATGTTGTTATAAGTGGGGTGGGTGGGATGTTAAACATTAAAAATGGTGTCCTGTAAACTTGTCATTGTGTATACCGTTTCCTTGCACATTTGACCAATAATAAAAAAGAATTAAAAGAAAAAGAGTATTAAACACAAACTCGTTTGAGTGGATATGCAGGTCATATGCGGGGATCTGACCGGTTACTTTTGACCACTTTACCTGAGACAGCCAGATTGTGATTGGCCCCACAGGCAATGCTGACGATGCTGTCAAGGTCCTCAACGAATCGCGGTACAGCAGCATCCTCACAGGAACGTGAGCCGATCTGGCCATAGTCATTCGCCCTGACAACAGAGTCATATGGGTAAGAACACACAGCATGTCAGCCAATCTGATACACACTGTGGTTTGGTTATAAACCAGTTAGACATACTATGTTGACCAAGATAATAAATACACTTGCCAAGCCTTTTAATCCTGCATTTAGATTTAAACAAATTTCATTTATGATCTTGAATAAGACAAAATTGCTTGAAATTGGTGGCATAATTTTTTTTTTTTTTAAGAAAAAAATGCAAGATTAGAATGATTGGTGAGATTTTGTTTTTGCAGTGTAGGGAATATTTATTGGTTTTGAGCAGCACTTAGACACAGTACCAGGCCAAAGTAATGAAATGGCGTACTTATAGGTTTGGATGTGCACCTCACACGTTGAGATAAGAGGGACAGACGTAGATCAGCGTGAGGGAGGAGGGGGAACAAAGGAGTGACTTTCATACGAAGTACATCTGTACTCACATCACTCAGAGCTGGAGCACTGCAATTACATGCAAGGGCTCTCAGGGTCCTACGTTATACATACAAAGTTAATGCTATATTTTTAGAGTATAGCATTATTGAGATGTGTGATTGCTTCAACGTGATCATAAATGATTATTTGAATAATAAAGCAGATGTGAAATATGCACATCAGCTGCAAAGGAATACATACTTTATGTATATTATGCCAACATTAACCCACCTACATTTTTAACTGAAGGTAGGAAAGAGTTCAGTTAACCTGAGCATTTTTGCTGAGTATAATTTATAGGCTACTCAAATGATTTTACACATATTACCTACATTATATACTGCAGAACAGTAACTATAACTAAAATTTAAAAAGACGGTCAGTGATTTTCATCCCCTTACACACATTTTTAACATTTATCAAGGTTGGAAAATGTCTTCTTACATTTTTATAATCCTCTGTAACATTCAGGGAAACTATTTCCAGCCTGAAACAAACTGCGGCTAATTAGAAAGGAAGGTTAAAAAGTGCTCAGGAGTATGGTGGGCAATTTGCATCTGTCACCTTTGTTGCATCTCTTCCAAGTCCCATTCAACTTTTTGTTCACTTTTTTCCTTGAGATGTGTTGAGCTGTAGCTATTTAAGCTCACCTCCTACCCACAGGATTCTTTGTTCCAGCCCTTCTCTAAGGCCGTAATGAGCCGTCCCCCACAAAACCAGGAGAAATTAATGAATCATTACGAGCCTGGCCTCGAAATGTTCCAAATCCTTTACCCTCGCCCTCAGTCCTCACGCTCTCTGGGTCCAACAGAAAGGCCTTAACACCTCCCTATCAATTATAGACAATTACCGCTTCACAGACCACGTATTGGAACAAGAAAAGGGGCTCCCCAACTTAAGAGCTCACAGGAGAGAGCAAAAGATTTGAATGGGAGGGAGGGGGCTGTCAGGTGGTGCTTCTTTTCAAATGCACCACCCCCCCTCTATTACAGCCACGATAAGCCAGAAAACCACATTTAAAGACCTTGGTGAGGTGCTGAGGACCACAACAAAAAGGTACTTTTTTCCACTTTTCTCTCCGCTGATTTTTTTTTTCTCTAAATTATATCATGGCTACTATTCAGATGAAAACCAATGTCATAGGGTCTCAGATGGCACCAGGCTGTACAGGCCCCAGTGAATATATCTCCATAAAGAGTGAGAGTCCCAAATTAAATCCAAAACCATACAACATGTGTTTAAAAGTATAAGGTTTACCAATGAATACTATAAAGCTAACTCGAGGAAATAAGTGCACTTTAAAAAAAGAACCTACTTTTTTACAATCAAGTAGGAATTAGTAGAGAATAGATTAGATAACTGCTCTCTAAAATAACTTATTTTATCCTGCATCGATGTGACTGTGTGTGTAAATATACCTTATACACACATTGTCCATGTATGAGGGAGGCTATGACATCAGAGGTAAGATTGCTATGCAAGATGTGCAAAGAATAGCATTGCTTAATAGCCAAGTCCTAAAAGCACTTAAGCAAAGGCAGTAAAAATAATCAATGCAATAAAAAAGATTACTGAGTATAAAACCCATGAAATCTGTGATTAAGCTTCAAAGCACTTCTCCAGGTGCCCAGTCATTAGTTACTACACCAGCACCAAAAAAAAAACCCAATTATATATTAAATAATAATAACCTCTTTTTCAACATTAAATTTTCCATCATTAAATACACATAAGCTTAAACAAACAGCCATTTTCAGAATACTTCCCCTCAAATTGAAAGGGGAAGTATTCTGATTACCCTTTCACACCCTTTAAATGCTATTTTTATTGATGATAAATCTAATACTAAAGAGAAATGCACCTAAAGTCTGAAGTGTATCTATTTTTTTATTTATGAATGTAGTGGGGGGCGGGGGGGGGGGGGGGTGGTTGTTACACGGTTTCTAAGGGTTTAAAATGGCAAATCCGAGGAAACTGTAATACCCCCCTCACCGGGATCAATTCTATGCTGGAAATAGAGCCCAGAAAAATGATATTCCCGGGGATTTCCCATAGCAGTGGCAGGCTTTGGGATCTGCAGAAACTCACCAGAGTAAACGTGCTCCGTTTCACATAAGAGTAATGCTGCAGGACACTCACTTCACAGCGGCCTCACAGCCCAAGAATACACACTTAACACAGTATCTCCAACATAGTCGCATCCTAACTCCTCATATAGTGACGCTACCTGATCTAATGTTGATGTAGGGTGAGTTTTAATTGGAAGACATTTGGCAACCTAATTTGACTTTTTGGCTTAGGATTCAGGTTAAGGTTAGGGGTAAGGGGGCAGGGTTCGTTTTAACGAGTGTCAAATAAGGATCCCAAAAGTCTTCTTTTTTTGTCCTGTATTGACGTTTGGATAGGTAGCGTCACAATATGACGAGTCTGGAAGAGACTGGGCTCGTATCTCTGTTCTTAGTGCCTCTGACTGATTATGCCACTATAATTTTGATGATTGAACCAAAATTACATTTAGAAAATGTAAGCACTAACTGATAAAGATTTGAAAAGTAGCTATAATAAAGAAATTTGAAATAGGTGATGTTAAACAGGTGACCTACACTACCAGTCAAAAGTTTTAGGGCACCGAAATTTTTCCAGTTTTTTTAAGAGAAAATTATGCAGTTTAAAGACTCATTGTACTCTGGAATGAAAGTATAGACATAATACAGCAAATTAACAATCAAAGTTAAAAAAGAAATTGTGGAATCAATTTATAAACCAAAATGTATTTTAAACTTTCGACTAAAAGTAGCCACCTTTGGCAGATATAACGGCTGAACACACTCGTGGCCTTCTTTCTACAATGGAAATCAAATATTCTTCAGAAAGTTCTTCCCAACTCATAATAAATATGTGGCACTTGTAGGTTGCTTTGCTTTCACTCTTCTATCCGGTTCACCACAAACCATCTCGATGGGGTTTTAGTCCAGAGACTGTGCTGTCACTCCATGTTTTCAAGCTTACCATCTCCTTTTCCTAAGGTAGTTCTGGAAGAGCTTGGAGTTATGTTTTGGGTCATTATCTTGGTCTTGGATGAACCCCTCACCAACTAGGCGCATGCAAGAGAGAACAGCATTCCCCAAAGAATAATCCATAGGATTTTTGGCATTTCACTCACTAGAGTGCGCAATATATCTAAAGAATGGAAGGAAACAGGTCGAATCTCAGTGTTTAAAGAGCAAGGCCAAAAACCACTTCTGAATGCGTTTGACCTCGTAAATTCTTCACTGAACCTTTTTCAGACACTGCATACACACACACAAACACACACTCACACACAAACACACACACACACTCACACACACACACACACACACACACACACACACACACACACACATTCATGAACCAAAGACAAGTTAAAGCTTTACTACCTTGTTAAGAAAAGCTTGAAATGTTGACTCATCAGACCACAAAACATGCTACCACAGAACTGCTGTTCATCAGAAAAGACAATAAGCCACAAAATTGGCAGCGCAATTGGACAGTGTAGATGTGTGGCTTCAGCTTTGCTGCCGTGTTCGCCAAACCAAAGACATCACCAAAGCTGTTATTACCGTTAAGGCCATTGGAATTTTCATTGATGTGCCTTGTTTTTCAGAATTGAGGTTGCACTATAAAGTGGCCCAGGATTTTGACTGGTCAATAGCACGGCTTCTTGTGGCTGATGGGGCAGATCCGCAATAAGGTTACGTACAAAAGTTAATGCATTGCCGAAAGTAAACTTACCGCTGAAATTTTTACGCTCTTGCGGAAGCTTACGGCAAACCAAGTGACCGGCTTTTGAAAGTTTTGTGTAAACTTGCGAACGAATCTCAGCACGCAAAAAGTTTTTCAGCATTTTGGGAAAAAGTCAACCACGCAACATGACACATCTTTACTTAGAATATGCAGCATGCCGTAATCTGGCGCCAGCGCATCAGAATATCAATGAGACACATATCAATATAAAAAAAAAACAGATTCACTTCAAGCTATAATAATTCAACATTTAAGACAAGTTTTTAGGCATGTTGAAAAAAAGTCTTCCATAGTGGAATGTGTATGTTCCCATATGTTCATGTGACCACACATCCACCGCCACAGAAGTTTGCGGATTTTTACTGTCGCTTTTGGAGCACTACGAATTCGGCTACCATATGTAGGTTTATGCACATTTACATCAGACAAACTCCTTTTGTGGAACATTTTGCAAAGTAAATCTGCCCCATGATTGCTTTGACCATGAGAGCACGCAATGGGTCTTATAAATCTCACAGTATTTCACTTTTAATGAATGCAAAACAATGCACAAAAACTGCAATTGCAGGTGATAATATTATGTGGTAAATACTCATACTAAAGTTTTGATTCTGGAACATAATTTTGATAATTAAGATCCTTCCTCATTAGCCTTGCTTTGACACTTAAACACGCAAGCCTGCAGATGTTACGACTCATTTCAGCAATAATGAGGCATACAAGTTTGGTTACACAATTTATTTTTCCCAATGGAAACTGGGAATTTAAAAAAATTACTTGATCACGCAGTTCAAGATACAATAAAATTGGAATATTCAAAATATTGTATGTATATCTTGTGTGTGTAAACGGGCAAATAAGTGTTATTGCGTTCACTGCATTTTCAAGTTAAAATCAGTACAGTTACATCATGTACATTCAAACCAACTGTAAAATGTACTGCATAAAACACCAGCGATCATATGCTTGCAATCACTGTCAGGGCCACGCAATAATGGCAGCTGATTTTTTCTATCTAAAATTTCATTCTTTGCAGGCATCTAATTCCCCAAAAACCAAATGCCTGAAGAAAGCAAAATACTTTTTTAAGTGTTTTGTTTTTACATATGTCGAGTGTTCTGGCTTAATATGAAGCTTTGTGATATTTAGGCGCCTGTAGGAAAAATAGGATAGTGAGGGAGAGACTTTTTTGTTGGAAAGAGGGGAATGAGTCCGGGGGGGGGGGGTTTGAAGGTCTGGATAAAATGCAGATTCTGTCTTGGAAGACAGCCCAGAGCCGCCAACCTCTCAGAACCATCAGCCATGGAACTCCTACACGGAGCTCAGGATAACCGGCAGTGAGCCTTTGGGGGGGTTGTTTGTAAGGAAGGTGGAAGGAAGTACAACAGTCATCAACAGCTTCAAGTTTATCCACACAGTCAACTTCTATCCATAAAGCCCAGACCATACACAGCTAACAGGCATCTAATTAAAGGCTATCAAATAATTTATTTTCAATCAGCTGTCTGAGAAGTTAACCCCCTTGCAAATCACATAGGCAACCATTTTACAGCTTTTCTGTCATAAACAAAGACTCTCCCAAAGACTACAAACAAACTACCAGAGGTAATCCTTGGCCCACTCTGAGAGGATATTCATGATTTCTTTCATTTCTAAACTCACAGCCAAGAAAGCTTAAGAAATAAAAACTACAAGGTCAGCCATGAAAGTTTAAAATTCAATGAGGTAAAATACTACACGCCGTAAAATATTAATGCGCGCGGTAAAGTTCTGCTGGTGGTCATATTTCTAAATTGCGGCTGTCTATAAAAGAGACACATCTCTATTTATTTACTAGCCACAGAGCATTGACTTCAACTGAAAGCAGGTGGGAGGGAGGAGTTTCTTTGATGTCCTCTCATGAATGTTGAGTCAGACACCTAAGTAAGTGGCCATAAATCTTAATGAGGATCTTAAAGAAGTTCCCCTCGAGGAAATAACTTCTGGACTTATGTTCTCCCTCTTCCTCTCGACCATTAAACATTTGGGTATGCTTCAAGAAAATGGCTTAACATGAGTCTACAAAGGCATAATTTAGGGGTGTCTTCCTTAATGTGCCTAGATGACAGCGGCAGTCACAGAGATACATACCAATGACTCACAAACGGCTTCTTCCCAGGCATTGATTTACTCCTGGGTTAATGCTAATCACCGGTTATTCAATATATTGATGTTCTAGTTCTACTGTGATTCAGACGTATCAAACAAGAGATGCGTACGCTGCAAACTCAGACTTCTGACAAACTAATCAGAAGTGCAGAAATTATGCTAGCCTGAAGTGAACCCAGCCATCAAAACAGTATTCTACATGAACGGTCTGTCATAAAATCACAAACGGCTCATACTTCATAAGTACAACATAGCTATCAACAACTGACACGATGTAAATATGAAAATATGTCACATTGTCACTTTCATAATGAGTGGAGATATAAAACACTTATTTGAAGTTGTCATGCACAGTTATGTAGTCCTAAACTAAAGGCATCAGATATGTGAACGCATGTAGTAAAAATGGACATTTCAAGACACATTGATTTTGAGATAAAGTGTGTAAAAGCTGAGCAATTTTTACTTGATCTGCAGTAGCAGTTTACATCTTACCTAAACCATAATAGGAGAATCACTATTTTTTTTTACATCAAATAACCTATGATGTATATACAACAAACTTAAGCAATATTTCAAAAAAAGTCCAAGTGTCATGAAATGTCAATTTTTAGTTGATGTCCTCACATATGTTTTTATGATGAACTTGAACGGTATTACCATACTGAAGATCTCAAGAATGCTTCTATCAGTTATGTGACAAGTTCTCTCAAACCCATTACTGTAAGCAAAATAAAAATGATTAAAAAAAGTCTCAATTTTCTGTATTACAGGCTTCGGTCACAATTCACATGCCTCCAATAAAATATATATAATATGTTTGTGTGTGAAGGCGCTTTTGTACGTTATCCAAACCCGTCATGTGTACCTCTGTGCGTCAGCTCTGACTGGAGCTCCTGCTAGACACTGCTTTCAGATGGATGATGCAGCCTTGATGAGTCATCAGCACTTTAACAGTTATCATCATAGGATGGTATAGGTTCATATATTAGATTATATTAGTTCACATGTTCAACAATTAGATTAGTGGCTGCATTAGCCTGCATGGCTGACCCAGATATGCTTTTGGTCATTCTCTCCAATGCTATGACCAAATGACTGTCTAATTCAGATGTCATCTTTGTTTTGTATAAAATTCAGAGGGCCTAAAAGGTCTTATGCTATGATTTGTTTCACATATTTATTCAATTCTCAGATGACATGTCAAAAAACCTCAAATTCTATTTCATAAATCTATACCAACTCTGTTTTTACGGGGACTTAGTTCTTAGTTTCCCATTCACTTCCCTCATTACCTATGCATCGATTGAGTGGGTGGAGTAGCAGAAAAAAAATTGCTGTGATTGGCTGTTCCTGTCACTCAGCTGCCCCCACCTCCACCCAAACCTACTAGGGTTCACAGCAAATACAACCGTCTTTTTCTGGCTAATTTTGGAGGGCACATTTACCGATATAGAATGAGACAGTAAACTGACTTCTAATTTACAAAGAGAGGATTAAAAATTTTAAGTTAGGGGAACAGTATAATGTTCAAAGGCATCTGCCACGATGTTGCAAATGCTACAGGTTGGGGCTATATCCAACAATCAACTCCACACAAACTGCAAATATTATCACAAAGTAGAGATACATAAAGTTTGCACATGTGCAGATGAGTCTCGAAGTCTTGGAAGCAACTTGGTGCAGTGCTTACCTGTGTCTAAAATATCTATGAAACTTTACAGTCTGGCTTCAGACCCCACCATTGCACTGAAACTATGCTTATGAAGGTCATCAATGATCTGCTTATGTCATTAGACCGTAACTCTTTTTTTGTTCTTGCTCTCTGTGACCTAAGTGCAGTTTTTGATCCTGTATACCATGAGATTTTACAACCCCAATTCCAAAATAGTTGGGACGAAGTATAAATTGTGAATAAAATCAAAATGAAATGACTTTCAGATCATATGAGCCAATATGTTATTTATAATAGAACACAGAAACATTTCAAATGTTGAAACTGAGACATTTTACTTTTTTATGCACAAAATGAGCCTATTTCAAATTTTCTGGCTGCAACAGGTCTCAAAAAAGTTGGGACACAGGCAAAAAAGGGCTGAAAAAGCAAATAATATTAATGAGAATCAGCTGAAAGAACATGTAGCAAATAATTACACAAACTAGCATCAGGTGAGTAACATGATTGGCTATAAAAGGGATTTCTTAGAGAGGCTGAGTCTCTCAGATTAAAGATGGCCAGAGGCTCTCCAACCAGGCTTGTGTAAAAAAAATTGTGGAATACTTTAAAAACAATGTTCCTCAACATCAAATTGCAAAGGCTTTGAAGGTTTCATCATTGACAGTGCATAACATCATCAAAAGATTCAGAGAAACTGGAAAAATCTCTGTGTGTAAGGGACAAGGCCGAAGACCTTTACTGGATGCCCGTGATCTTCAAGCCCTCAGGCGCCACTGCATCACTCACCGGCATGATTCTGTCATCCACATTGCTAAATGGGCCTAGGAATACTTCAAGAAACCACTGTCTGTAAACACAGTCCGCCGTGCCATCCACAGATGCCACCTAAAACTCTATCATGCAAAAAGGAAGCCAATGTTGAGTATGATCTAGAAGCGCCGGCATGTTCTGTGGGCCTAGACTCGTTTAAAATGGACTGTAGCAAAGTGGCAAAGTGCCCTGTGGTCAGACGAGTCCAAATTTGACATTCTTTTTGGAAGAAAATCATTAATCTGGACGCGTTTGCATTATTTAAATCAACGTCAAATAGAGCTGCATGCTTTTTATAGCCTATTTCACTGCCAAGTGCCACTTTTTTTTCCCCACTCAATACCAACAGTAATTTTGAATAACGTTGATTTAAATTAAGCAAACGTGTCCAGATGAATGATTGTCGTCTTACCTAATCGGGGAGAACAAGCAGCACCTGTTAAGTGCGGAGCGTTCTCGGAATGAACATTTTGTTTATCATGAAAATGACTGCGAACAAGTCAGGACTAATAATTCTTTAAAACAGATGTTACGTGCACCCCAATTCTCAGTTTTATGGAATTTACTCCATGACTTCATCGCTGTTAGATTGCATGAGAAACCGTGCCGTCAGTTGCCTATTACAATAATTGGAAAACGCGTCAATAAAGAAAAATAATTGAGAACTAGCCAGGACTATCCTAATTGTCATAAAGGGACGTGTCTGTGCCACCCCAATTCCCGGTTCTAGCTACGCCCCTGAGTCCGTCAAAGGAGACCCAAAACTCTCCAGCAGCTGGAAGCCTGTATTAATCAAGAGTGGGATCAAATTCCAATGGCTAAACTCAAGAAACCTGTATCCTCAATGCCCAGACGGCTCCACTCTGTGTTAAAAAGAAGAGGGGATGCTACACCATGGTAAACTGGCCCCTGTCCCAACTTTTTTGAGACTTATTGCAGCCATCAAATTTGAAATGAGCTCATTTCTGGAAAAAATTGTAAAATTTCTCAGTTTCAACATTTGCTATGTTATCTCTGTTATACTGTGCATAAAGTACTGGCTGGTGTGATTTGAAAGTCATTGCATTTTGATTTTATTCACAATTAACACTTTGTCCCAACTATTTCAAAATTCGGGTTGTATTAGACAGACTTTAATACTATGTTAGACTTCATAGACAAGCTGTTGGTTTAGATCATACTTGAAGGATAAGTACAAGTTTGTTCAATTAAATTAAGAATTATCAAACGACTGAAACATATGGTGTAAAATATGGTGTTCCTCAAGGATCTGAGCTAGGACCACTGCTTTATTGCTGCACATGTTGCACTTTGGTAAGATCATTACCAAATGAGGCTTTCAAATTTCCTGCAACTAAATAGAGATAAGTCTCAAATGTTGGTTTTAAGCCCTAACAAGTAAGGGTTGTCTTATCTCTAAATTTTGATGATTGCTTAATTGCAAACAATATGACTTTGAAAAACATTACCGTTACTCTTCCGCCACACCAAACTTTTGATACCAATACTAAAATTGTTTCTGGAGTTGCCTTCTTTGACCTACAAAACATTGCTAATCAGGCAATTCCAATCATTAGGGGATGCACAGATTCTGATCCACGCTTTTGTGACATTTAGACTAGACTACTACGTTACCATACTATCTGGTTGTGCAAATTACTCATTAAAAATCTCCAACTTGTTCAGAATGCTGCAGCTCGGATCCTGAGAAGAACAAAAAAGTTTGAACACATCACCCCAAGTGTTGGCATCGTTCCACTGGCAACCCATTAAAATGGGGCTGATTTTAAGGCTCTACCTTAGACTTTTAAAGCTTTACATGGAATGGCATCTGAGTACTTAACTACACTGCTTTTACCCTATCTGTGCACGAGAACATTTTGTTCTGAAGATACAAGCTATCTGCTAATTCCAAGGATAACAAAAGATTTGGCGATAAAGCTGTCTCATACAGAGCCCCATTTCTTTGAAACAGGCTACCAAACTTTATATGGCAGTCAGACATTGTTGCAATATTTAAGGCTAGACTAAAAATGCACCTTTTTAATCGGGGTTGTAATCAGTTTTAGCCAGAAGACAGGTTTGGAGGATGCCTGTAGTCATAGTGTTCTGGGGTGGAAACATTTCTTTACTGTCACTTCTCCAACTGTGACTTATTTCCATTGGAGAGGGCCATTGAGGATGGGGTGGATTTCATGCCTCTCATGACTTTGATATTTTATCTCTGTCGCAGAAGCTATGCAGCCATAGAAAGCTCTTGGGGGAGTCACCAGTTTGTAGAACACCTAATCTCTGCTAATGTTGCCACAAACTACGCTCCTATAATTCCCAGATTTTGTGTCCTCTCTACATGTCAACAACAGGACTCTGCCCTCTGCCCAAGTGCTGTCTAGTCCACACCATCAACAATGTCCAATCCATGGCTCCACCCCAGTTCAACGCCTAAGTGCTGCTCAGTCTTCACCATTGACAATGTCTGGTCTACAGCACCACCTAAGCCCAACGCTTGAGTGCCTTCCAGTCTACACCACAAATGCCATCACCCACCCTATGACCTCACCCAATCCAACGTTCTACCCAGGACCACCCTTTTTAACTGACTTATTGACCACGTTGATCACCACAAACTCATTTCCTAAGCCATTCAGAGGACGATGAGCTTCCCCCTCTTAAGCCTAGTTCCTCCAGAGGTTCTTCCCATCTGTTGACATGGGGAGCTTTTCCTTGCCTCTGCCACTATAGGCTTTCCTCTGAGGGGCTTCAGCCTAAGGTTTTACTGTACAGTGCTTTGTGAAAAATGCTTGTGAAATGTGCAACACAAATAAAATTTGATTTGAATTTGGTTTCTCAACTACCTAAAAAATTTTCTGGCCCAACAATTTCAGGTTCCATCCACCAAAGCTACAAGAACTGTGACTGCTCCTTCTGCTAAATTCTTTGTTTTTCTAGTTCATGTTCGAAGTGGGCTTAAGTTGCCCATTTATGGGTTCGCTTATGATGCAAATGTCTTTTTTCTTTTAAATGTCTTTTAAGTAGAAGATGCAGGCCTATCTAAACCTCGCAATTTGCCTCAAAAACCTGCAGTATTTCTGAAAATATCAATATCACAAAAATGGGTTTACAGTTTTTTTTGTCGCTTCCCCCTACCTTTAAAACACAATGTATTCACATTAAATCTGAGGCTGTGGATGAACAGTGTCCTAATGTAATGTCATTGCTTATAGTGCTCTTCAAGAAAACTGGAGGCCTAAAAGGCAAAGATATAATTTTCACTATGATATACAGATGTGTGGCAGTATTCTGGCAAAGCTGAACAAGAAACAACCTTTCAAAAAATGCGCCATTAAATTTCTTTCATAAAATAAGCACTCAGTGGGACAGAAGCTGACAGTCCACCCAGGCTAATTCTCTCACCCTAGCGCTCTTCTCTTTCTCCTCTAACACTCCCAGGTTGGCAGTTTCCACGGTGATATAGGCCAGAATTCGGAGCGCGGCCGATGTGCGCTTACATCCTAGACCCGAAAAGAGGCCTAGAGTGGAAGTGTAAAAGCTATCCTTCAAATGCAGAGCTGGAGAGAGGCAGGAGGCTTGGGTTCAGACTCTCCAACGGCACTTTTGTTAGGTGAAGATCTGCCCCCGCTCCCCCCCGCATTCGTGACCTGGTCACTACCTCAGACTGCTGTTATTACCCACTACCCATTCCCAACTGCCAGGAGGTATCTGTTCACACCTTCCCAGCAGAATGGAAAAAAGTGCTAACACGCACCTTTAGGATATGTCAGAGCACACTTACAAGTGTTTTCGCCGTGCGGCCAAGCCGACCGTGTCGGCGGGGAGAGTCGAGGAGATGTGGTGGGGGGGGGGAGCCAACACTCGGCTCTCTCATATCTGGCTGATAATGGCCTTCACGCACTGGTCCGAAAGGGCACCTTTGAGATTCTCGCTTTGAACTTGTGCTCATCTCCCATAACACTGAAGAGGAGCAATTGCATGGGCTGCTGTGTCACAGTGATACAAAATGTACTAGCGGTTTCCTGGATACAGTGAAATGCTCGGAGCTCCATCAACTTTTGCAGAGTATGCATGGTCCTCATCGGACATTTTGCTTTTCGAATGTGTCCCCTCTGCAAAGAATGCACTTGCCGTGCAATTCTCATCTTGCATGTCCTAAATATTTTGGGATGTGCATTAAAGTGTTGTAACATTGTTATGCCTCACTTTTGAAGATACTGCAATGCATTAGTCATAAACAGACATTCCAGTCTTTTTTTATGGGAGCACATTGGAGCATAAAAGGGAAAACTCCCCCTTTTTATTCCTTATTGTATCTACAGTATAGCTCAACCTGGTTATGATGTTTCTACCCCCCAGGTCTATTCAAGAAAGGTAAATAGTAGCAATGAAGTGCAGTGAGCAGATTTTTAATTTTATTTGCAATGAGTTACTTCCCCTGGCAGTAATACTGAATAAAGAGAAGAGACATTAACATCTTTGTATTAGTCACGTTCCCAAAATGGTTCCTGACATCTTACTACCAAATAATGTTCCTAATGACTAGCTGACTACGCAGGCCTTCCCCACTAAACATTCTACTCCAGCTCTCAGTTCACAGTTAAGGCTGAATAAAATGTAACAAACAAAACTTTTCAGTAGAGAAATCTGAATCTGACATTTTCTTTTTAGAAACTGCTGGAAAACGCTTGTTATCACAATCCAGAGTTGCATTCCCTCCTAATTTCAGGTTGGTAAACATTGGCAAGAGCCTTAATGAGCGCAAGCCATATTTTTTTTTTTTCAAAGCTGTTTTCTTTTCTCGGTGGATAAAGTATGCTTTCCAAGCTTGAGGTAATTAGGCACGTCTTCATAGTTTAATCATCCTTGATTACCTGTTTGCATTGTAGAACACACAACATTTACAGTTTCTGAGTGAAATTAGGTGTACTTACAATGATTGAAGGTGATAAAGAAATCAGTGGGGGGAAACCCAAATGGAAACCAATCCTTATTACAGCAATTCCACTGAGCAGGCAGCGCAACAGCACACTGTCAATCATCCATTATTTCAGCCAAAGTAGCAGTAGATGGAATTGAATTGAAAAAATCCACAATCTCTTAAAACCCCTTAATAAATGTCCACTTTCATTTGCATAATAACAAATTATGGTTGTTCGCAGTCATTGATACAATGCCGTAAAAAAAGAGAAAAAAAAACTCCTCTCCTAATTACTCTATTTTTTTTTTTGCATATTTGCCACGCTATAGTTTCAGGAAAAACTATACACAATATGATAAAATAAAAAAAGGAAACAAAATGCAAATTAAAATGGTATTCTTTTTTACTTTATGTATTTATTTATTTATTATTTATTTACTCATTGACATTTACATTAATTTCATTTATTGAACGAAAAATCAAGCACCAATATCATACATGCGAAAAAGTAATTGCCCCCAGATTTTTAGTCGTTTTTCCACCTTTAACAACGAAAACTGCAACTAAACACTTCTGATAACAGGAGAGCAGCCTTTCAAATCACTGTGGAAGAATTTACGTTCACTCTGCTTCGCAAAACTTAATTCAGCCACATTGGAGGACTAAGCCATTCAAATCTTAATTTTTGATCTTTTGAGCGTTTTAAAGGCGAACTTTCTCCTGTTCTTGGGGTTGTTCTCTTGCTACATAAGCACAAGCGCTTGAGTGTAAAGCCATAGACTAAAGGCAGGGATTCCCCTTCAAAATGTTTTGGTGGAGAGCAGGATTCATGTGTCTGTCAATTATTGCAAGTCACTCAGACCCTGATGCAGCAAAGCATCCCTACAACATCACACTACTACCTCCATATGGTTGTCAAAAAGGATGAATAATATCACAGGTTGGTTGCTGAGTTATTTCAGTAAACAAAAAGCCCTAATTCATTAATAAACAGATCAGTTAATTGTTTCTTCTTTCCCAGAATGGCCAGTAATCTTGAGCTTGTGATGTATTTGACAGCATAATCAAAAAGAGGTAAGAGGAAATATGAGGCGTTCATGGGAACGTCCACTAAAGTGTTGGGTTTCAACTTTTTGGATCATATGACTGTGATTGGAGAAAGAGTACATTGAATGTGCTGAGCAGTTATGGGAAAATATGGCCATTTTAACAACTCTTGAGTTTTTGTTTCTCCTTTTTTCCTTCTTCTGAGCAGGGCACAAAAAGAGCAGATCTGACAGACCGGCAGTGGACTGCTATGAGAGCTTTACGCCAACCAGAGTCGCATTCATTTTTGGCTGAGATATTGTACTGACAATGGGAGAGTCAATCTACACTGCAGAATCTTCTCTAGTTTTCAAAGACTTTCAATGAGTTAAGGTCAGGACTCTGTGGAGGCTAATGCATGCATGAAAATAATTTCTCATGTTGAACTTCACTATTAGCACCCAATAAATCTTGGCATTGTCATCCTGGAACAATCCTGCGCTGTCAGGGATTTAAAAATCCACTGATGGGAGAACCTGGTGATTCATTACATTCAAGTGGTCTGCTGACTACATTGCTGCTGAGTGTTGATGTGACCAGCTGAAGGGACCTCAGATCACTGCCTCCAGAGGCTTCTACAGTGGGCACTATGGATGACAGGTGCATCAATTCATGGGCTTCCTTTCTTACCTGACACACCCATTACTCTGCAATGGGATACATCTGGACTGATTGGACTACACAGCCTTTTTTTCCACTGTTCCACAGTCAATTTTTCTGCTCCCTAACAAAGTGAAGTCCTTCTTTCCCGATTAGCATCACTAGCATGTGGCTTTCCTTTGGCCACATACAGTACCCATCCTGGAATTTCTTGATGCAATGTGTACGAGGAAATGTTCTAACTTTTACAATTTAACATTGCTATGGGTTCTACTGCCATTTTTTAATGTCACTTCACTATGCATTTTAGTTATCTCTGGTCACAATTATTCAGTATTGTTTTCTGACCCATTCCTTCTGCAAAGTTGACTATTCACTTCTATTCTTTCAAATTTTAATAATGCGTTGGACAGTTCTTAACCCAGCTTTACTGCTTTCAGCAACCTGCTTAGCTGATCTCTTTCAATTGCTTTCTCTGTGCTTTTCCACTGCGTGGTATCAGCTCAACTGGACTCGACTTTCTTCAGCTTTGGTAACAGACACTCGTTTTCCACACTCTATAGTATCGAATTCATGTGCAAGTGCCCAAACCCATGTGTACTTTGTTGGCTACAGAAAGGGATGAGCAGAAGCACACACACATGCAAACAATTAAAAATAAAAAGATTAAAATGTGAAAGATTATTATTGTATAAATCAAGATAATGAAAAAATACGCATCATGATGGTGAGTGCGTTAAATTGCACGCCTGTGCAACTTCTTTCTGTATCAAACAATAATCTGATGTATTTGAATTGTACGGGAACCTATTCCATCAACATTCAGGTGATTTGCGATTTAACGTGCAAGGTTACACACGTAGGTATTTGCTAATTATTCTGGATAAAGAAATGACTTCTTCATTTTGGTGAACGCTATAATTTCTGCAGTCCTCTAGAGAATTCCCCTAGAGAAGTGGCTGTTTTGGGACAATGGTTTAGATATGGCAACTGCATGAATTTTAATTCAGTCAAAAATGCAGAAAAACACATTCTGTAATAGAAAGGTTTTGATTGTTTAATACGCTTCAGACACTTGGAAAAGTCAGGTAAGAGTCCTGCACAGGTCAGCCTGCTACTGGCAATGATCACAAAATCAACTATGAATCTGACCTAATCAGTTAACCCTTAAGCGAGCTTGAGTCTCATCGCGGGTCGCTAGGCATAATTATGTTTTTATATAGTCAAATATTGCGTAAAGTTGTAGAACCACGTATAATTCGAAAGTTCAAAGACTCAACATTCTACAAGTAAATGCATAAGCCATTTCATGATGCAAATACGATAGCGAAAATAGTATTTAAAATTGTGTTATAACCTTCAGCCTGATTATGCAACCCCATCGGTTCAGTTGTATTGCGTTTTTTGATTCTGTCCAAATAAGTCAATGTTCTAACCTTTGTAGTGGACCAGTAGGGCTGGGCAGTATATCGGTATTTTAATCTATATCAATATATTTCTAAATGAGATATAACATGGGACAATATCGCTTGTTTCGATATAGTTAATTTTGTTCAAGTACAATACATGAGCAGCAAGTTCGCACCTATTTCTCCTCTCCCTCTACATGTCCCTGTCTCACAAACACAACCTTTCTGCTCCGCCTCCTTCGCTCTGTGACCACAGGCCCTTCCCACTCCCCCCCTGCCTCCACTGTCACCTACACGCAACGACAAAATGGAGACTGAGTGCGCCGCAGTTGGTCAGTACATATATATTTATATATAAATAGTTTGTTTGCAAACAAGCTACCGTTAATTAACTATTCAGTTTTCTGTGGAATTAAAATCCGTAAACGTTCGTTCGAATGCGAATGACAGACAGAGTCATGGAATTAGTGCAATGCTCAGATATAGCAAATAGGAATCTGCAACTACCAAGGAGCAAACAGAAATTAAATTTGTTTAGCAGTAAACAAAGCTGCCGAGAACCTCGCACCTTCCCCTAGCAAGTGTCTATTCTGCAACTGGCGTGCGCCCTAGAATGAGCTTGAGAAGCACATGCTCAAGAGTTGATAAGCTCCAACGCGAATAGCCAGCGGTCTTATTGCTTAAACCTTACGCAGTGACTTCGCCACTCATTCGCTTTTTGAATTAACTTTTGTGGATTTTAAATCCACAGAAAATAGAGTAGTTGACTACCGGTGGCTCGTTTGCAAAGGAACTACATCAACAAATATTCATTCAGTGCCGCTCCATAACCAAATGGAGCTAGTTAGCTAAATCAGTGGTCTTCAATGTCGTTCCTGGGGACCCACTGTGTATGCTAGTTTTTGATCCAACCACTATTGTAATCGCAGGATATTAACAAGCTGTTAATGTCTTAATTAGGTTTTTTCATGTTTAGAGTTATTAATTACTCTCTTTAGCCAAATGTTACATAGAAGAATGAAAAATAAAATACCCTAGAAGATGGCATGTTTATGTCAATTCTGCAAGAAATTTCAAGTAATATAACATTTCAAACAGATTAAATTAGACACTGAGGAAATTAGTAAACCCCAAATTGGGCTGCTGGACACAACAGTTTCAAGTTCTTTCAAAACACTTCAGGTGAACTTAATTATATTAACATAACACAAAACTGGTTTGACTCGTTACCATTTGCCTTTTGAATAAATTTTTCATGATGTGCAAATTAGTTTTCACCAATTAGGAGCCAACTACATCTTTAATTTGGTTAGTTACATGGTTTTCTCTCTTTTTATGATGTAATTTCTGATACATCGAATTGTGGGTGTGGTATTTTACATTCTTGTTTTTTTATTCTTGATGGCAAACAAAGATGTTTCTGTTAATTTGTGAGTTAAGAGGGCAAAGAACTGCCCTAAACATACATGCACTGAGGACAAATTAACAGCTTGGTAAATATCCTGCGATTACAATTGTGGTTGGAGCAAAAACCAGCACACAGTGAGTCACCAGGAATGATGTTGAAGACCCCAGAGATAAATAACAACATTCACCTTGAAATGAGTGGCTGAGAGCAAAAGTCTTCTGACTTTTTCAGAGTTCTGAGAAAATAATATTTGAAGTTTTGTTTGGACAGAAAAATCACTCTATTTTACACTTTACACTTTTCTTCTGTTCAACCAACTTATTTTCTCAGAACTTGGAAAAAGTCAGCTGGTAGACTTTTGCTCTTAGCCACTCAAATGAGAGTAACAACTCACAGATATAACCAAGTCCGAAAGTGATACAACTATGCATGCGTACTGGAAGTCATGGTCAAAATAGCTTTAGAACTGTAAACCTTGTTCACGGCAAAACAAATATTGATATGTATCAGCTAAAAAATATCGAAACATGACGCTTAGTCCATATCGCCCAGCCCTACGGACCAGAAATAAAGAACCTTTTAGTTTTTAATTTACAAATAAAGAAAGCTTGGACAAGGGTTACGAAATGGAATTAAATGGAAATAGTAGCTGAATGTGAATTTTCACTATTTCACTCTTTTACTCATGATGCAGTCCTGTAGTTTGTACAGTAGCCCATTTGGAACAAAATAAGTGTACCAACTGGCTAGTATGCATTGATCAAACAGATCAGTAACTGTCTTAGCCTGTCAGCCCACAATCCAATGTAACAGGAAAATCAAATTCTATTAGTTTACTCATGTAGCTGAGTGGACTGAAACTTCCAAAAGACGGATCCGTATAGTAGCCGAGGGATTAATTTTTGCGAGGAAGAATTGTTTCAGTGGTTTCTGACAGGAGGAGATTTTTTCCATTAAGCAAAGGAGTTTTGGAAGTAACTTTATAACACAAATACAATTGCACACCGGTGCATGGAATTGTCAGAGTACATTGGAGGGAAAATTTAGCTTCATATGTGGAATAAGAATGTTAAATGTTATCCATATATCGTAAATAAACAAGTGAGTTTGTGCAAAATTCTGATATTTATTTTGTCTATTTATGTTGTGTGTGTGTGTGTGTGTGTGTGCGCGCGCGCATGTGTGTGTGTGTGTGGGTCTCTTTCCGGCTGGCGGGGGGCGTTGAAGGAGAGGCTCATGCAGGGCACCATATGAGCTAGAAACGCCACTTTTGGACACGTCCTAAATGCACTTCCGCGTCACGCTTCAGGCTGTGCGCTTAGAGCTTAGGTTGTTAAAATAGGGCCTATAATGTTTCCAAGAAAGCAGGGCTGCTCTTTGATATATTGAAAACTCCTCAGTCAAACATGAAGATGGCAAGTCTGACGTAATCCAATATGGCCTATTTTTACAAGCATTAATCTTGCATTTCTTTGCCCCCCTTTTTGACTTTCAGTTGGCTCTGGCGAGGGCCAGAAAACCCAAAATGACACAATTTGGTCACACTTGTATGAGTAAAAGGCCCTGATCCAAACAGCTTTTCTCCACTAAAACCCTTGAAGACCCACACACGTTTAAATCTAGCCCTGGGGGCAGCAGGCAGTATAAAATTGAGATAAAGCAATCACAGCCAAGGAGTATGTACCTATACATACATACAGTACATATACAGGCTTTTACCATGGCAACACGGCAACACTTTGCATGTACATTTTCAATATTGTAAATCTTACCATAGCATTAACATAGGCTATATGCCTACAGAACTGCCTAGAAATGCACATAAATTTCATGAGAGACTTGGGCAGAGGAGAGAGGAGAAAGTGTGTGTGTGTGTGTGTGTGTGTGCATGTGCGCATGCGCGTGGGTGTGTGTGTTTGTGTGTGTGTGTGGGTTTGGGTGGGTGGGGTGGAGGGACAAACAATGCGGTAATAACAAGCGCTACGTCAGGGTGCTGTAAAGATGGTTTAACGGTCAATTATGGAGGAAAATTGCATGACAGGGCTGTTAGCCACTCATCTGTTGGCACTCAGAACTACACAGAACCACCGGGTCTTCCTGTAAATAAACCTGTTAGGAAGCAGTTTGCTTTACCCATCTGTTCTGGAAAGAAAATTAGAAAATGCAAGAAAAAAAAAAAAAAACAGACAAATTAACCGCTCGGAGATTTTTGCAACCTAATTTGAGTCCTGCAAAGTGACTTTCTCAGGTTTTCCAAAAAAATGTGTTGACGGTTTTCTTGTTGTTGACCATTTGAAGTGGTGTCACACATGATAAACGGGGCTGATGTGTGCAGGGGTGGTTTAGAAAGAAAGCCAAAAGCAGGGCGTGGAGGGGTTCTGGATTATTTTTGAAGAAGCCAAGTGAGTCCAAGGACGAGGGCGTTAAAAAGTTGAGGAACAAGGACAAGGTTGACTCTCCACCTGGGCCAGAATTGGTCAAGCGTATGCGGCGTATCTGTGAGTGAGGACCTGGTGCTCTGTCTCAGGCACCTCGCTGTGCCACTTCTGCATGAGGACTCTGATGTGCCAAAGAGCCATTTCCTCTCTTCATCAACATCACAACCAGACTAACGGGGAAACTATGCGGGCTGCTCGGGAATAAAGCCTCAGGACATCTCTTCTCTGATTACGCATGTATTATGTCCAAAAATGGGAATCACAGATCTCTTTGTGCCTCTGGTGCACTGATTTCGTTTTTATGCATTGAGTTACATTTATGAGAGAAAAATAACAACCATTCTTGATAGGATTGATTGTCTCTGACTCCTTGTGCCGTGTGCGTTATGTTGGGTCGTGTCAACGTTATGGTGCATGTCACTTCATCACTCCTAATGTCAACCTGCAGCTCATAAAGAAGCTTCCAGTCTGCTGCAAAAAAATGCAAACAAGACGCTCTCCTCCCAAATCCATTTGTGTCATCTCTTTTCACACCATTTTTCCTCTTAACCATTCAGCACTGTACAACCTGCCGTACTGTACCAAAAAAAGAGAGGAAAAACTCAAATCATTCAGGATTTTGCTATTTCACTGCAATTAAATGCTTCTTTGCTTATATCAATACACAACTCTTGCACGGTGCAATTAGTAATATATCATGGATGACCATGTTCCCTGGAGGACCTTTTAGAGGATACGTGACTCATCATAAGTTTTTGAATGCCCAATCATTACAAGCAGTAATGCCTCGGTCACACCTTTGCGTATTTGGCTTGCTTATTGCTGCGTACTGCCCGAACGCAGACATAGGCAGTCATACCCAAAAAAGAGCAATGAAACGTGCTCACTACGAACTCAATACGCAGACTAGCGCATAGGCCGGCGTTAGTCGCTCGCTAGTTAAAAAATTTTCAGAACTATCGCAAACAATCGCAAGGTCAAATCGCCTACGAGCTGATATGAGTGGCAACCAGTGAATGCGAGCGACAGCGAGTAGCTTAGCACAGGCATATGCAATCATACGCACCTCTATTTTGGAGGTATCAGACGGTGGGGCCCCACATGGGTTGGAAATCAGTTGAACAAGAAGATGCCGAAAGCCAAAGCAAACCAAACTTCGTCGATGCAGCTCAAGCAGCAATTTCCCTTGCTCATGATCGTCATTCGCTTCTTCTTCTACCAGCTGAACAAAAAGCTTAAAGAGGAACTATTCAGGATTTGTAGCTTAACTCTGCTACATTTTTACCTTAAACTGCTTTGGTGTAATAGTGATGGTTTAATAAATGAGTTAACTTGTTACGAGGGAGAATGGAGGCTCTCTGCCTTCATGTGCGAGTCACTTATTGCACCTATTGGCTGAAGAACAACTTTGCAAGATCGGGGCCGCTTTAGCTGAGACCAAGACACGACCAAGACCAAAGGGTAGCAAGACAAGACCGAGACCAAGACCAAGACAGACCATTTCGAGACCAGAGCAGGATGAGCCCGAGACCAAGACCAAGACTAAACAAGCATTTCACTTCACTGTAAATATGAGCAGTGTTTGGGTGAAAGTAATCCTGTGTAGCAACTGCATAACAGCTATTATTGCCCTTACAGAGGATTGAGACTCTATAGGCATTTAAATTTTTTCCTGTTAGGGATTGTTATGGTTACACAGTCCAAAATCGTCATATGGGGTGCCAACTTCACGAAGCTGGAAAACAGATGGCCTATGAGGAAAGTTCCCTTACACGAATTTTGGGTTCTTCTGAAACCAGTGAATAACCTTATTTAGCTAATTTTACTCGGCAAGACTGATATCGGCATTAATGATGACAAACTGAGCAAATGGGGCCAACCACCAACATTCAACCACTCGCCATTTTTAGCTATTTTCATCTGGCTGATGGCTTCGGATAAAGACATTGAAGACACGACAGTTCAGAACACTCAACATGACACCAGGCCATTTATGAGACCCTCAGTAGTTACCCTGCATACATAGCTGTCCTCAAAACTTCAAAGCCATTCATTTGTAAAACTGCACAAGCTCCTCAATACTATGACTGAGTAGCAATATGCTTCATCCAGTGAATTCTCTAGGAACTTCACTTAATAGAATGCTAGTGATAACTGACCTTACCTATGACCGTAAACTCAGCTAGAGCTAGCGAGATTAACTGCAGTTAACCAGGGTTAGTCAGCAGATGCTTGCAAACAACTTAAAGTTTAAGTCCTGAACAGATTATACCGTGCATGCATGTACAACATTTTTGCAATAATATACAAAGTATGTACAAGTTGTGTTTGGTCTTGAGATGTTTGGGAGTTTTTTTTTTCCTCAAGCACAGCCAGTCTATGTTACCACTCGGCATGTTTCCTCTTAAATTGCCTGGTGAAAGTTGACGTTGTATCGGCTAGGGATGGGTTCAATTACTTTTTTCATTTACAATTACAATTACAAGTACTTTCTGGACAGAATGTTCAATTACAAATACAATTACTTTTTGATAAAAAATTACAAAACAAATTTATCATAATTACTGTAATTGTAATTGAAAAAAGTAATTGAACCCAACCCTAGTACCGGCAGTCTTAGTCAGGGCGATTTGACAAAATCTGCACATAGCAGAAACTTTTTTTTTCTTTGTTATTTTGCTTATAGATTCTTTGCAATCGTTATAGGAGAATCTATAATAGATCAATTAGCTGACATTTTTACTGGTTCACTGGACTAATTCGTTGTGCATATGTTGTGAGACGAGACAGAGAGACGGGACGGGAGACCACGCGGGCAGGGAAAAATATACATCGTAAAATGTTTTAAAAACAGATGCCTCTTATTGGCTGCATTTAAAGAAGGCTGCATAGTAATAATGAGGCTGTAACAGGATCAGCTGCTTGCCTGGATTTTGAAATCCCCTCAAGACCGTTATGTCTGAGACCAAGACGAGACCAAGACCAGAGAGCGTCAAGACCGAGACAAGACCATGTAAAAGTGGTCTCGAGACCAAGACCGGTTTTGAGTACTACAACACTAGTCCCAGCTCTCATCTCTGCGCACCGCGACACACAAAGGCGCCTTGTAACCCATTATCTCGTTTATGGCAGATTATAAAACGGGTGCTTCCCATCCTTAAATGTGATTGGCTGAGCCGCAGTCCATGTCGATATAAAATTACTGTTACCCACTGTGGCAGGCCGCAGCACAAAATATCTCTGCACGCAACAAACTTCTCTGCACTCAACTGACTCGTTAGGTTACGTTTGTTTCAAGACTTTTAGCTCGCTATTTTAGTGTCAGCGATGTTTAGCCTTTTAACCTGATAACCAGTTAGCTATCTACCTAGCTAGCTATTGCATTACAGAGTTCGATATCACTTTTGCGTTGCAAGCAATGTTGCGAACTTGCACACTATTTCAGTAGCCTATTAGCGATGAATTGTTGACTTTTTCTTGTGTGTTTATTTAATGCGCTATGTGTAGGGTACCACAGCCACTGTAGTGAATGCTAGCTAGTTGACAAGCTGGCTAGCAAAGTAATGCGCAATTCAACATATTTTCCTGGACACTGGCAAGTGTGGAGGACAAAATTCAATCGTTCCCTACTCTCGCTGCTGGTTGTAATGATTACTTATCAATCTTATTGTTGCATTATTACCAATAAATTGTTGATTTTTTTTCTTCTGTGTTGATTTAATGGGCTAGTTTTATAAAAGGAATAAGCCCCTTGAAGCAGTGGGTTACAGTGATTTTATAACGGCGGAGGGGCACAAAGGCACTCCTCTGCGCTTCGTGCCTTAGAACGCCCCTCCGCCGTTATAAAATCACTGTAACCCACTGCTTCTCGGGACTGATTCCTTTATTAAACTACACAAATATACATGTCGTAACATCGCATATGATATAACATTATCTACCGCTCTATTGATTGATTTCTCACTGACTTCATTGTGAACAAATGCACATAGCCAGGAGGAGGGTTAGCAAAACAGGAAAAGCGACCGGCCTTGCATAGTTCTTCTTTAAGCTTTTGCATGACAGAGCTCTGCTGCATGGCCGTAGTTATCTTCATATTTATTTTTCTTGTCAGTAGCTAAAATGCTTATGCCTGGTCCTGTAAAATGACTAGTATTTACTGTATACACTGCCGCAGCCCAGGTGAGCTGGCACGCAGCAGCATGACCAAAAGACGAGCTACAGCGAGGGAACATGCAGCGAGACCAACTGGCGCGAGCAGCACGAACAAAGAACGAGCTACATACGCAACGTGGCGAGCAAACTACGCATTGAATTGTACTGCTATGAGCAGCAGCGAGCTGTTGCGTGGTAATAGGCAACCATAGGCAGTCTTTGTACAAGCAGAATACGAGCTAGATACGCAATAGTGTGACTGCTACCTTCAAATTTTGTTGCGTATCGCAGGGTATGGCTGTGTATTGATATACCCCGGATAGTGCAGCAATACGCGGCAATATACGCAAAGGTGTGACCGAGGCATTAGAGACAGGAAAAGTAAATGTAGTATGCACAGTTTTTAATTAAAAAATAAAAATCTTAGCTTCATAAAAATACCCATCTTTTTTCCATTACTACTGTGCGCATTAATTTTTACTGGGAGAGTCATATGGTTTTAAAAGTTAACACCAAACACTACAGTGAAAGTCCTCGAGGATGTGCTAAACTTACGGCTAGCTTCTTGTTGATTATCCAATTCAATATGCCCCAAATGTACAGTATTTGATCGTACTGCCCTGCAAGGAAATAAGTAGCCAACCTGTATTAATTAATTATAGCAGCTTAATTAATATAAAAAAATATAAACATAATCAAAAATAAAATTCAAACATAATGAAAAAATATGTTTAAAAATGTACAAAAGCTTTTGACCTGCACTGTATGGAGAAAAGGTTGTTAAGAAAAAAACAAAAAAAAAAAAACTGAAGGCCTGTTCAGTCTAAATAGTCATGGTCTTCCCTCCTGGGAGCCTGAGATTCATTGTGAAGACATAAAAGTAGAAAAATGCACTCAGTTTCATGTGCCAACAGCAAATATCTATTGCGTGTCATAACGCCAAAAATATATTTAAATTGTTTACAGCACTTAACCTTATTACCAAAAATCAAACCAAATTCCTGAATGGGAAAAAGAGACTAAGTGGGCAAACACGGGTCGTTGGCTTTGTCATCCTATTCCTCTCGACGGCACAGGCCCTGATCACCAGGGCAAGCCTTTCACGGATGTTTCCAGAAACACTCAAGTATGATAATGCATGTGGGTAAGATGCACGCAAGCCTTCATAATTCATCCTCATTTGCATCCGGCTCCTTCGTTCCCAAGTCACGGCCTTTCGGTCCTCACTAAGTACTCCAATAAATTCTAATGTAATGCTCTTAAATGAGATCACTTACATGTGTCTTTTTCCTCTGTTATATTTATAATCTGGCACTTTGGCCTTGATTAACAAATGGCACTCAAGGCGCACATGTGTAATTTTTCATCTCTGTAATGCGGACGTGAAATTCACGTATGCAGGACTAGGCGAGCGTTCGCACGAGGGTGAAATTACCCTTCTCTGAGCTGGAGGGACAACTGATTCATGCTGTTCAAGGACAATTTTTTATCGGACACTCAGGATACCTCAGTTAAGCTGACCGCTAATTAAAAGAAAGAATTATTTATTTCACCTTTCTTTCCATGACATACAACTTCCCCACCCTCATTTCTGTCCATACTTCTGTACAAGGCTCTTCAGCATGTATTTCAAGAGTGGCAGATGTACATGGTTGGGCACTAGTTGAGGACTTTTCACTACATGTATTACATTAGATGGATGGGAGCATGAAGAGAAAGTACATTTGGAAAGGAAATGCAAAGGGCAGGTGGGGCATGGGGCATGGGGCGGGGGTGGGGGGGCGATGACTGCTGTGCCTCCGGTCTGCACAGCCAGGAACATTAAATGTTCATATCATGGGTCATACAGTATCATTAGAATTCTTGTTTTGTGATAAAATGCAGAGTAACACAATCACTATTAAATTAGCCGAGTGCCAGCTTTACTCTGAGTATACAGTTGACCTTGACCTCCCACCAATCCCAAAATAAACTATGTCTGGGATGACCTCAGACTGAAAATTGTATAGCCTGTCTGTAAAGGGAATGAGGCAAGGAAATCAAGACTTCCTCGTGTATTGCTACTTCCCCCTCCACAAACGCTCTCCCCGCAGTACCGTATGCCATTTTCTATAAGTTGGTAGAAACAAATCACAGTGGAAGAACTTCTAAATTAATTTGATGGGAGTCATGTTCTATGAGTCAGAAGGCAGAGTTGACCTTTTGTTTTTTCCCCGTTGAAAACACTGGATTTCTTGAACAATGAATCGCGGCGTAGCGATCATTATAGGGGGTCAAAACTATCAAGAAATTTATCGTCCAACGTTTTCGTTCTCTATCTACGTGCTTTGCAAAGATTGGCAGACAAAGGCATTTTAAGCAATTAATTTCCAAAACCATTACCGAGAGATGAATACAGCGAGCTCAGGCAAACTCCTTTATTAAACATTTTAAAACAGCGTCATTATAATAATGTATTTTGATTAACGATGTTTACTGCATTGCCGGTTGTGAAAATCACTTCTCCATAAATTAAAGTAATAAAAGCAACGTGTATGAAGTATTGCCCAAATATAAAATGAAACAGACCAATTCATTTTTAGCAACTCTTGTGTACATGAAACATATAAATATAAAGATGAATAGAGGAGTAAATTAATTCGTTTAAATTTCATGCTTGTGTCCGAGAAACAAAAGGGGTCCATATGCACATTCAAATCCGTAACGAGACCAGTACAAATCCACCAAATTACTCAGGTCTCACCCTGAAAACCTTTTAATTGTTTGTTTCTATGACAAATCTTATCCTCCGCATGATGATTATCAAACAAATGCTGTGGATCTAAAGAGCTCACTTAAGAGGAGGGTGTGTTATAACATCCTATATAAATATAAATAAAAAGCATATTTAACAAGGAGACATTGTCATCAATATCGCCAACCATGATGGAATCACATTTTTAAACCCAAATAAAGTCATGACTAGTAACATATACACTCTAAATTTCATATGGGTGAATTAGTTTTTCAAAAAACTTGTTCCAGCTTATCCGGACAGATGGACGGAAGGACGGACGGATGAGGCCCATTGCAATATGCCCAGCTCTACTTGGTGGTGAAGGATGATAACGACGCGGGCGACACATTCAGTTACAGTCTGTTTGGAAGGTCCGCGTACTAGCGTGCTATATCATTACATAATTGTACTGCATTTCATTGCACTTGAAAATTCAAAACAAACACAAACACATATTCATACGGTTTTCTTTTCTAATTACCTTCTTCAACAGAGAAAAGTAAACACATGGACATACTCCTAAGCAAGATAACAAGGGTATTGAGACACAACTGGATTTAACGCAGCCAGAAAAAGTTAATAAAACCACATAATCTAAAATCATCTGGCATTAAACGGATCAGGACAGAGTCATAAAAGGATCTAATTATTTTAATGTACTTCTGCTATTGAGCTAAATGAACCAATTACTGTACATGGAAACTGGTGCCATCCGCAGAACACAACCTGGAACATTTTAGGGGGGGAAAAAAAACAAAAAATAGTGACAGGCCAAATTCTTTGATGAAACAAAGATTCGATTACCAGGTTCTAATATCAAATGTAACATATTGCAGTGCAGAGGGTAACACACGACCAAATCTGAACAATATCCAAGACCAGGTGAGTGATGGGAAAGGCCATTTCTATGGTTCCTAAGTAGGAAAACTCCACCTTTGATTTTTTTTTTTCTTTGGTTTAATGACCTTTCTTAATGTCATATATTACATATGAGATAGAGACACACACCGATCAGCAACATCATTAAAATCATTTGCCTAATATTATCTGCACTAGTCCCACCAAAACAGCTCTGCCAAACTATGCTCCGCTTGAACTCCTGAGCCAATGGTTTCTCTACAGAAAATTTCACGGAGTATCAAACTCCCTCCACCAGATTGCCTACTTCCCACAGTGCATCATGGTGCCACCTCTTCCTCAGGAAAATGGTGCACTCAAACCGATGCGCATGATGTAATCAGAACACACTGGACCAGGCTCCATAAATTGCTCCACGGTCCAGCTCTGACACTCAGGTGCCCACTGTAAGCACTTTCAGCAGCGGACCGGGGTTAGAACGGGCACTCCAACTAGTCTGCAGCTTAAAACTGCTATATCCAGCAGGGTGCGATGCACTGTGTATTATGACACATTCCTAATATTAATATGATAAAAATTCCTTATGTCTTGTGCCACAGTCACCCTTCTCTCAGTACGGAGCAGATGGAATAGCCCTCATTGCCCTTGTGAATCGCAGGTCCCCTAAACCCAGTTGCCAGCTCAGGATTTGTCCCTCTTTGGACCATTATCTGTAGATACTCGGCCATAACGATTCCCCCTGGTCAAAGTCGCTCAGCTCCCATTTTTCTCACACCCAATACATCAATCACCATGAATCAACTGTTCACTTAACCTCTAAGATCTGTCTGCAAACCTCAACATGTGCCATTGGTTCTTGATTTAAAAAAATCTTTCTGGCCCATTTGGTGTCCTGTGCAAAACGGTGTAAAAACAGCCAAATTATAACAGTGGGAATCAATAAAGAGGTGGGAATTATAGGGTTAACGTGAGTGCTGCGTGGCCCATCCCTTATAACAACCTAGAGGTGTACAATTACAGTGTTGAAGTTACAGCACTTACTGAACAGTACCCCACTCTGGTCCAACTAACAGCACTGAGGAGCTAACAAAGGGAATGCACTAAGTGAGATTAAATTCATATAATGCAGAATATATGGACCTTTACATGGAGAATTTTCTAAGCCGGTACTGCTAAGTGAAAATAAATGACACTGATAAAGAAGTGCGCTGAGTAGTACATTATAACCCTGCTCTGCCTTTAATACAATACCTCAATCATGGTCTGATTATGTTTTAAGTGCATATAACTAAATGGTACATGCATGTATGTGAGTTTGCAAGAAAAATCCAATTTATTATTAATAATATCTGTATCTGATATAAAAGTCATTAACTAATCAATCTGAATGCATAAGAAATAATATTATCTTATATTGATAATATAAGCACAAAAGTACTGGTTGCAGGCAACATCAATAGCAGTTGAAATGGAAGCAGTTATCAGTTTGCACATTCTGAACCATGACAAGTGCTTGTTTTAATGCAGATTTTCAACAGCACTCAACAGCACAGGGCAAGCTTCTGAAGTAGTGAAAAAAGGTGTTTACCTTTAGGGTAAATGTACTTAAAATCAGGAAAAGGCTTTGTAGAGCAAGTCGAACATTTTAACATCTTTGTATTTCATTGAAATCACTGACAACAAAATTGCCGCCAGCAAGTTTTTTTCTTTTCTCTCTCCCCCTCTCTCTCTCTCTTTCACAAACTTAACTATGACATCTGGTACGCTTTATGAAAGGCATGACAACAGACACTCCAGCACTGCATAAATGTGTGTCAGTGTGGGAGAGGCATCGCATTTTTTTTTTTTTACTGGAGGGAATAAAATGTAAAGAGATCTGTAATTACCATTATTTAAAGCTCTCAGAATAACACGTGGATTATGCAGACCCTGCTATTGTCACACCATGAGCATTTTTTAACCCTTTATCATCATCACCTCAAAAAATCAATGGAAAAACAATGGTTTGCTTGACCAGATAGATGGGCTGAACTATTAAGGGTTAAAATTTCCCGGGGGTGGGTGTGAGGGGATGGTGGGGGGTGAGGGGCGGGGGGGTGGAGTTTCCTTTGCTATTTTACCATCTCAAGACACTTTCATAGTGTAACACAAAATACTGACATGTATGCATTACATTATCCCCCCTTTCAATTCAGAGTATTCATGAATATGGCCAAGGAAATATTTCTTTGTAATTTCAATGTAGTTTTCAATATTTTTTTTATCATTAATGGCACCATAATACTCAGCTATGAAACAGATCTGATTTACAAAATGATAGTAAATATTTTGCTCATATAGGTAGTGATCTGAGCTCATGTTTTGTTATACAGTAATTATAACTGTAGACAGCGAGGAGACGTTCCCAATTTATCTGAATATTTATATTAGTTTTGATACTTCAAAAAAATCACACAGTAAATGCATATACAACTGAGTAAATAGATATCTTTTAATTGTTTATTCATCTATTCAGCAAAATAGTAGAACAATATCCAAATGCAAAAATATCATAAGCTCTCTATTGTTTTTTCTGTTGAAAAACTATACCTGCATTTCTCAAAACAGAAATATTCTGATATGGATATCGTAGGAGGTAGAAAGGAATATAATGGATTAAAATAACTGCCGCAGCTTTTTTAAGTGATCGCGAATGATCAACGCACAGTAATTAATGTGGCCAATGCATTACTGCTTTAGAACTGTACATTTAGCATTAGTCAGATGTATGAATTTACTTCACCCAAGTAGACACTGAACGTATTTGTCATGAGTGCATTCATTCAAGCTTTTTTGCGATACATTTAAGGACTCCGCTGGTGTATGTACAGAACAGTATGTGAATTTTAGTCAATTTCTCTGTGTTTTTGAGGGCGAATGGGTGTCCAAGGGTGTGTCTGAGTCACTTACATTTTGTGTGTGCGTGCGTGTGTGCATGTGTGTGTGTGTGTGTGTGTGTACCTGAGTCACAGGGTAATCTTGAGTATACATGTGAGCTGGCTCTAAAGCAGCGTGCCCACAGCACCCCATGCACAAATGAAAAATTAGGTTTGAGATCTGTAGAGGTGAGATGATCAGATAAAGTCACTCTCACACGAGGCAGGAGTCACTAATGCCCAGCGGAGCTGTTACTCCACAGCTGCCCCAGGACCTGGGTCCTACACGGCCAAATTGAAACGCAGAGATGGTCAGATTCTTCCCACCACCCGGCACTGCTCATTCCACCATGAAGGTATCAGTACAACCGTGCCGGACATGTCCACTCAATTACACAAGCCATGATCAACATCTCTCTAAAAACGTGTCAAAATACACGTGTCATCCTCTCCTCTCCTTCGGCTAACTGCGGCCTCAACTCGGCTCTGACTGCTGAAGGCCTAACGTGATTTTACACTGAGAGATTGATTGACAAGGGGGAGATGGATGTCAGTTTTGCTTAAAGTCACCAAGACAGCAAAGTAGTGTACATTAATTACAGTCACAGCACAATATAAGCACTGTACATACTGTGCTAAATGCCATCAAACTTCAGCACAGCAACTTTAGTACAAGTATATAACTTCATACTCGATATCTGTGGACTGGAGAATAGGGGAGTGTGAAAGCCTGTTAGTGCACATCAGGTTGTTTTTCTCACCCCCCCATAGCTGTCTTTCTTCCTGGAGAGGAAGGAAATGGTTGTCCAGCAGCTTCCTCTTGTGGACACTGAGGTAACTGCACCAGACTCTGCTCCAGTTCTCTCTCCCATGCATCCTTGCTGCAGTGCAGGAGACTGATCTGCCCTCAGCTGCTTCCAGTTAAAAAAAACCGCCCGCCATGCACCATCTGCATTTACAGTCTGTGTCTAATACGGACCAAGCTGACCACCATCCTCATTCCCTTAGTTAAATATTTAGACGTTCGATTTCCAGCCCTTTAAGGAACTGCCTCGCGCCCTCTCCCCCGAAAACAAATCGATGTTGAGGCTTCGAGCTGCAGTGAGACGTTCAACGTAAACAAGTTCAAGTAGAGGCTATAGAGGCCCTGGTGAATTTCATGCAAATGTATTCACAGCTACAGTGTAATGCATATGCATATCGAAACAGCAGGATTATACAAAAGGGGTCAGAGCAAATGTTACATTCTGGAAGACAGTAGCCATTTTTTTTTCAAAACAGGAAACACTCACAAAAAAAAGAAAACACAAACACTTGTTCTACCACAATAATACATAACCAAAAGAGGCCAATTTTCTGAAAAAATAAGAATTCAAAACAGAAAAAAATCTATACATATTCCACTGCTTGTTAAATTGTTATAATTTTGTATAGGGAGGGGGATACAAGATGGATGCACAGAGATAATTGTAGGGGGTGTGTTTGTGAACACGGCATTGGGATCCAATGTTTGTGAAATGGAGGTGATAAATACGCGCTGACCCTGCGCCGTGGCTCCAGGAAAGGACGGCCCGCCCTTGCCGTTTCCTTCGGGGACGGACGTCTGCAGCTCGCCAGCCGCCGAGATAGGGGTGGGTGGGGGTGGGGGAGGGGAAGCGACCGCATTAATATCCGCGCAGCGACCCCATGACAATACCCCCATTATGAATGTATGGGCCTGTATATTACACACCTCGAACCATCCGCCAACCGCATTGCATCCTTTCTTCTCGAATTTGAACTACAGCCAACTGAGAAAGAGAAAGGGAGCATATCATTTTTCCCTCTTTTCTCCTCTTCCTGTAGACAAAAGCCACTCCCCCAATAAACACTTTCCCCTCTCTCGGCTCCTATTCCAATCTCTTACCTTCTGACACTTACCTCCGCCGCAAATGATTGTTCACCTTTATTAGCAACAGCTCTTCTTTTCAGTGGCTGTGCTCTATCTCCTCCTACCAGACCCGGTGTATCCGTTACAATTACAATTTACAGCGGTAAGAGGTTTCTGCGCGAGGCACAATTTGAAAACAACACAAAACCAAACAAAACAACAAAAAAAATAAAAAATCCAGCTGGTCTCAACAAAGGTAAACACCGCCGTCACTGCGACCTACAACGACATCAACAGCAACAACAGAAGAGGCCCTGACGTTATTATGGTGTGACTAAATGGAAAGCGAGGAGGACTGCACGGGTGTTTGTCCAGATATCGATCGGTCCTGTGGCTAGTGCGCTAACAGTAGTGGAAAGCTGCTGAACTTTAAAGCAAACAGACCTTCCCGCGCTTGGCGTCCTCGTGGTAGATCGATACATCACGGCCGTCCCCGGCATGGGAAATGCCTCTATCTGGAGTAATGGCCTTCCCGCTAGTTACCGTGAGTTAGAGTCACGTCAGAGAAGCTGAGGGCAGCCCCGGCCGCAGAACTGGAGCCTTCGGCCTGCTTACTGCATGTGTGTACGGTGTAAGCGTGTTCACAAGCACAGCTGAGGAAGCACAGCATGCTCACACACACTCAAGCATGCATGCATACATAGTAATAGTGCCCAGCTGGAGCCTGAAGCATGCTACATGTCTCTCAGTTAACCAGCTGTGACATTTAAAAATGCACGTACTGATAAATATACAGGCGCAGACATACATACACACACACACACACACACGCACGCGCACAGAAGAACGCAGACACACACACACACTATTATTAAAAAAAAAAAATGCAGCAAATATTAAATTCAATAAAAATAATGGAATCATCATCTGGGACGTATGGTCTTGAATATATCAGCATTACATCAATAAAATTGGAAAGGAAACAGCGATCGATTTTTTTATTTCAAGTGCCCATTTAAAACCTCTGATTGTCTGATTGTAATCCAGCCCCTGTAATGGCTGAATGCGATGGAGGTTTGACTGAGAGCGTTATTAGGCAGATTGACCCTAATGTTCCTCACACCATTACGCTGTGTCCCGTCCCCTGTGGAAGGGGGTGTTTCTAAATGAAGAACAGGGGGTTCAGCATGGCTGGGCACTGTCCCACCCTCCTCTATTCTGCCTAAAGGATGGGACGCACCCCATACTCACACTGATCTGTCCTGCACACGCCTGGATGTCCTACGATGCACCCAAACACATGGACATACAGGCATGCAGACAAGTGCGTACAAACATACACACAAATACAGACACACATGCATGTGGAAACACACACACATGCATACAGACAAACACACAAACACACACGTAGATATAATCATACTCACTGTAACCACATTATACACACATACCCAGGCATCAACATACATCAGCACACACACACACACACGCACGCGCACAGATAAACAGACTTGTTCATAACCACTGTAATAAGCCACATACTGTACACATGCGGATACACATACACACACACAAACACATACACACACACACACACACACACGTGCACAGATAAACAGACTTGTTCATAACCACTGTAATAAGCCACATACTGTACACATACATACACACACACAAACACATACACACACACACACACACACACACACACACAGATGCGTACGTTCGAATAACTCACAGATCTCTCCCTATCCTTTCCTTTCTGCCTCAGGCAGAGTTTATATGAAAGAATGATGTGATTAGTCTTCTTCTTCAGCAAAAAAAACTTATTCATTTAATCTGGAAAGCTGGATCTTGAGTCCCAGGAAACGAAAAAAAAACACAAGAGGAGCAAATGCTTCGATTTTTTTTTTTTTTTCGTTCAAGTAATCTTGGCCATGTTTCACTCTGCAGAATGGTCACTCCACACAAAGTTCAGGCAAAGCAGCAAGCTGTGACCTTTCCCCCATCCCTCAGATACGTCCCAGGCCTTAAACCCAAACTGAGTGGGATGTGTTTGAGTCTATTGAAGTCTGGAATGGTCTAAGCCTCCAAATTTCTACACTAACATTTCAGGCTAGAGGCGTTACCATACCTGGCCTTAAGAGGGGACATGAGCAGAGGAGAGAGCACTTCTCTGCTAAAATCACCACACAAACTGTGAGGTAGGGGCTGGGGGGTGAGGTTTTGGGGGAGCAGTGTAGTGGAGGTTGGGAAGGGCGAGGCCTGGTACCTGATCATGTGCGAGTGGAAGGCATGTTGGGTCCAGACATGGCACCGCACCCGCAGCACTTAACGAAAGCACAAGGGATCCGCAGGCTCTTCTGCCATCTCCTCAAGGTGATCCGTCGATTTCAAGCCTTCGCACGAGAGCGCCCAAATCAAAGCCAACTGCCGCACAGTCTGCTTCTTCACAGGCTGTTCAGTGACAGGATTTTCATCCACAAACACACACTTTTGCACAGGCATGTACCCCTAGTTCCATGCTGTGTAAGGTGTTAACACCACAGAAAATGAAATCCAAATCAGGCTGACCGAACTGTTAGCAGCAATTGTTGAAATTTGGTATCAGCTAGTGAGTTCAAAGAGGGAGAACTTCCAACTGTTGAACTGCTTTCAGCAGGGAGCTGCAATGAGATAGCATCAGATTAGGGAAGTTTGACCATTATATGCAAAAGTCTTTCTAAGCCAGACAGGGTTAGAATATCCCCCTTTGGGTTTTCATTTGGACTCTAGACATCACATTATTATGGGGCATGCAATCATTGCACTTTGGAAACTTTTTAAGTTAACCAGATTTCCTTGTCATAGATTTGAAGCACAAACTTAGTCAGACAAAACTGACAAACTGCCTTGAAACACCCACTGTGACACCTCTTGCACCATTTGCACCATGGTTATGCTTCAGTGTCATTCCATACATGCCAATTAGAACACTAAAGGGGCTGAGCATTTTCCATTAATCATCACTTGAAATGTGAAGATGCTTTGAAGGCAACTCAGCATCCAAGTCAGCGTAAAGGCCATTGGCTGGATATAAGATGGACAAACTCTGAGAATTCTGGCTCAGCGTCTAAATGTAAGCCAAAGCATTATCGGCAGATTCTGGAGAGGTTCAGAATCACCCCCGCTCTGGAAGACCCTGATCAGCGACAGCTCAAGCAGACCGCCTTCTTGTGATAACAGCATTGCGACACCACTTCGTGACTGCAAGACAACTTTGGGATCGACTTAGAGCTGCCAGAGGCATTAACATGTCCAACCAGACCATCTGGAATTGTCTGCAAGACTGATGCTTCCGATATCAATGTTCAGCAGTCCGACCACTGCTACTTGACCATCACAGAAGGACTCGTTGAGATTGGTGCAGACATCACATCTGGTGGAACTGTGGTCAGTGGGCTGAGACAATATTCACAGATGAGTCACACTTCTCGCTCCAGAGTAGTGATGGTCAGGCTTGTGTTTAATGTTGTGAAGGAGAGAGATATTCTAATGTAAGTGTTGCTCAACGTCTACTATTCAGAGAAAAAATGGTAACGGTTGGGGGGCATCCACGAGCCAAAGAATCCCTCTGTACGTCGTCAACAAAAATTTGACGAGTCAATGTTATCTCAAAGAGAACGTTCAACCTCTGGTAATGCGACTTCTGCAGCAGATTAGACCAGGACCTTGGTTCCAGGATGACAAATCAAGACCTCTTCATGTCAGGGTGGTGACTGACTTCCTGCAGCAGCAGAACATTCACATGGACTGGCGTGTATATTCACCTGACTTGTCACTCTTTGAGCATGCATGGAATGAACTGAGCCAGCAAGTTCAATCACATAATGGTCCTGCTGTTGATCTCCAGAAGCTGGCTCGGCGATTAGTCACAGAATGGCCAGCAATCTTTCAACGTTATTTCCAACGCCTGGTCAACAGCATGCGCCAATGTTGTCAGGAATGCATGAATGCTCACAGTGGCTGCACTGGTTACTAAAGCTTCTCTGTCTGGTGTGAGCATCATTATACAGGGTGCATGACTTCTTTTCATCTGGGAAATAAACTAGCTTCTAATTGTTTTGGGTGTTTCTGGGTCTATCTGAGCCTATCAGAAGTAAGGATGGTGAGGGTTCAAGGCTTCCCCACTCTACAAAAGACTGCATGGGCAAATAATTTAAGAGTAGCATTCCTCAATTCCGCAAAACTGCAGAAAGTTTGGGGATTTCATCATCTACGGTACATAACGTCTTTAAAAGATTCAAAGAATCTTATGAAATCTCACCTGGGAAAAGGCCAAAAACCAATATTGAGTGGCCATAATCTTTACACCCTCAGGCAGCACTGCATCAAAAACAGACAGGATTCTGTCTTGGAAATCATTGCATGAACTCTTGAACACTCATGAAAACTGCTTTCAGTAAACACAGTTCATCGCTGAATCCACAAATCCAAATTAAAACCTTACCATCTGATGAGAAATACTGCTGCCATCTCTGGGCCCAAACCCATTTAAGATGGACTGAGGCAAAGTGGAAAACTCTTCTGCGGTCTCACCAATGAAAATGTGAAATTCTATTTGGAAATCATGAATGCTGTGTCCTCTGAGCTACACTGGAGAAGAACTTTCCAGCTTATTTTAATCAGAGCACAATTTGAAAGGTAGTATCTGTGATAGTATGGGGGCGCACTAGAGCACATGGCAGGGGAAACTTACACATCTGGGAGGACACCATAAATGCTGAATGACACATAACTACAGGTTATGAAGTGACATATGTTGCCATCCTGACATTGTTTTTTGTCATGGAAGGCCTTGCTTATTCCTGTGAGACAATGCAAAACTACATTCCGAACATCTTACAACCGTAAGAGTTCTGGTGCTGAAATTGTCACAGCAGTTCTCTAGGTTTTGGTCTGGGTTTATTTTTTTTCTGTGACCTCCTGAATGAGTCGTCAATGCGCTCTTGGAGGAAATTTGGTCGGCTGACCACACCCAGGACGATTCCTCACTATTCCAAGTTTTCTCCGTTGGTAGATAATCTCTCTCACTGTGGTTTACTGGAGCCCCAGATGGATAGATGTCAACCAATTTGTTACTCAGCTCATCTAAAATTTATCTAGATTGTGCCATCAAGCACTGCTTTTTGCCTATTTCACATTGCCAACTTCTATTTAAGTGGTGTTTAGATTCACCGGGGCTGGAAATGATCATGGCTGGACGTGTCTAGTGAAATTGATCCCATTTTTCCATTAAATTTGTTAAATTGGTTGACTTTTAAACTGAGGAGGCAATTAGTTCTTCACATTGGGCATAAGTAAGGTAGTCCAAACTGATTTATTTTCAGCAAACAGCTCACTGACACCAATAAGCAGAAACAGAAACCACTCAAAGATGAAGCAAATGACATTGATTTTCTCATTACAGTTGCACATGTCAAGGTCTGAGGACAAACCTTAGACAGTTGGTTCTCCATGTCAACATGCTAGATGTGGGAGAAATGGGAACCCAGTAACCTTGAATTGGGCCAGATTGTTACGGCCAGATGAGTTTGAAGCAGGGCTTCTGAGGTGCTCCCAGTCAGCATGGTGAGTATCTACCAACAGTGGTTTAATGAAGGACAAACCATGAACCGACTAGAAGGTGTTGGGAGCCCAAGGCTCATCAATGCACAAGGACAAGAAAGGCTACCCCATCTGGTTTAAACAGGCTGAAGAGCTGCTGTGTCAGAGCCACAAATAATTTTTATGATATGTGAGCAGCATGTCACAACTCAGTGCATTGCACCCTGCTGCATATAGTGCTTTCTAGCTGCAGACCAATCAGAGAGTCCATACTAACCCCAGTCCACCACTGAAAGCGCATGAAATGGCACGAGCAAATGAAGAAGGTTGTCTGGTCTCCTGAGCCCTGCCTTCTTTTAAATCTTGTGCATCAGCCAGGTGTGCATATACCCCATTTCCCGGAGGAAGGGATGATACCAGGATGGGAAGAGGGTGGAGGGCGATACCAGGATGGGAAGATAAGAGGGTGGAGGGCGTGGGATGCTCTGGAAAATGTTCTGCTGGAAGCCCTAGGTCTGGGAATGCAATCAGTGTGATGAGGCAGTTTTGGTGGCACAAGGGGGATCAACAAAATTTTTGGCAGGTGGTTTTGATGTTGTGGCTGATCAGAATAGCTAACAGTACCATACTGTTCTTACTTCAGCAGTATTTAAATTTATTAATCGAATAATTGATTCTCCAGTCAACAAGCACTTTATCCAAGTTAAGTTTCCAGATGTGATGTTGTAAAGAAGAAATGGAAGTACCAGAAAGGAACTGAAATAATTAAAATACATAAGGATGTAGTGGATAAAGGGTAAAATCAATAAAGAACCATATAAATGTGAAATAATCAGAAAGACCTCAAGTCAACTTTAAAATTTATTTTGGGATAATTCATGCCTCTAAACTGGAATTTAAAAAAATGATAATAATAATAATAATAATAATAATAAAAACACTCTCCACAGTGTGTAGCATAGAACAATTAAATGCTGAACAACCCAGCATATTGACTGAATGACAGTAAACTGAATGTCATTTATGTCAATATTAAATAAATAAAAAAGCATGCCTATAACATAAATCCGGAGATGAAAGAGGTAACAAACAAATGTAAATAAACTATCGATAAGTCAAAACATTTCAATATATAACAGGATTTTATTTGAAAAAGGGATGTTTTTCAAAGGATCATGTCAATTGCTTACACGGGATTTTGATTTCATAATTCCGCAATTTATTTATTTCAGGGGAATTATATTTCCGAAAGTCACAATTCATTTCCCACCTCTTGATCATCTCACAGGGGTGTGGTTTTCTCACAGATTCAGATAAAACCCTAAGAACAGCATTGAATCACTGAAAGTACGGCAGCACTGAATATACAAGAAGCCTGTGAAAATTTCTGCAAGACAGAAGGATAGCGGGCTAAATCCTCATTGTTCAGGGCTCATCTGGGTGCATTTGACTCTGTTTGACTGTGAGAGATGCATGTCAGAGTAACTTAGAGAAGCAGCCAACCGCCTTGATGTAATAGTGATATTGCTACCACTCACTATAGCTGCCGAAATGCGCACCAGAGGCCCAAGAGCCCCTGCTCAAGAAAGGTATTTCTATCTAAGTACCTTTAATCCAAAGTCATGGCCGAAATACATGCTGGAACCCTATCGTGCCCTTGAAAAGCATTTCATTTATGGCTAAGTCACTTTTTTGGTGCAATACCTCAATCTGCCACTGGGTAAAGATGACCTTCAGGTCTCATTCCAGTTGCTAGGGCTCGAGCCTTACCAAGCACTTTTGTCATATATTTCAACTTGAATTACATTGTATTTCAATTACTTTTTCTTATACGTATAAGACAAAAAAGATTGGCCAGACACTTTTACCTATTTTACAATTTGCGATTTGCGACTTCAGCCAAACAGTGCAGTGAACAGAAATGAACGTAGCCTTACAAAGAGACTGCAAAATTAGTCTTTAGATATTTAGCTATAGGAGCATTAAAAGTGAAGTTCAAGTCAAACTTTTGCTTTTAAGAAAAAGAATTGAAAAGTGCAACACTATTTCCATTACAAGAAGGACAATTTTTAGCTGCCATCAGCACTTTCATTTCTGTGATGTGGTAATCATAGTTTACTGTCCAAGGACAGAAACCACTGGAGGAAGCAGACCTTAATCCAATGAGATCCTCAGACAGATCTTAATAGACATGGCATTATTAGTCAGATTGACCCTAATGTTCCTCGCACCACTGCGCAGTGTCCCGTCCCCCGTGTAAAGGGGTGTTTCTATGCGAAGAACAAGGGGTTCAGCATGGCTGGGCACTGTCCCACCCCCTATTCTACCGAAAGGATGGGACACACCCCATACTCACACTGATCTGTCCCACACATGCCTGGGTGTCCAATGGTCAATCCCGTTACACATACAATCCAGGCATGTATAAACTCACATTTAGTTTTGAAAAGCATATAAATTTTGCACAAAAGTTGAGGCCATTTTTACACTTAAGTCAGAGAACACCATATTATATATTTAAAACTGGTGAAAATCTAATTTTCATACCCAATTCCAGACACACACATGATTATGTGCTGACCTGCTGTCCCCTCTGTAGTTAGCCCAATCTCTGAAGTTATTAGGTCAGGGTAATTAATTGCAGAAATTCAAAAAAACAGACTGCCTCTCCCAGGTCAAACGTCACATTTGACACAATGCAGGTTTTTAATATCCGTGAAATCAAAAGGCAGTGGCATTTTCCCAGGTCTTGAAACTGTACTCCGTTAACAATGGCATATTCATCTTCAATGCTTCTTTCACACCGTCGTTTCTGTTTTCATCAAAAGCAGCCCCTGTCCCATTCCTTTCGCACCTCACATAATGTTATTGCGAAAAGAAAGATGGAAGCAATTTGATTTTTTTTTCCCTCTGTGGTTTATTTTGCAGAAATGACTACCACATTGCCATGCGTGCAGAGAGTCAACTGCCGTGCGCGAAGTGGGTGGGTCCCAGGGGGGCCCCTACTCCGAAAGACGGGCCCCAGGGCTGCAAGATCTGATTCTTTGACAAGCTGAGCAATCTCCACACATGTCTGATCACACACGCCACTCCACCATCAAAGATAGAAAAATAACCTCCCTAAAAAATAATAAATCACCTGACAACTCACACTTCACCTCTCCTGTCACCGTTCTGCCCCTCATCCGCGTGCAGGTTATGGTGAGACCACTCAGCCCGAGGAAAACCTGATTTGTTGTAATCATGCAGGGGTACATTTCCTAAAAGCATAGTTGCTTACATAGTTTGACCATATACAACCAATATTTCCAACTATGTAAGTTAGCATCTGTGCTGTGGGAAACGTACCCCAGAAAAGTGTTCTAAGTGGCCATGTTCTTAAAACCGAGCAACAACACAACTTTGCTTTTTAAAATATTTTAGGATAGAGTAATATAATAGGTATCAATGATCAATCCTGAAAAGGAACAGAAAACAGACCAAAAAAAAAAAAAAAACACTCAACGCAGTTGAAGAATTTCACCTCATGATACTTGTATGGAAATTCATAAAATGTATAGTTCAAATGAGAAGTGCATTTAGCAAATGACGACACAATCCAGGAAACAGTCTAATGACTCATCAATCTAATACTTCAACTATAGGTCTTAGGAAAAGTACAACTGCAAAAAACAGTACTCAAAACCTTAATAGTGAATAACAGAGCACTCTCACAGAGCATCTATCGATGGGCAATTAAGGGGACACGTCATGACTGCCCACTTCACATAATATCAGAGCCATCTGTGGCAGGGCGACCCCAAGCCCCCGAAAATATACCGGGTGCCTGGCTACTTCCCAGCCAGCAGAGAGAACAGCAGGAGGGATGTCACTGGCTGGAAGGGGCCTGAGAGCGGGGCTGGAGAGCCAGGAACCGTCCTCAGACTTTTCCGGAAGGATTACAGTGGCCACTTGTTCAGCAGGCAGCTAGTCATTACAAAGCGACACTGGACTCGACTGTGCTGGGGAAAATCTATCACTAGAGTCCAGTGTGAGTGGCAATCCAAATTGAAAAAGTCTGCCACTAGGAGAAGGGGTGGAATACTGGGGGGGGTTGGGAGAAAGAGGAGGGAAAAATGTGGTCATCAATTGCTGGCAGCAGATCCAGGAAGGAGATTATTGGAAGGCAACACTGCAACAGATGTCGGATGAGTGTCTATTAACCTGCTTCCTACATCTTGTAGTCCTGGCTGTGATGGTTTCAGACTGCGAAACCTTGTCCGGCCCAATAGGAGGGGGCTCGTAATCCCCAGAAAAATATTGCGGTCCCGCTCTCCTGATTCGCTGGCCGGGGAGTGTTGGCAGGGCTGTTGCTGGGTGAAGACGTAACAGCCGGCCCCTCAGCCGTGCCTCGTCTGCAGAAAAGCAGTTTCACACCATATCACTCATGATATTAGCAACGGGTGGCATCTGGGTAAAAACTAACAACTTTTTAAAGGAAAAATATAATTTCACAAATTTTTACGCCCACAAAAAAACAACAGTGCAACACAAACTGAAGTACAGACGGGTGACAAATTAAAGTAAAAAGACCTGAATAAATTCATGGACAAAGATAACATATGCAGATTCTTCTGTTCATTTTTCTGGTTGGAGTCCACTAAACCCTTTAAAACCAGTAAAGTCACTGCAAATCAATACAAAGTTATTCTGTGATCACCCTTATATCCTATGAAGCAATCCAACCATGATGGGAGTGGTCTCCTCTAAGATTACAATGACCCAAGCCCCACTGAGCACAAGGGGTTACAGAATAGTTATATTAGAATGAAAATTATCCCAAGTTTATGTCATCACCTTGAGAGTCACCAGGTCTCAAACAAATTAAACGAATATTGAAGATTTTGGAACGATGTATTCAACAGGGCTCTCTGTTACCATCATAAAAAGGCATGAGAAAATATCTCTCGGATGAAAAGTACGCAATCCCTCCAGTAAAGATACACACTACTGAACTCAATGCCATGGCCCGTTGTAGCTGATATACTGCTTGTGGAGGCCCAACACCTCGCTACGACGATTTATTGATTTTTCCATTAATTTGTCATCTGTCTGTATGTGGCTTTCTGCTTTTCATTCCCTTTCCTTTTTTATATTTTCTTTTCTACTTCCACATTTACTGTCCTTCTTCCTTTTCTTTTCAACCCCGTTTCCATTTGCAGGAGAGAAGCCCATTTGTACTCCAAGCCAACACCAGCCATTCACAATAAAACACAAGCAGTTTGCTGGCACTGAGCATTTTTGTCAGGCTTTTTACCCGTAGTGCCTGGCGATGACCTTTGACGATTGGCCTGGTGTACAGCAGAGCTGCAGAGGAGGTGATGGAATCAGCTCTGAGCTCCACAGCTGCTTCTGTGTCCTGGGGGCTGAGCGACACAGGCCCAAAAACAGCCTGTGCCTTTAACAGTGCCCCGCGCATCACAGGCCTGTCCACAGCCTGAGCCATTAATGCTGCCCTGTGCCACACAGGCCTGTCCACAGCCTGTGCCATTAATACTACCCCGCGCCACACAGGCCTGTCCACAGCCTGTGCCATTAATACTGCCCCGCGCCACACAGGCCTGTCCACAGCCTGTGCCATTAATACTGCCCTGCGCCACACAGGCCTGTCCACAGCCTGTGCCATTAATACTGCCCCGCGCCACACAGGCCTGTCCACAGCCTGCGACATTAATGGTCTCCAGTGCCACACAGGTCTGTCTGCAGCCTGAGCCATTAATGCTGCTCTGCGCCACACAGGCCAGTTCACAGCCTGCTACATTAACACTGCCCAGTGCCACACAGGCCTGTCCGCATCCTGTTCCATCAATACTTCCCCGCGCCACACAGGCCTGTCCACAGCCTGCGCCGTTAACAGTGCTCTGCAGTCACAGCGTGCCACACAGGAGTATACAAGGGTGGCCCTGGATTATAGGTGCCATTATGCCAAAGAGCTGCGGGTTTTGCAGGCAGATGGGGCCTCGCCTTGCAGGTGATAGCTATAAGTAACCTTTCTGCCTTGCTGAAATGCCCAGCCGTTTCTCTGCTGGCTGCGGTTTGGAGAGCTAGTAGAGACAGAGAGGGAGGGTTGAGATCTGCCTCGCTCGGTCTTCGCTTGTGGGCTGACTTTAATGAAGAAATCAAATTCAGCCGACCCTCCGCCAACCGCCAACTGTCGGTCCCAGGCCTCTGATCTTTCTGAGCCAGGCTGAGTAAGTCAGAGGAGGCTGGCGGGGGGGCAGCCCACTTAAAACGAGGGGTATGGGGGGGTACCCTGAAGAAGCAGTCCATTACAAATTTATCAAAAGAGAACTGACATCGCAAGGCCTGGATACAGCTCTGCTGAACTCCTGCAGACCCGGTTCAAAACTTCCATCACTTTAGTTGGAGGGTTAAAAGCTCAGAGGAGAAAAGTTGTCTGGTGGGGTGGGGCACCAACGAGAGGTGCACCAACCAGGTGGGGGGGTTGGGGGGCAGGGTGGTGTTGAATAGGTGGCATTCAGGGTTTTTTTTAGATAAGGCTTTGTCACTTTGCAGCAAGGATGTTATAGAGACAGATTACAAGCAGGACTGCAAATGGGCCGCATAGGGCTCGCCGCTAATCCCACATTCATTAAAGACTGCTTTGTTGCCGACTGGGCTAAAAACGAAGGGCGTGTGTGTGTGCACTTGTGTGATTTATGTGTGTGTGTTTACACATGCATGAGTTTGTTTTTGCGTGCAAGAAAATGTGTGCATGTGTGTGTGAGTGTTTGGATGTGCATGTGTCCATGCCAGTGTGTGTGTGTGTGTGTGTGTGCGCGTGTTCATGTCTGTATCTGTGTGCACACACTGTATGTGTGTGTGTGTCTCTTTTTGCATACTGACTTGGGCAAGTGCCTGTGTTTAAGAGGGAATGTTATGTTTGTGTGTGTGTGTGTGTGTGTGTGTGTGTGTGTGTGTGTGCGGATCTGAGCAAGTGTGTACTTGTGTGTGTATGTGTATATGTGTTCATGCAAGTGTGTGTGCACATGCATGTTGATGTGATCAAGTGTGTGTATTAAGGAGCGCATGCTTATGTTTGTGCGAGTATCTGGACAAGTGCTTGCTTGTGTGTGTTTGGGAGCGCGTGCATGAGCATGCATGTGTAATTGTGTGTGTTTGTGTGTGTGTGTGCGCGCGCAGGTGTTTGAGTGCATGAGTGCCCGTGGTGAAACTCAATATGCCTTCATTCAATACGGGAAGCTGCCTCATGCCACCCAAGAGGAGAGGCCAGGATGTGTGGGAAACGCTCTACAGAGCCGCTCCGTCCGCAAACAACACTTTCCTTGTTCCTGGTTTAAGGCACAAACAGATTAAGATGAACGACGGCAGCTCAGTGACTTTCAGGGAAAAAAAGAGCAAAGAGCTTCTGATCAATACGGCTTAGGGAAGGATGGAACCGAAAGCTCTCAGACGCTCTGAGAGAGATCTGTTCTCCAACACGACACCGCATTCCGCAGTCCAGAGCCACCAGCACAGCATACAGAGGGCACTGACACAAGCTAACCTACGAAAGACACTTTTCCCCCCTCGGAAACACATCAGATTTCATTGACCAATGAGGTCAGCCACGAACTGTTTGTAAAATGTCCCAACCAGTCATTTTAGAGAGAAGAGTAGAATTCAAAAGCAAAAAATGCTTTTTAATTAAAAAAAAAAAAGCTGGAAAAATATCTGAAGGCAACGTGAAAAAATTTACTTTCCAAAGTCACCCTGGTCGCATTTTTTCTGCTGTGCTGATGTTGTGACAGATCGTGAGAGCACTCTGCAGTTCGCTCTTTTAGCCGATTTCCATGATTGACGTAAACAGTTACTTGTCTATGAGGAACTTCCTAAGGAAGTTAAACAAGCAGTTTTATTAGAGAACTGCAGGAATGCTCGTGAAACTACTGGAGAGTTCTCCCTGAATGCTCATATAGAACAGTATTCCCATGCACTGAGGATGAATATTGACTTTAAAAGGCCATTGCTCATTTTAAAGAGCGATTGATTGGGGGTATCTGTGCATAAAGACAGTGTGAGCTTATGAGCAGTCTGTGTTTATCTCAGCCAAGTATTATCACACCTGAACGAACAGGTGTTACCATACATGTAAATGGGTGCATATGTCCACATTAGAGTATTCTATATTGCAGAGGCACATATGCACATAAGTACACTCATCGAGCACTTTATTAAGAACACCATAATACTGGGTAGTGCCTCTCTTTCCCCTCTGAAGAGCCAAAATTGATTGTGGCATTGATTCCTCATGAGATTATACGCATTCTTTGAAGATTCTGGTCCACATTATAAACTGACTGAATTTAAAAGTTAAATTAACCCATTGTTTCCTGGCTATTTTAACCCTCTCACGAATTACGATAAACTCAGGATTTTTTTCTAAGTGGTTTTATACATCCTTAGGGATGTAAAACAAGTTTTGAAGAAAAAAAAATCGTTATTCTATAAATAACCACTTTTTCCCACTACAATGACCTGCCAATGGGATTTTTTGTATGGGATGATGCAGTAGCTTCCCACTAGAGTGGACTTTATGCAGCAGTGCCCAAAAGTACAGGCATATATAGAGAAAGACACTTTTAAACAGCTGTACACTGTAGTGACCACCATGCATGGAAGGGTTAACTGTAGTCCTGCACGCATTTAACAGAGGTTTACACTTTACATACACGGAACTCTGTTGTAAACATAATGTCAAATTACTGTTAAAATAACTGGCAAAAAAGGGTTTATAATAGTGTATGATAGCATCACATAACTTTTGTTGTTCTACCACGACCTAAAGGTGCTCAACTGATTTCCGATATGGTGACTGGGGGCTCCACTGAAGAAAACTGAGCTCATTATCATGTTCAAAAACCAGTTTCAGATTAATTTAACTTGAGAGATAGTGATTTATCAGGTTGGATGTATCCATGATAAAATGGAACAACTGCAGTCATGAAGAAATCAAGACTCATCACAACATACAACATTTTTTCAATCTGCAACTGTCCAGTTTTTGTGAACCTGTGTCCTCAGCAACCTTTTTTGAAGCTAATCTGCTTAGTCTGATTTGAAATGTTGAGCAATTCTGAGAAGCTTTTCAGTGCTCACAGTTGTAGAGGGTGCCAAGCTGAATTATTGTATTCTTTCTGTGAAAGAACTTGAAACAATCTGACCATTTTGCTCTGATCTGTCTCGTCGATAAAATGCTTCCATACATATAACTGCCACCAACTGGATGATTTTTGTTTTTCATACTATTCTGGGTAAATTCAAGAAGTTGCATGTAAATCCCATTAAATCAACAGTTTTAAAAATGCTCAAACCAGCCCCTCAAGCATCAACAACAGCGCATCGGTCAAAGTCACTGAAATTAATTCCATTTCCCTGCTTTTTGATGTGAAGATAACCGGACACTCCAAACCTGTGTCTGCAGAGTTATACGCACCACAGTGCTGCCACATGATTGGCTGATCACATAACTGTGTGTGAATAAGCAGGCATTCCTAATAAATTGCTCGGTGAGTGTATGTATGCAAGTACACTTGAATGCTACAACACATATCTAGACATAATATGTATAAACAGCCAGTGAGTATTTGGACACTGGTACAGAACAAAAAAGGTTGCAGTATCTGTTTGAGTCACTCAAATTAATTTGACCCATTAAAGGTGACTGTTTTCAAATCCAAAGTATTGGAGAACAGAGTCAAAAAGCAAAAAAAAAAGTGCCCTGTCCAAAAATAGATTACACAGTCTGGTCTGTTGTAGGTTGTATATGTACTGATGTACATTTTATGTACGTTTTTTTCAATGTGTTCTTCACTGCAATGAAGCCCCAGTACTCCCGCGTGCCTCACTACAAGCAGACAGTCCAGATGAAGCTTGGCTGCCGTGCCTGCGTCCCGATGCTCAGGCAGAATCATTTGGGTTAACTCTGCAATTATAGCGCAAAGCTTATTATCTGAAGAGGAATCAGATAGACTTCCTTCTAATAATATATTGCATGCCTCCAGTTAGAAAGGCGCCTTTTAAAACTAATCCCTTAAGAGGCCCTTGCCATAATGAACGTAATGGAAATTAACACGCTGCGAAGCCCAGCAGAAACAGTGAGATGGTTCCATAAATCCATTTTTTCTCCCACTGATTGGCCCACTCTTAAAAAAAAAGAACAAAGAAATAATAAGTAAAGATGTGAAAGTTTTTGCCACGTAAGTTTGTAAACAGTCATTTTAAGTAGGCTTTAATGATGAAACAGTAATAAAGGCTGGATGGCTTTTTTCTAGCCATCTCTCTGGAGCCTCGCAGTTCACCTTGTTATGAGCAGGTTTGGAACAAAGGCGTATCAGTCGCCGTGGGCAGCGGTGACCCGCTCGTCTGTTAACATGAACCCTGCTCAAGCAGCAGAGAGGTCAGGAAACTGGGTTAGCCTGGCTGCTTGATAAGGTCAAGATTAATAACACTGCAGAAAGTCCAGCCTGCAGAGGCCACCGTTGTCTGAAGCAATTACACTCAAGACGTGCCAAACGGGGGGTTTCTGAGGCGCGGAGAAGGGGTGCCCCGTGTCACAGCGACGCATTACAAAGGGCCGTCATTTGGCTTAATGAAAACTGCATCTGCGGGACCCGACGAGCAACCAGTTGCGTATCAACCATTTTCATTTTATTTTTTTGTGGGGATGGTTTTTTCCCCCCTCTTTTTAAGGAGCCTATAATGCAGCTCTCAGCCGTCTGCACACTGACATCAGTATGCTAATCCGTAGCCCTCTCTCTCGCAATTTGAACTTTATAATTTATGAACATGGCACCCCTGTGTCAAACATACAAATTCCCAAACCTGCAAGTTATTCCTGTGAGGGGAAAAAAAAAGGTTTTAAGACACTCAGGCATAAAAAAACAGCCCAGGGTGCATATCTGTGCGGTAAAATTATGCTAAAAACAATCTCTGAAATATTCAACAAAGTGCCATTAATTCTGTAATTAATTCTCTTATATTAATTGATTTAATAATATGAAATGCCATTATAGGTGTGTTGGCGTGTCACAGCTCATTGAGCTCATCAGCTTTGCTTATATTTGCTTTCGTTCCAGACAAATTCAGTAATGCAGGAAAAAAATATTCTGCCAAATGCAACTAGTTCCAGCTTATAGAGGAGCAACAGCTAATGGAGAGGGTAGGACGTCTAGTAAAACTCAAATGTAAAAATCATTTGCTATTTTTACTTGCTACAAGCCAGGCAAAAAGCCAAACACTTAGCAAAATCTTTTTTTTTTTTTTTTTCCAAACAGCATTTCCACTGTATGTTTGAATATCTTCAGCTCAAATAATGGTTAAGTCATTCCTACATATGCATAAAGAGCCACAGTTATGACAGGGAGCAGAAGATTATCGGACTTTTTCAGTCATTTTGCATGCATCACACATCAAATTTAATTCCAACAAAAAAAAAAAATATGGGAAAAATATTCACATATTGATTTCTTATTTCAGAGTTATCACGGGGTGAAATTCAGACTGCACTTTTCAAAGGATGAGATTTGTAACATGAGACCCGTTCATGACTCGTTTACTGCCACACTTTGCTACAACTTATTTACCCGTGTTCTCAGCATGTCGTGTTGATAACACTTTTGAGTTAGCACTCCGCATGTGTGGGTATTCAGCATGTGAAATGTACAGGTTTGAATACCAACAAGGGTGCTGTTGTATCTTTAAGGTAATTACTGTGACTGTATTTTGTCGTTTGAGTAAAACAGCCAGCTGTATAATAGAATATATGTAAAGTAATGGTATTAAAAAGTAATCAGCGTAAGTCAGTCCGGATCGGGGCATCTCCCTAATGCCATCTGAAATGAAGCGTAATGACGCTGAACGAGATACATATAGACAGAGTGAGGAGAAAAAGAAAGAAGGGACAAATCGCCCAAAGAAAGCCAAATCCTCAGAGCCAATTAGAATAAGGGAAAACAGGAAAGGTGCACATTTTAATGATTTTGCTGGCTGTGCTGTTTATTGGCAGCACAATTACATTCTGTGACCCTCACCTATTCACCCCAGCGCTCGCTCAGAACCGCAGAGCTCAACAAGAAAAACACGTGTACGAACGCCGCCTCGATGCCGCGTATTCTAATAAAATAGGAAATATTTCTCGTTACTGCCGTTTTCTATATAATGCTTTTATCGCCTTTTCCCCTCCTTTTCATCAAAGCTTTTGTACCATTATGACATCCATTGTAGCACGTATGAAATAGCCTACATGTAAAAAATTATGGTCTAATCTAAGGCTTAATGGCAAGGTATGTGTCATATGTAACCTTTATAACTTTGCTTGTCAGTTTTTTCCATTAGAGACCCCATAAGCAGCCCCAGCGTATCAGTCACGGACCGCGGTGACAGGTCTAACCTTCCCAAGTGGCTAGGAACGCCATCTTCACTGCCGCCTATTGACCAAAGCAATAACCCATTCTATACGGTGTATTAAAGCCATTTTCTACATGCTACCTCAGCACCATCCATTGTTCATGCAAGCTCCTGCTGACCGCGGCAAACCTGTGCACCGCACTAAATTGCTACACTTTACACGGTTACACCAGTTAAGCAATAAGCCCCCAACTGAATTGTTTTTTTCCCCATTTTCGGGCTGAAAGGCGCAGTGATTATCTCAGGGCCACTCAGGGGGCAATTTTAGACTGTCAAAAAAGGGCCTCCGGAAACGTTTCTGCTCTTTAAAATCTATGCTGACTGCTGCCTAAAGTGCAGGTTCCTGTTCTTTAACTGTTACTCTCTCGATCTCATTTCCTCCATATTAATTTCAGTTTTATTGATGAATAAATACTATTTTTAAAACCCTAGTTTGGGTAAGTACCGGCGATGTATGTTTTTTTTTTTGACCCATTTCCAGAGTTACGAATTTGCACTCTGTTTCCAGGGTCAAAGGTGCAGCCTGCGCCAGTGCTGAGATCAGCTCGCTGGGAGAGACCTTGTGACAAATGAATCCAATCTAGGCTGTGCGACCTTGACTTGACCCTGACCGCAGCAAACAATTGGGCAAGCTCAGTCAGTGGAAAAGATGTTCTGCACTAATAAACCTAACGGTGGACACAGGTCAGTTAAGAGAGAGTGTGCGGGGGCATGGGGGTGGAGGAAGGTTGGGTTATGGCTCACATCCTTCAGGTGCATTTTAATAAGAAGCCACCCGCCCCACCCCCCCACCCCCTACCCCCTATTTAGGTGCACAAAATGGCCTCCAGTAGAGCCGAGCAGAGAGATATGAAGGAAGCCTGCATTAGCGCTTTCATCGAAGTTAACGGATCCTTTGTGCACAATGAAAACATGCGTTTGATTTTCCGCTCCTACAAAGGTGAGCACCCACACACCCTCCCCATCCTCACACCTCAACTCTCTTCTCCACCCTTTCCATGTAACTGAACGTGTGCAGGCCAAGCTCAGCACTACAAACACACACCCACACTCACACATGCAAAGACCATCACACCCACAGACACGATGATATTAGAGAAGGTTCCGGAGCCATGCTGGGTATGCAAATGAAATTCCACTCTCCTTATTTTCACCTTTCCCACCCTGCTGACATAGCAATCCCTCACATTTAATTCCTGACCCCCCCCTCCACCCCCAATCGTCGTTATCATCCTGGGCCCCCATCGAACGGCGGCTACTAGCCATTATAATGGAGCTGGGTGGGGGTGGGGCTTCTAATAGTCGGCATTAAACAAGCTTCCGCGCACTGTTGAGGTGAAAAAAGTGCTCCCTTTTCTTCTCTAAAGTATATGAGAGACTATAAAGGGTTAGAGAAAGCGCAAGTCAAATCACTGATCGCATTTCAGCTTCGGCGACTTAAGCTGACTAAGCAACTTTTGAAAAGTTAAGCTGACCCCAATACCGAACCCCCCCACCTCCCTTCATGCATAGAGGAAGGCCATTGGATGTGAAGGCTGGCGTATGATCCGAAAAGAAAAAGTGGATACAGCAAAGGCCACCGAGGGCTCCTCGGATGGACAGGTCAGGCAGCTATACCGCTAACCGCCGTGATGCTTCACAGAGCAGGTTAATGCTGCCACGCACCAGATACCTGCCAGAGGAAGTGTGCGCTGACAAAAAGCTATTCTCCAAAGAGAAAAAGAGCAGAGCTTTGTCTTTCTCAAACCTGCTTTGAAGAGGCTATGAGGTAAATAATGACTTAAAATTCTTCCGAGCCCCTTCTGTTAGCCACCTCAGCGTGTGTGCATTCTCTCTTAGAGAAAGTTTGGGGAACTTTGTGCAGGAGCGAGGGGAAAATGCTGGGTTTGGCAAAAAAAAAAAAAAAAATGTGGCCCCTTGAACTCCGTGTGCGGGACTTTGAGCAGGGATTAGCCCGGGGATTGTCCAGCTCTAAGATGAATGCTGTTGTCAGGATGGCAGAAAGGAGCCCAAGTTTTGTGAGCCAAGAGGCAGACATGTGGATTTATGGGTTTGGCCTGCAGAGGAGTTTATCACAGATAATTACATAAGAACACACTGGAAGAGGAACAGACCCCTGGCTTGTCGGGGAAGCTCGCTTCGGCTACATTAGCCTGTGAGACACCCTCAATTCTCCCCCTCTACATCCCCCACCGGCCGCAGTGCAGTCACCAGTGAGAAACTGGAGGCCACAAGTTGGAGCCTCGATGCCGAGCCTGTGCTGAACCCCAGTCTGTGAATTTGTGCTCCGATTATAGGCACTCTCAGTCAGGCAGTTATACTCCTTCCTTAGCACAGATGCCACACAGGCCAAATATCTAACTTCTTATTACATTAGTATTACAAGCACATTGTAAATATATTGAGTCACTGACCTCAACTGCATTGAATGCTGGCACCGAGCAAGTTTTTGGCATCAGTGGGCCTGGGTAACTGTCATGCACTGTGCCAAAGGATGGAAAAATGTACAGGGACTGACTATGGCTGCCTTACAGGCCTGGCAAGGCATCGCCAGGGAAATGCCTCAGGGTCGCAAACATCAGACATTTGCAACCTAGCTAGCAGAAAATGTCATGACTTTAATTGAAATTACTTTAGCTAATTAGTCCAGTTCATTGCGCACCACTAAAATGGGGGGCGGGGTGTGTGAGTATGAATTAGACTGTAATTCCTGCACTGATCACCGAGCATAGATGCTGAGAGCCTGCACTTTGACCGCAAGCTCATTGTTTCACTTAAACCCAATATGCTGCAGTGCTGAATTAAAAATAAAAACACTGTGTCAGTGTCATCAACGGTTTTGCATTTAACTGTATATTTATTACAATGTAGGTACATATATTAGAATAATTTCAACTGATATTAGTCCTCTGTGTGTGTGTGTGTGTGTGTGTGTGTGTGTGAGAGAGAGAGAGAAAGAGAGCAATGTTGCTTGATCCCAGTGGTGAGATGAGATCCCGGCAGCCACCTAACATGGCAGCAGTCCAAGCCAGAGAAATTGAACGTGATTGACCTGTACCCTGAGAAACATTGGTTTTAACGGCAGCTAAAGTCCCCCCCCCCCCAAAAAAAAAAAAAAAACACCACTGAAAAACAATGTGATATTCTCAGTTTGGACCAATACTGCTGGATCACACAGCACAGGCCGAAATGAATTGTGAGCTGTGCCGCGAGAAACATATAAAACGAGAGGACCAAGGAAAATGGTGGAGCGTTAGGGAACGAGGCATCAGAATCTCACAGGAAACAGGAAGCAGAAAACATCAGCAGCAGGGCTGAACTTGCTGTGCGGCACAGTAGAGCAGGAACACCTCAGTCATGTGCTGTGTGACGGAAGAAAGTAAATGAGCTAAGAGCACCTGAAACCCAGCACAACAGGGCTTTTTTGGGAAAACGTCTGATAAATAAGAAAATAGTCAACCAGCCTCCCCCACAGCCCCGCCGACCCTCCAAACTTCCATTTCACCGCAGCTCCCTGAGATACGGACACTCAAACAGGCAGGTAGTTGTGAGGCTGGAAATGGTTTGCTGTGCGGTTAGAGTGGCTCGCCGTGCTCGGGCTATGGGAACTAGCGTGAGCAGGCTGGCTCATTTCCCGCACGCACATTAGATGGGAATGATTTCTGATCAGCGCCGGCCCGGGCCTGAACCGAATGAATGACCTCAGGGTGAACGGCGTCGTATCCCATCGCTGGCCCATTCACCCATTCATTCGCCATAAAGATCATTACTCCTGCATTTTACAAGCACTGCTGCAATATGGCCTTCTGCTGTAAGGGGAAGGGAGAGGTAACGGGGGGGAGGGGGCCGCAGAGAGAGGGACGGAGGAAGGAGAGGAAAGAGAGGGACAGAGGGGGAGTGTAAGACAGAATAGTGCGGAAACACAATGATGCATTTGAGGAGAAAGAAAGGGAGAGAAAAATAATGGAAGAAAAAGAAGAAGAGTGAAAGAGTGTGCTGAAAAAAAAGAAAGAGAGAGCGAGAGAGGGTAGAAACAGAAGGGAAAAGGGAGAAAATGGATGGAAAGAGAGATGTTCTGTGCAACTGGCTGTAAACTATATCACTGCGATTTAAAAAAGCACCATATTTGTTGAGGTATTCATCAGCCTGGGAGCCATCGCGTAGAAAGGAAATTCTCGCTGCACATTATGAGAATTTTTCAGATGAAAACAGATGACCATCAGCTCACAAACACTAGAATCCTGAATAAAAAAATGTAAAAATTCTGTAATTAGAATAACATAACTGAAAGGACTCCGCGACGTGCAAGTTGGTTTGCAGCCACATGTCCTTGGCTGATTTTGAAAGTCATTGTACCCCTGAAAGCACTGAAAATGGTTGTGTTTGAATAATGGCAGATGCTTGAATGAAACATGCTTACTTTCAGAAACATGTACAGAACAACTAGAATTCCTATTTGTCAAAGCAGAAGCAGGCACACAACCACTCGATATCGAGTAGATCTTCCAGCTAATGTCATTTCTGCAAATCCACCGAATGTGCACTATGTTGCCCAGGTCTGAAGGAATTCATTCAAAATCTAAACCACCCTTGCCATGCTGTCTTCTGAGTCGTGATTGAAGTTTACACAGATTATTAAATATCCATGTGGTGCCCTGGTGGCACATCGGTCTAAGCGCGCACCATAAAGTCTGTGTCCTTCCCGTGGCGACCTGGGTTCGATTCTGGTCATTTGCTGCATGTCTTCCCCATTCTATTCCCCCATTTTCCTGTCAGTTTCTACTCTAATAAAGGAGAAAATCCCCAAAAAAATAATCTTTAAAAAAATTTTAAATATATATATTTATATATACACATATATATATAAATATCCACAGTGCTTCTTTCAGGAAGTATGATTCCTCTCCAGAAGGAGAACATGGAAATTTAGGAAAGGGGGCAGGAAGTGAGAGAAAACAGGAAGTAAAGCTGAAAAAGAAGTGTGGGTGAACAGGAGTGAACAGAAAGAATAAGAGAGGCTGGTGCGTGATTCAGTCATCACAGCACTCAGGAATGGAGGTAAAGCTCTATCACACCTCACTAACAAGGCTGCAACCGCGCGTTGAAATAGCCCAATAAATGCAATTAATGCTTGAAGTAAGAGGAAAACACGGAGACCTACCTGTACGTTCCGATAAACTCAGCTTTCCAGCTCAATCGTGCTCAATAAACAGCACGATCAGAAAGCAATTTATAAGACAGCAGGGAACAAATAAAACAGGTTGACTGTAAATTAAATAAGAGGAACAAAGCAGGGCTCCCAGCTAAAGATGAGAGGGGAAAGGGGTAACGCGGGGATTTAACATGAAAGCTAATTTTAGATAACATCAAGCTTTGCAATTTCACTAATTGGAATACACTTGCTCTTTTAATAGAATTGCCATTAGCACTCACTTTGTTTTGCCGAAAAAAAGTTTTTGTTTGCCCTCCTACCCCCCAAACCTAGCCTTCTGGCAAAGCCTCAGTTATGACTACACAACAAGATTATTCTAAATTTCACGTTGAATGTTTTGCGCGTTACAAATGTTAATTGTTACACTTAAATGTTTTGTCTTTTCTTCTACTTATATTACCCCCCAAACCCCAAAAACCCTATCCACCTCCAGCCTTAGGTGCATTGGATGAGTTAGCAGCAATATTTATTAATGGCGCTGCAGCAATTGTGCCCCATGGTTACAAATGAATTATGAATAAAATATCAAAATGGTAAAATCATGACTCTTTAGGAGTGTTTTCTCAAACTTCTCGGTCCTGGATGTTCTTAAACTTAGCCCTGTACAGATGTGATAGTGTCATCAGAAGTGAATGTTCCATCAAGAACATTCAAGTCAAATATTAGTGATCTTCCACTTTAGGTTTTAGGGGTCTAATTCATCACTATCATGTAGTTTGCAGCATTTTAGTCAAGACTCAGCGCCACTACAGCATGCCTGCATCCTGAAAGCTTGACTATATAATTACTGAATGCCATGAATAAAGTACATAGAAATTTAAATTATAAATATCTCCGTTATACCTACGTTATACAGTACCTAATTATAAATACCTATGTCAAATAAAATAATCAATGAATGAAAAAGGAATCCAGAAAAGGAAATAAAAAATATTAAACACAACACGGTCAAAAATAACAATTCCTCGAAACCTTAAAAATAAATCCTGAATTGAATTCCTGAATAGCAAGTTATTGTCACAAAATAACTATAGAGAAAGACAAAGCACGGACATGAACTGAAAAGAGTCTTCCCAGAGCTCAAACAATATAATACAGGGAACTACTTTGACCCTTCTGATTAATGTAGACAGGCCACAGAGACAGAAGGCTAATTAGACACCAGAGGTGTCAGTATAGCTCAGCGTAGCGCGCCGCGTCTCTCCCGTTCAAGATTACTCAAATTACATGCTACCCCAAGCTTGCATGGCAAAAAGACAGGCCACAGCGGTCTCCATGCTCAAGGTTACTGCTACATGGGAGCATGGGGCCTCATTTTTCTGAGTCACCTGTCACGGGGACGTTCCTTGTGGCCGCGGGACGCTTTTATTAGCGAACATTTGGACCACTGAAGCCACAGTGTCACGCAAGCCTCACTGGGCAGGGTTTTTGGGAGTCGGAGTTGACAAGTCATATTTTTCTGAGGTATTCTCAAAAGAAAGAGGGAAACAGTTTATTACTGTTTAGCAGTATCTGTCCACACACTGAGTAATGAAGCGCTCCAGGTCAATATTTTACACAATGATGCATTTTGGGAAGCATACCTCTACAGGGCATCACAGAAACAATGGATGTCATAACAAACCAAGTAATGTTATTAATCTTTCCTGGCTCCCTAATCAATCAGATTCTTTGCTGGCAAACAGTGCAATACATTATGATGTTAAATGAAAGACCATATTTCATATAACACAAAGCTTGGTTCAAGGATGATATCTTCTTTACAATAGTAATGCATAATGGGAAAAAAATGCAGTCTGTACAGGCGAATAACGAGGGTCCACAGACTTAAACACTATATCTTTGTGTAAATCTTTGAGATTGTGTGTTTACATTTCGCAAATATGAGTAAAATATACCCATGCATATAGTGAGGTGTACGAGTATTTGGACTGTGATTAATTTAACTTTTTTTTTGTTTCTGCATTGTATCACATTAAATTTGAAACAATGAACATAAAGTGATAAATAAACTGAAATTTTCTGCAATTTACATCCATCTAGTATGAACCATGGTGTAACACACAATGCAAGTGCGAAAATACCAACGGACAGTACTAAAGTTGTGTGCATGTACAAATATCTGAATACATGGAAGTGTCTACTACAGCATTGCGTGTTCTACTGGTCAAACTCTCATTGACCACAAAGTTCCTTCACCTTTTCCAAAGTCAAATTCAAGCATTTTCAAAGTGCATTTTCAAGCTTTTCTTGTGCCTTACAGCTGTGGAAAATCACATTTATACAACCCCAATTCCGAAATAGTTGGGACAAATCGTAAATTGTCAATAAAATCAAATCGCAATGACTTTCAAATCACACCAGCCAGTATTTTCTTCACAATACAACAGAGATAACATAGCAAATATTGAATCTGAGAAAGTTTACAATTTTATCCACAAAATGAGCTCATTTCAAATTTGATGGCTGCTACAGGTCTCAAAAAAGTTGGGACAGAGGCCCAACATTATGTTTAACATTATGTAGCATACCCTCTTCTTTCAAAACAGAGCGGAGGTGTCTGGACGTTGAGGAGACAAGTTTCTTGAGTTTAGCCATTGGAGTTTGATCCCACTCCTGTTTAATACAGGCTTCCAGCTGCTGGAGAGATTTGGTGTGATTGCGTAGGTTGTAGGACGGCAGGTGCAGTGGCTCAGTCCGTGGTAGCAGACAGGCGAGCTCGAACCAAAGATCAAAGTAAGGAAAATAAAAACCAAATCAAACCCTTACTCACTAACACTTCTCCTTAAATGCAGCTAAGATCCTGCCAATACTCTAACTTCTCAAGATACCTTACTGGCTAAAGCGTCAAGAGCAAAATGACACTCCAGCAACACGAACAAGGAAGGACAGGAGCTTAAATAGAGTCCGGGCAACGCCCCCAATCAATGCCAGCTGGCTAAGGAATCCGATGGTGAGCAAACCGACATCGTCCCGGACGAGAGTAACAAAAAGGAGCTAACAAAGCTCCCAAACCATGACATTTAGGTCTCCTTTGATGGACTTTTCGTTTAATTATGCGCCAAATTTTCTCAATCAGTGAAAGATCATGACTGCAGGCAGGCCAGTTCAGCACATAGACTCTTCTACTATGAAGCCAAGCTGGTGTAATAGCTGCATATGCGGTTTTGCATTGTCCTGCTAAAATACACAGGCCTTCCCTGGAATAGATGTCATCAGGAGGGAGAACATGTGTTGCTCTAAAACCATTTTATACCTTTCAGCATTCATGATGCTTTTTAAAACATGCAAGTGTCCCACACCATATGCACTGATGCATCCCGATATCATCAGAGATGCTGGCTTTTGAACTGAACGCTGATAACAGGAGGGGTGGTCTTTCTCCTCTTTAACCCGGAGGACACGACACCCATGATTTCCAACAAGAATGACAAATTTGGACTGGTCTGACCACAGGACACTTTGCCACTTTGCTACAGTCCATTTTAAATGAGCCTTGGCTCACAGAACATGGCAGTGCTTCTGGATCATGCTCAACAATGGCTTCCTTTTTGCATGATATAGTTTTAGGTGGCGTCTGTTGATGGCACGGCAGACTGTGTTTACAGACAGTGGTTTCTAGAAGTAGTCCTGGGCCCATTTAGTAATGTCAATGACAGAATCATGCCAGTAAGTGATGCATTGGCGTCTGAGGGCCCAAAGATCATGGGCATCCAGCAAAGGTCTTCGGCCTTGTCCCTTACGCCCAGAGATTTTTCCAGTTTCTCTGAATCTTTTGATGATGTTATGCACTGTCGATGATGAGACCTTCAAAGCCTTTGCAATTTGACGTTGAGGAACATTGTTTTTAAAGTATTCCACAATTTTTTTATGCAAACCTTCACAGGTTGGAGAGCATCTGGCCATCTTTACTCTCTTAAGACATTCCTTTCATAGCCAATCATGTTACACATCTGATGCCAATTAACTTAATTACTTGCTAAATGTTCTTTCAGCTGATTGCCTTACATATTAATTGCTTTCTGAGCCCTTTTTTGCCTGTGTCCCAACTTTTTTGAGGCCTGTTACTGCCAGGAAATTTGATATAATCTCATTTTGTGGCTAAAAATGTAAAATGTCTCAGTTTCAACATTTGAAATGGTATCTACGTTCTATTGTAAATAACTTGGCACATGTGATCTGAAAGTCATTGCATTTTGATTTTATTCAGAATGTACACTTTGTCCCAACTATTTAGGAATTGGGGTTGTAGAAATACTCAATCAGATAGTTATTTATTATGACATAAGAGCAACTAAAGTAACCATTTCAAGCAGTTTCAAGCCCTGAATTCAAAATCCAATCACACTTTTGAAAACACTAATTTAATATTCAGGCCTGTTTTTATTTCAGTATTTCCAGCACTCATAAAAACATCGTGACCATGATACCTTGCAGTGAAAAAAGTATTTGCCCCTACCCAATTGCTTTTATTTTTGCTTATTTGCCATGTTTGAATGGTTCACATCATGTAACTAATTTTAATATGGGACAAGAGTAAACACAAAATGCAACATTTAAATCATTATGTCAGCTCCAATCAAATGCTTGGAGTAACTGGCAACAATCTTTCGCATCACTGTAGAGGCATTTTTGGCCAAATTTTCTTTGCAGCATTTTCATTCAACGATAATGGACGGTTTTCGGGCAAGGAGTACCCGTTTAAGGTCATGCCACAGGATTTCAATTGCATTGAACTAAGGATTTTGCCCAGATCACTCCAAAACCATCATTTTGTTTCTTTGGAGCCATTCAGAGAAACACTAGCTGATGTGTTGTGGATCAGTGTCCCGCTGCATAACCCAAATGCACTTCAGATTAAAGTCTCAAAATGATGGCCGTACCTTCTCCTTCAAGATTTTCCAATAGAGAGTAGAATTTATGATTCCGTCGCCTAGGTCCTGAGGCATCAAAGGAACTCCAGACCATTACATAGCCGCTCCCGTGTTTGACTGTTGGTATGATGTTCTTATCGTAAAAAGCTGTATAGCTTTACGCCAGATGTAACGGGACCTGTGTCTTTCAAAAAGTTCCACCTCTGACTCATCAAGATGTTTTTTGGCAAATGTGAGACAAGCCTTTGTGTTCTTTTTGGTCAGCTGTCATTTTCGCCTGGCAGCTCTCTCACTGATGCTAGTTTTGCTTCATCATGCCTGAGTGGGGTCAGTGAAATTGAACCCAATTGCCAGTTAAATTTAATTAATTGGTCAATTTAATCACAAATTGCGCAATTACTTTTTCACATAGGGTTGGATGGCTTAACCCCTTCAGTGAATGAAATCTTTTAAACTAGAGTGCCAACAGCCCTGAAAGTTGCCGGCAGTTACAGCCCCAACAGGAGAAAAGTAACTAGCATCAGTCCACGGATTCAACAAGAAGCCAATATGAATTCTCGCAAAAGCAACCCATAGGGCTCTAATTTCTTGGCGCAGCGCAGGGTGGCGCAGCGTGGCGTAGCGTGGCACAGCCCACGCAGTGGTAATTTCGTCCGGCGCAGCCTGCGCAGTGGTAATTTTGTGCGGTACAACACCGTGCGCAGCCACTTTGGCAATTTGGTAGACAGCAGTGCACCGAGATGGGTTGGCGGTTTAGTAGGGGGAGGTATCACACATTCATCAAGATGCAGTGACAATTTCGTCACTGTCTCCGCTGGAGTTGCGCAAAAAGCTCCCCGGGTCCATCCTGCAGTGGTAATTTGGCTGACCGGCGCACAGTGCGCACAAGTCACCGAAATCTCACAACCCCAGATGACCCCTTAAGCTGTTAAAACACATTTTTGCCATTTGACCTTCACCTTGAGGCTCAAAGTCAAATTCGAAAAACTGAGAATATTTGGAATAGATGATTCCCTATAGGTGCCTCATACATATCTAAGCTCTAAATGTCATATTAAGCAAGTTATAGCACATTTTTTACAATTGGCCTTGGCCTTGAACTGTTCCAATTGGCCCAAGTACAAATGTCACTGACTCACAATGTTCGCCATATCTGATTCCCAATAGGTGTCCCATATATACCTAAGCTCTAAATGCCATATTAACCCTCCCGTAATGTTCCGGGTCAATTTGACCCTACTTAATGTTCAATGTCTCAAAAAACATGGTTAACATACTTTTTCCGCTAGATTTTTTCCCTAACTTTAAATGTAAAACGTGAATTTAACTCAAAAAGAAAATATTTCATGTTCTGTCAACACGTTATGTGCATCGGTGTTGTTTGGCTCATTTTGACCCCAGGATCAATTATTACATAAAACCATCATGTTTTTGTAGTGTTGCCTCAGACTGAGGGGATGTTCAAATTAATTTTTCATTCATGTCACTTTTGGTCTCATTCATTCTGCTATAATCATGTAAAATCGATACTTGACGTATAGGGGGAGGAGTGGGGGAGTCTTGTTTTATTTACTTGGCCATTAAAATGGTCAGTAGAAAAGCATTAATAAGCTGAGAGGAGATTGGGTAACAGTTTCAGTTACAAACATCTTAAGCAGTTTTTAACTGTCGGGACCAAAGTTACCTCAAACCAAAAATGGTTTATTTACTCGAACATAGGAGGGTTAAGAGAGTTATAGCACATTTTTGTCATGTGACCTTGACCTTTTGGCTCAAGGTCAAATTCGACCAACCAACAATGCCCGGCAAGCATGATATGCTGTACATGCTCAATTCATACCTATACTATAAATGCAATAATAAGCAAGTTACGGCACATTTTGTGGCAAAACACCCCGAAAAATGATGGAGTCCAGACACGTTGCCTAGGTGGCGCTATGAAGGAGCGACTCAATCAAAACGCCGTTTACACCGTTGAAGCAGGTCATGATATGATTCCATTGCTGCAATTAATAAAAAAATTCATCAGACAGTTTTTGAGATACGGCTTTAAACGGACGACGCCGACGCCAAGGACGCCGACGACACCGCCGGGCGCAAAGTGATGACAATGGGTTACTGGCCAACGGGCGGAAACCTAAAAACGGCAATTTGTGATTATTCAGGATATCTCTGTCTAAAAAAAAAATTAGTTTGATGATCTGAAAGAATAAAGAGTGACAAATATGCAAAAATTTAAGAAATTGGGCATCGGTCAAATTCTTTTTCACAGCATTGTACTAAACCAAAAATTACGGGGAGAGAAAATTGGTTGAAATTCAAAATGAGATTCGACCCAAAGTCAGCCTAAGCCATAGGCAGTGTGGAGGGAAGAGGCAGCGTGTAATTGGTGGCTGGACAGAGCAAACATACGCCCATCAGTCACTGCCTCAGGAGGGGCCAAGCTACCGAGCAGAAATCATTCTAAACCTGCATGCTCCCCGAATACATACTTCTGACAGAAATAAAATAAATAAATAAACAAATAAACATTGTAATCACACATTTAAAGGATATTTCTAGCATCACTATCCGGAAATTTTGCATTGCCTTTATGGACGCAATCAAAGCAAACATCGATTACAAGAAGAACTGAAATCAAACTGCTCTCTGCTGTTTGCCAGCAGGCTGTTGGCGGCAGTGACTGAGGAAAGACTCAGTTGTCATTACTTTTTCTTTTAAGACTAAGACACTAACAAGCTGCACTGATAAGGCTGCCAAAGTGGTTATAGTACTGAAGAGAAGCCAGATATTGCCCTATTAGCATGAACGTGGCATAATGCACACCGTTTCTCCAAATATTTACGCTTAAGTTGTGGCCAAAAAAAATTCCAGTCATCCTCCATCAAAATTCCTACATCTTCTCAAAAACAGACCCTAATGTTAAACAGAGAGGCCCAGTCACTTTCAATCCAGGATCATAAGGACTTGCTTTGTACTTCAGAATAAAACACTGAGTGCACTGACTTCATCAGACAGCTTATCAACATACAGTATTCAGGCATGTTTTTGTGTATCCAGCACACAGATGAAACACGCATATACATGTTGTAAAGGATAAGGTACTGATTTAAATCCTCCGTATGCTATTGGCCAATGCAACGAGTGCCATGTCTTAAGTTGAACTCCACCTTTTTAGGATTGTTGAACCAGGAATTGGAATCATATTTAAAAGCACGATTCTTTGGTAGGCGCAGCGACTCGTTAATTTCACTGAGATGGTCACCTGTTTTTGACATTTAAAAGCCCTCCCAATCCCACCTCCCCAAAAAAGAAGAGCACATCGCATGCAGAAAGCAAAACACAGAAATGAAAGAACAGACTGAGGAGCGGCTAATGTCTTCTTTAAGCTACAGTGAGCACCCCCCCCCCAGCCCCACTTTTAGAAAGAGCAGGGACAGATCAGAAGAGCAGCTCTCCACAGGCTGCAGTCTGGCAGAAAGACAGACGATTGAATTTTGGAAGTGGCGTGGAACGAGACAAGACGCACAAGGCCGCCTCTTTTCCCTTCAGCGAGCGAGCAACGGGCAGACTGCCCGAACTTCGGCGAATGTATTAGTCGGGCAGGGTGCCTGCAGTGGAAAAGCCCCGTGCCACAATGTTTTCTCATCATCATCGTCTCTCCATGTGACATCTCCCTTCTTCTCTGCAGTGGAGGAAAGAAGAAAGCCGCTTTCACAGAGGCTACTGGGTTCATAAGCCTACCTTGTGTCTGTTTTTTTTTGAGCTGTACCATCAGATCTTTTGTCTTTAGATGATACACCTAAGCCCCCTCTGGAACACTTTTTCTAGTTGTTTTTGCTTCTTTTAAAGGGCATCTAAGGTCGATTCTCAGACGGGACGTTGAACGTTCAATGTTTACAAACAATCGCTTGCTTTTTTTCACATCTTGCATTGTCACATGACCAATTTCATTCATATAAACCAATGTTTTGTGTACATGGGTAGATAATCCTATTCCGATTCGTTTGCGCAGGAGTGGCTCGCTGATTGGCTGATAAACAAAAGCAATGGGAATCCACTTTAGATGCCTTTTAATCTAACTATCAGCCTGTGAGTTTTTAATATCATCGCATTAACAGTAGTTCCATGTGCAGCGCCGAGTCCTCAAAAACATTAACATGAGTGAATGTTGAGGGGAGGCCTGAAAAGGAAGGAGGACAGCAGGGGGCAGTAATAAGAGACACTCGGAAGCCTGAAGTCCCCAGAACTAACGCAGGGGCAGTTTGCTGGAAGATGACATAATCCCTAAGACTGCCTGAGATGATATTAGTCACCAAATGAGATAACAACTGTTACTTAGATTGTGTTTATTTTCCCTGACTTCACCATATAACTGGGTTTGTGAGCAATGGCTAGCTTGATGAACGGCATCGAATGCTTCTTGATGTCTGTTATTGTAGTTGAGAACGTATCATCATTGATTGAGTGATGCAGAGGAGGAAAACTGTCTCTGGGGTGGCAAATGATGGATTTATGAAGTAATAGCTCCTGGGGTCAAAATGACCAAACCACACCGATGCTTACAACATGCGCACAGAACATCATTTTTTTTTTTTTTTTTTTCAGGTACAGTCATGTTTTACCCGTAAAATTAGGGAAACTATTCAGCTGAAAAAAATATTTTAACCATGTTTTTAGAGATATTTAACACTGAGTCAGATCAAATTGACCCAGAACATAATAGGAGGGTCAAGCGATATCTTTCAACACCCCAGACGATGTTGCCTGTAATGTATATCAATACACCTGACTAGGGCTTGTTTGGACCAGCTTTATCTACCTCCGGGAAGCCGTGATATAACTCACATGATGGTGCCCGTTTACACCACTCCAGCCTGTCATGATAGGGTAACTGGACTTCACAAAGACTAAGATGGTGGTGGGAGGGAGGATGGAAGGGACAAAATCAACTCAATCCAACCATCCTTTGGATACACCAGCATCTGCATTGATGTACACTCCACCCTCCAGGCTGCCACTGAATTATATGGCTATAGGCCCAGGTTGTGCTCACAGTGTCTATGGGGGGCCCCTGTGGGGGCCCGAGGGACAGGAGCTTATTGATTTACCAACACTGCGGTTGAGGAACAATTGAGATTCTGGATCACAGTGTCCCTGTCCAAAAAAACATCCCAAACTGCAGCAGATTAGTTTGTAAATCAAAACTGTATGTTCTTTTCAATAATAATACCAGATGCGCAATATATGACAGGAATGTACTTCTCATCCATAGCCTTTTCTCAGAAAATGTGTGGGATGCATAAGAGGATTTTGGAGGTAGAGAAAACATGACACATGCAGACAAAACAGAGACGTCTCAAACACGTTGAACAGAAAAAGGAGCATGTGACCCACTGCAATGAATAAAGAGAGCAGGGGGCAGGGGCACAGGCATGTATAAGCATGGATTTTCTGAGGTCTGCTCTATTTAGATCCAAGATCCAGTTAGGCAATTCACCTTTCAATCCGTAACACACAGCAGTGGGTAATAAAGTTAATTCAGGGTTCTCAGCAGGATGGCACACCAGAAAACGACCCATCCATTTGCAAAGGCGAAAAAGGGTCAAAGCGACAGAAGATTGAATTCCTGTCGTCCGGAGAGTGTCCTGCATGGTGCAGAGAAGGAGACGTCACCGCAGGCATCCAGGTATATTGACATTCACTTTCAAGCAGCGGACGAAGGAGCAATAACCACCGTCACCACAAGTGGCCATCGCATTGCAGTGGCTCGGGCCTGCCCTTTGTCGTCATTATTTACTGCTCAGACAGACAACATGATAAATGTTGTGGCAGGGTTCTCTTTATTTGTGTTCACTCTTCCTACTCAGGCTTCTATTTCCCCCAAGAACAGTCTGGCTCATGGGTAGATTTTGGCTACTTTCTTCACCAGTGGCCATGTTTCCACTGTCCTTTGAATACAGCCGAATTTCCACATTATTTTTATCTAAACTACTGCAGAGCAGGGGCCAGCCCTTTGAATGTGAACGTCTGACTATTTAAGTGAGTGATCATGGTATATTATTGGTCTTGCAAGTAATTACATCATCAAGATGCTCTCACAGTGGGGCATAGGCAGTCCTGAAATACAGTATATCCCAGATACTAGGTTGTAACTTTTTGTTCTTGTCTCCACTTGTGGGCATTAGGATGGTTGCAGGATAACCTGATTGATTGCATTAACTGTTTTAACGAAACAATATTTTGATCCTCTGTCGACTGGGCGAGAACGTGCTTCCTTATTTTGTTTCTGATAATATGTTCTAAATTCCAAACTCAGTTTTAGGGATTATACCAGATCCCTTTCATCAGTTAAAAATGTATGAGAATAAAATGGTTCAAGCAAAACAGAACAGAAGAGGAACACACTGAGCCCAAGGGATGAATGTAGATTCAGCCGGAAGCAGTATAGATATGCTGTAACTCAGAGCCGGCCCAAGGCATAGGCAGTATAGGCAAATGCTAGGGGCGGCATCCATCCGTAAGGACAAAATAAAATGTAGAAAAAAATACGGACTGGTATGGCTCTTTCAATTGATACTGTTTTAATGCTATTGTAAGGCAATATTACAAAGAGAAGCCTACAGCGACATAACTACATACGTTCTTTCTATTAACCACAGAATCCAAAATTGTGGTCTCATAATGTCAACATCACGTTAAATGATAACCTGACAATTTATTCTTGGATTCAATTAAATTTTCTTATTAAATATAGGCTAATAAAGCTACCTTCATACCATAGTATACGTGCACAAAATACTTCCCCAGCCAATAGTTACTGTATATACAAGGCATAATGCACTCTTGTTGGGTGATGATTAATGACAATTTTCTCTCTAGTGAACATGTAGGCTTAATTTAGTCAGAGTGAGTTTCATGCTTTTGTTATTTTCATCTGCTTTTGCAGTTTAGCATAATCATTTGAATTATGGTGGCGGGAATGTGCCAAACAAGTTGTGGTTTTTCAATAATCTTTTCTAAAATTGTAAAAATGTAAGATTTTTTTTACAGCCATTTAATGGAGAGTTGCGTAGAGATGGAATTTTCCGCCATATGCAGTGATCCGATAATGTTAAATTTGATCCGCCACAGCTAAAACAGTTGCTTGACAAAAAACTACCGTACAAATACAAAAGACTGCTCAGCAGAATCTCTGCAAGTTGCGTCCAATTGTAAAGTGATCCACCACTCCTAAAGGTAGCTGAATTCTTATTTACAAGATGGAGGAGAGAAAGAACCCACACCAGTGTTGGAGAGCTGCTGACCCAGGTAAAAATACAAATAAATAAGGGCAGTCGCTCACTCATAGCCCCAGTGCGATAATAAAATAATTAATTGAATTACTAAATTACCGACGTTTCGACGTAAGAAACATTGGAATTTAATAAGTTATTGTTGCATTGTGGAAAAGAATACGCAATAGCCCACTTGACATATGTAGTCTATTCTCCAGAATAGTCCCTCCTATAATTGTGAATTAGAATGGTGGAAATGTTTTCCCTTTTACATACCCTTTTGTTATTAATAGTATATAGCCTTTGTATCTTGATTATTGATGTACTGGAAACGAAGAGCTCATTAAATAGATATTTTCCCATGAATGCTAGGTGCATCAAGGTTTTCCTTACAATCTAGTGCTTAAATTGTAAGACAATATACAGACAGAAAAAATGTTTCGTTTTCTTCACTGTTCTGGAGATAAAGATAGCACGTTGTTTCTGGAAATAAGCTATTTAAAAATGGAGGTTTTAAACACTAAACTGGAATAGCATGTTGACAATATAAAATAATTGTTTTAAATGGACATGTATGGCATAAAATGTTTGTAACACTAATGTAGCTAGGCCAGTCTGTTCATTGTGATCCACTGTCATCCATTGTAACTTGCAGAACTGTGATGGTGTTTTTTCTGCCAGTGAGCCGAAGTCATGACACCTGATCATCTCCATAGTTAAAAAAAAAAAAAAAACATTGATCATGAGCATATTTGTTTTGTGCTTCATCTAGTAATTGTTAAAATAGTAAGGCACTGCGTTGCAATGCAGAAGTGACTATCACGTTTCGGGTTCAAGCCGGCCAACCGGCAGTGGTCGGTAGGTTTTCCAGAGTAGCGCACAATTGGCCATCGTGCTACAGGGTTTCAAATTGGGAAGGGACTGCCGGCAAAGGGAAATAAATAAACAGCTTTGTTCGTTGCTCAAGCGCCTCCTGTTGGCCAGACGGGCACTCGTCAGGAAGATTCTAAGTCTGCTCATGTCCGGGTATCCTCCGCCCTCCTTCTAAACTTGCGAAGAATCCACCAATGAGTGTATAAGAAGCGGTGGCTGACAGGCGCGTGCTTCGGAGGAGAGCGTGAACGGTCTACACTGTTAGCAGCAAGGGGTCGCATGCCAGCAAGCCTTGTAAATAGTTCACCAATTGGGCATTCCAGATTCGGGTGGGATTGGAGAAGCCAAATTCATTAAAAAAAAAAAAAAAGAAAAAAAATATATATATAATATTGGCCCCAAACTTTGAAGTCAGTAACAATAACAGTACCAACAAAAAGCCGCCCACATTGCCTATACCCTCCAGAAAGCTAGAGAAAACTCTCTAATTACTTATGTTGTTTAGAATATGTTTATTCTATTCATATAAATGTATTATATTTATCTATATTGTATTCAGAAATTGTTTCTGTTATTTCTATTGTATTTCAATTTCTATTTGTTCCACTTATATTATCGTTTTTGTTGATCTGGTTTTTAGTACTGTTTGTAAGTGTTTGTGAGAATAAAAAAAAGAAACTCTGTAAGACATTAAGAAACTCATGTAATATTTGCAGTATCAGTCTAATAGTATGAACACATTGTGGAATTGGCTGCAATACAAAGGGCTCCCGCAAAAATCCTGCTTGGTTAGGGCCGGCTCTGCCATAACAAGTAGGAGAATATGAAAAAAAGGCAAATAGCAGCAGAGATCTACACTTATAGATTTAGGATGCACACAATACACACAGAACTCAAACACACACCCACATACTGAAATGCACTCCCAAGACCATATTATGGCTGCAGGGAGAACTGATTGCTGGCATTGTTCTGAACCCCATATACATACTCTTTAACCATATAGAGTAAAACTCCCACTAAAATATTTCCCATTCAGCGATGGATAGCTCTGGGGCAGGGGGATAGAATCATTGTGGTAAACATGCATTTTTGATCCAAGTTGCTCTCTCTGGAACTTCAAGTTAGTCAATGCCAGGATAATGTATTTAGTTTGTTTAATCAGAAAGCATTCCCTTCTCAATATGTTAGCAGCATTGGAACATGTACATTATTACAACCACAAATAAAAAAGTTTCACCGTTCTCCTGCTACAAAACTGACAAGAGTACAACAAATTATTTAATGTTCTAACGTGCTAATTTATTTGCTTGTTGAAGAGATGTTGTTTGAGCCATTCTTTGGTTATTTGTGTATTTTGTTTACTTTTTTGTTTATTGTCTGGAAGCCACAGTAGGTGGCGCTCTGCACTGAGTGGGCAAGAAAATATTTAATAGAGTAAGAGGTAATTGCTCAGCAGGTACTGCTGATGAGAGAGCAAACAGTTTTTTGACCGTCACGTTGGATTGTGGTCGTCGACCTTGTTTATGCGTTGTGGCAAATTATGTGAGCCTATTTGTTTGTATCTACAGTTCAATACCGGTGCATAGTGTCAAAAGCGTAAATCTATAAATAAATGTTGATGATTGCAAATGAGTGTTGGATTCATTGGACCCGGAAGATGACAAACGCGTCAATTACCAGTTCCAGCAGGTAGCAGCAGCCCCTCAGTGGCTTAGGTTCTTTTTTGTTGTTTTTTGTTAAGAGCAAAGTCACTATACATGTAAGGTATTTTTCATAAGAAAGTGCATACAGTTGGCTCCTTCAACTGTTTACTACTGTGTCACCATGTTTTTTTAATTGCAGTCATTTAGCATTTGTGCATTGTAGTCATCAGTTGGTCAAGTCCAGCAAGCAGAATTTTCACCATTCCTCCATGATGCAGTTGCTCAGCTGGAAAATCATATGGGCCCTTCATTGCTTTACATTGTACTTCGAAATTGGCTATACATTCTCAACAGTAGACAAGTCACGACTGCAGGCAGGCCACTTTAGCACCAGCACTTTCAGCTCATGCAGCCATGCACAAGGAATATGAGCAAAACGTTGTTTTGCGTTGTATTACTGAAAAATGCAGAGATGTCCCTGGAATAGAAGAAATCTAGATGGCAGCATATGTCACTCCAAAATTTGTACGTATCCTTGGGCATTAATGGTGTCCTCACAAATGAGCAAGTCACCCATGCCTTGTGCACTGACATACCACCATACCATGGCAGACACAAGCTTTTGGACTTAACTCTGAGTACAGCTTGGGTTTACCTTATCTTCTATGGTCCAGTGATCACTCTGGCTATTTTTTATTCCCCAAAAACCACAAAAACGTTGACTTATCAGACCAAAAAAACACGCTTCTATGGTGCTGCTGTCCTTTTCAGATGACACTGAGCCCAGAGAAGTTGGTGTATTTTTTGTACATAGTTTGTGCATGGCTTCAGTTTTGCATAAGACTCGTCACCATTTTCACATCACCTCATGATCACAACTCGCCACATCATTATTAGTCCTAAATTGCCTAGGTGATAAATTTTTTGGAGTCTGTTGTAGTCATCAGATTTAATTTAAGCATATATTTTCAATAAACGAACACTGTCTGGCCATGCCAGTTTGGCTATAGCACGATACACTTGTTAGCTCTCGCTTCCTGCGGTCCAGCCAATTTAGACCTGGGTCGCACCCCACTCATCATTCAACTTGAATCATCTGTTTCTCATTGCCTCTGAGTGGTAGCAGCATGTATAAATGCCACAGCCTTAGACTCTCTCTTTGCAAAGTCACATAAGCCACTCGGCTGTGCTGTTCAGTAGCCTTTATCTTCAGGCTCCTATTTGCGTATCACATATATAATAAAAGATAAAAACCTTTCGACATAGTGCTGCGTAATTCCCAGAACTAAAGTAGTTTCTTTAAATTATGGGAACCTCGTTTCCTATTTTGTTTCTGTTTGTAATACATTTTTTGCTATAGTTTAGCCCAGTGTTTGCATTTCTCTGTTCACTAAGGAACCTCACATCCTCATTTGATTTGGATCATTTCCTGCATGTCCTCTGCTTGTGCAGAGGGCTTAATAAAACCATCAACCAACTCCACCCCTGCACCTGAGTCCAGTCCGCTATTTCCTGTCCTCTGTGCCCATCACATGGGCAAGTGACTCAAGACATTACAGCAGTAATAGTTTTTATCACATTAGAATAGTCATTTTTCTGAGCAATTTTGTTTCCAAATGTCACATCCAAAACACTGGAAGTCCCCATAAAAATATTTCAAAATTCACAGCTTATGAATCGGCATTAATGATTAACTCTTTGTGGTCTCAAAAGCAAAAAAATGATGCAATAATTCAAGTTTTGCATGCTATTTTGATTTAACTAAAATTCTATTTAAGACAACCCCATTAAAAGAATGGAATTCCATGCAATCTGAGCATATCTGCTGCAAATGCTTTTGAGAAAGTACAAAGATTAAACTAATTAATTGGTCTTATTCCAGTGTGACTTCGGTGAAAAGACTTGTTTAGTAGGCACTCAACAAAACGAAAGCATTGGGGGCAGAACATCCCCTTTCATTCTGCACACAGCTTACACAGATCAAACAGAAGATCTTGATTGATCACTGAATGTATGTGGGGGGGGGACTAAATCCTCCAAAAATCCAAATTCATACATCAGTATTGTCTTTGCACAGAACTTTGAGCTCATAGCGATTCACTTCTAAATGGAGTCCATGCAGCTAACTCCGACCTCACCTGCAGAAAAAGACCAGACTGTTGGAGAAAGACTGCAAAGATTTCTCGTTCACACACCTTGGGGGCTAATGAGCTATGAGAGACTTAACTGTGCCATGGGTCAGGAGGATGGAATAAAGACATTGACCCCAGCCCTTCAGGCGGATCAATATCCATAAATAAATGAGACGCCAATGGATTGTGCACACGAGAGGTCGCGACTGGTCATTGGCATGATGGCACAGGTGAGCAGGTGAGCAGTGAAACATCTTTACCGCTTCAATCATAATGGAAAAGTAATAGTGCTCCAGTTGTTCTCTAATAGGGTTATTTTTGACTGCCATCCCTCAAAGAGATCCTGAAAATATTGCTCATGCACAAAGAGTGTCAGGAGAAAAGGAACTGGACACAGTGACATGCACATTTGTTCCTAAGTGAACGACAGTGCCCCACTCTCAATTTATTTTATTTTTAAATATTTGTCACACATCAATATGTCAGATCATCAAACTAATTTTAATATTAGAAAAAAATTAACCGAGCAAACACAAAATGCAGTTTTCCAATGATGATTTAATTTAGTAAAAGCATGATTCCTGTCAACGCTGAATCTAAACATTACTTAAATAGAACCTGTCTGGCAATGTGAAGAAGGCAAAAACAGATGAAAAATGAAGTTTTTGACATCATTCAGTCATCAGTCTGGAAAGGGTTGCAAAGGTATTTATAAGGATCTCCCACACCAGCGAACCACATAAGAGACTTTTCATACAAATTGTGAAAATTGAAATAATGAACTATCCCAGTAGTGGCCGGCCAAACAAAATTTCCCTAGGAGTGCATCAAGGACTCATCCAGGAGGTCACAAAAAGACTCTGACTAATATCTAAAGCATCGCAGGTCTCACTTGCCTCACTTGAGAACTTTACCTTTAACCTTTCACTTAAGTTTTTCCCTTAACCCCTTATCGGGCAAGAAACCATATTTGGTAACTTCAGTTAGCATCTAAAATGGCGTCCCCACGCCCCCACGTTGTAAAACCACACAGATTTCTCCTAGCCAATCAGCAAAGATCAGGCTGCGTCACCAGTGGTGACGTCACAGGGTCTGACCCAGAGCAGCGGCCCAGAAAGTCTCAAACTTCCTGTCATCTCTGGACCTCTCCAAGTGTGGTCGTCTGCTCCTCCCAGTCCCTCTCACACGGACCGAACATCATAAATAACACTGGGAATTAGATGAAACTCACCCATTATATCGTTAATAGTTGTCATAAATGTGGAAATAAGGTCGTTTGCATACACTACCGCTCAAAAGTTTGGGATCACTTGCAAATTTCTTTGTTTTCCAAAGAAAAATACATTTTCATGCATTTCAAAAACATTTTTTATCCATTTCACAAACGTTTGAAATTAATAAGATGATTTTCAAAGAATGATCTACATTTTTCCATAGAGGCCGAATATCAGCAACTGTCAGTCCTGCATCAATCTCCTGGTATGGCTTCTAATGCAAGTCAAGCATTTTATAAGGCCAATTGATTATTAGAAAACTCTTCTGCAAATGTATTGCACAGCTGAAAACCATTAAACTAATAAGGGAGTGCAAAAGGGAGCATGGCATTCTTGAGGTTGGTTTAGTACCCGAAGCATCTGCAGTTGTTTCTTTGTTTACAGGCTCAAAATGGCCAGAAAGAAAGAGCTTCCTTTAGAGACCGGTCAGTCAGTTGTGCTTAGAAAAGAAGGCTATTCAATGCGAGAAATTGAAAACTTAAAATCTCTTACCATGCTGTCAACTACTCCCTTCAGAGAGCAGCACAAACTGGCACTAACAAGGACAGAAAAAAGGAGTGGGAGGCCCCGATGCACAACTGTGCAAGAAGACAAATATCTGAGAGTCTGTAGTTTAAGACAAAGACGCCTGACAGGTTGTCAACTAGCAGCTGCGCTAAATAGTTCCCGTCAAACACCAAGATCAGCATCAACAGTGAAGGTGTTTTTTTTTTTGATAAAGGCAAAGTTTGAAGTACATATTCGCCATTTTCCATCAAAATCATTATTTCTAACTCAGACAATGTCAGCATGTTCCTTTCATTTGCTATATTTCCCTTTTCAGACTAATTTCATGTTTGTTTCCATGGAAAACAAGAAAATTCCCAAGCGATCCCAAACTTTTGAGCGGTAGTGTAGGATTTACCGAATTAGTGAAATTTTTGTGTGAAAAATGATGACGCCACAGTTGATCTTATGCCCTGTTCACCGAAGACTGGTACAAGTGATGGTCGTACTATTTATCGACATACGCCCAACGTTTTTACATTACACTACTTAGGGTATTTTTGAGTGTCCTGTAAAGGATAAAGTAGTTTCAACGTTAAAAAAAAAACACAAAAAAGCAAGAAAAAAAAACATTTTTTCATTCTGTTGTTCAATGTCACATACATAGTCTGTATCCGCTGGTTGCAGTGCTTCACTGAAGCTACATCACACTCACATAAAGAGAAAACATGTTTTTTATGACTTAAGTATTAGATCAAAGGGATAATATCAAGAGTTTGTACATCAGATAATACACATATCGTGGGATCTCCACAAGAATTTAAAGTAGGATTGAAGGTTCACAGGCTTAAATACCAGAGCTGGGTTTGAAAAACCCATATATATGTCTGTTGGTTTTATGGGGATAAGGTCATTATTTACAATTCCACAATAAGAAAGAGACTGAGCAAAAATGGCATCAATGGGAGTGCCGCAAGGTGAAAACCACTGCTGACCAAAAAAACAGTAAGACTTGTCAGGCATTTGCTAAAAAAACATCTAGCGGACCTCTGAGACTTTTGGGATAATATTCTGCAGACTGATGAGTCTAAAGTGGAACTTTTTTGTAGACCTGGGCCCCGTCACATCTGGTGTAAAGCAAAGACAGCATTTCATTACAAAAACATAAAACCAACAGTCAAATGCGGAGGCAGTAATGTGATAGCTAGGCTCGCTTTGCAGCTTCAGAACCTGGGCGACTTGGTGTAATTGATGAAACCGTGAATTCTACGCCCTACCAGAAATACATGAAGTAGAATGTCCAACCAGCAGTTTGTGACCTAAAGATCAAGCGCAGTTGGGTTATATGGCAGGACAGTGATCCAAAAAGCACAAGCTAGTCCACCACTGAATGGCTCAAAAGAAACAAAGTGAAGGTTTTGGAGTGGCCTGTTTAACGTTTTTACTTTAACCCCATTGATATGCTGTGGCATGACCATAAATATGACAAATAAGCAAAAATAGAAGAAATTGGAAAGGGGATGATTACTTTTTCATAAGACTGTATACAGAGGCTATGTGGGTAAATTTTGGGGGGAAAACCCTAATTGGATGTGCCATGTGAGGTTACAAACTGCAGCAAGAATGTTGTTTACTGATCAATCTCAGAGGTAACAGTCACTGCTGGTATTGAAACCAAGGAAGTTTGAGAAATTTTACTAATAGCAGCATCCTGCACCTTGTTGCTTCTGGGGACACACTATTGCACTTGAGTCACCTGTGCCATAATTTCTTAATCTCATGCATGAACCACAAGTAATTTCTCAGCAATGCAGGCAGCATGGTTTGACCTGCTGTAGTGACAGTGCTAGTTGCTCAGTTGAACAGTGCCAAATGGCTTTCCTCCGACTTGTTTTAAGTGAAATGATCCAGACTCACAAGGATGATGGGAAGGTAGATGAAAGGATGCAGACCAAAATACTGTTCATTGATAAATAATGCCAGTCAGGAAAGGTCAGTGCAGAAATCGTTCCCTCTTAGCAGACAATGAGTGCCTTCAGTTACACATTGTTATCCAAAATATCCAAGCAATGAATACCAATGAAAGTGAAAATATGCAAGGCCAACATGACTACAAATATAAGTAAAACCTGCAAAAATGGCGGAGTACGCCGTCACTATCATTTAGCTGAAAAATATCACAAAGCAATTAGAAGCAGTGTTATAAGTATGTTTCACACTTACATGTGGTCAGTTTTCGCAGGTCACATGGAAATCCATTAAATTCTCTGGTTTTTAATGATCCTTAAAACTACCGATCTCAGCTCCCTTTGCAGTAAGAGAGCTATCTGATTCAATAAACACAGACGATATTGATCTCACAGCACTCAGCGATAGGCAGCCTCTTGCCAAGACAACGCAAGATTTATTGCAAGACTGTGTGTAGTCTTGAAGGAGAAGCACATGCACAGTCATGCATACACACACGCACACAAACACACACACACACACACACACACACACGCAGACACACACACACACACACACACATACACACACACACAAAACCATCCACTCAACTAAGTTTAAACACCTAACGATTTTCTAGTCAAAACCCTACAACGATCTGGTTCGATCCTGCTCTTGAACCTCATTTACCTTTCCAGATAAGATGGGAATGTTTATTTATGCATTTATCTTTACATTGTTCTTCAGCCTCCTTGCCCTCCATCTGCTCTGTCCCTCCCCATTCATTAAAGGAAAACAAAAAACTGCAGAAAATCTGACAGCAATGAACCCAAAAGCAACAAACAACGGACTCACCCACAAGCAGCCACGCTCCCATCCTCCAGCGCAAACAAGGTATGCCGCTCCCCACAGGCCACCTGCGTTATCCTCTGCAGCGGAAGGTTCCGGAACAAATGTGGCACCAGCTAGAAGCAAAATAAAGTTACCGGTTGAGGGGCGAGGAACACCCCATGGCACCCCCTGCTCCGTATTCCCTCAGTGTGTTTCAACCAGCGCCCCGTAACCCCCCCCCCCCAAAAAAACAAAAACAAATAAATATAATGATAGATCCAAGCCTAGCCCAGCCTTTTAGACCACAGCAAAACAAAATGTGTTTCTCCTGTAAAAAAAAAAAAAAAAAAGTGCCATATTTCTTTTGCTGTAGACTCCGCGTCGCACATCGTGCCACGGTGTGTATGTGTGCATGAGTGTGTGCGTGCGTGCATGTGCGTGTGTGTGTGTGTGTGTGTGTGTGTGTGTGGACATAGCAGCCAGGGGTAAAAAAAAAAAAAAAAGAAAAGAAAAACAAATAAATAAAAAATGACAGAAGAAAAGAAAAGGCTGGTTCCTCATCATGCGCTTGTTAGCTTGTCCAATCTATGGCAATCAGTGCAGCCCCTGGGGCCGACAGACTCAGGACCAGGGGAAAAGGGGAAGCAAAGCAGAAGAAAGATCAATACCACATGAGAAACAAGAGGTGTAGGCTATTTACTTTCCATTGATCTGATGCAGCAGGAGAAACACCTCACATTGCTATTAAATTGAGGGAATAAGTCTTCTGGAGGGGCTTTTTCCTTTCCTCTCACCCCACGGTCAACGAAAAGCTAAAAACATCCAGGAACAAACACAAATAGATTGCTTGGGTACAGTCAAGTAATTAATCTACATTAAAATGCCATGGGAACAGGCACTAACTACCCATCTTAAATGAAATTTTTGCTCAGAGCTAATAGACCCGATGCAGTAAAGGCTCTAGCACTGTGGCAAATAGTGATTAATATATCTGGGCCTTCAGTGGTATTGAGCTGGTCCAAAGCTGAAGTGAGGCTTGTGTGAAATTCAAGAGGCACAGCAGTATCACAGTGTAGCAACTTTTTAAAATCAACACAAACAAATGGAGATTGTAAACAAGCTAGCTGTGACCTCATTTCCGCCTGATCCGCGGCAGATTTTGATTAGCACATATCTTATTTTGGTGACAGTTAAAGCATTTGTATAGTTAACATAATACTTGTACATATGTGTACTTACTTCATGAAACACTGAGTAATGCAGCAACCATCGGTAGTTTTTGAAAGCTTTTTAAAGAGGCTGATTGAATATGCAAGACCTGAAGAGAGCAGGTTGAAAGCATATTCTGCGCGTTTACAATGCACTATCATGCAGTGGACCGGACCATCTGAGGCAGTGTTCCATATTTTAGATGGAGTGGTGCTCATACAGGTTTATTTGAAACAATAGCTATAAATGGACAGAAACAAGCTAATCAGCCACTTCCTGCATTTAATTTGATATTCTCTACGAAATCATTTGAAATTTACACAGAACTCTAAACAGTGAACAAATATGAGACATATACACTAAAAAATTTTTACATGCACCACAAAAAGTTTAAGTAAACTTGGTCCTGGAGGAATCCTGTGGATGCTGGTTCTTGCTCCACAGAATTTGCAACCTCTTAATTTTTCTTGAGTCAGTGCTTTTGATGTTTAGAGGTAGGCCTACTACTCATCATCTTAATCAAAATAATGCCAGATTTAGCTTTGCAATGTCACAAAGAATATACATAATTGCCAAATTGATATTGTGCTTGCTGCATTATGACAAAAAGTTACATAAAAAGAGGTGACACATAAGACTAAGGTTAATAGGCTTCTAATTTTGTTGACATTAATAATTTTTCTCCCATCAACATCAACACAATGCAGTTTGCATCAATATCATTTACTTCATCTTTGAATTGATCATTCTCAACAAAAAGGTTACAACTGATGGGTAAGTGTCTGGACAGTTTATTTATTAGGCCTGAGCGGGGCCGAAGCCAGCGAGGTACTATTAAAACTGCAGGATTCGGTTATTATTATTATTATTATTATTATTATTATTACTATTATTATCCTTTCCCTGCATTGAACGCAAATTTGACCCCTTGAACATCAATAAAGAGTCAATTTTTTTTTTACCAAAAATTCAAACCTGGTGAAAATTTTTTAAATTTAAAGTAAAGAAAAGATATTGAAAAATGACTTGGCCACGCCCCATCAAAAATCCGAATACTAATTGGAGCCCACCCCAAACTTTTTTCCACATAGAAAAATGAAACTTGGTAGAGACATAGCCCATGTTGGGAAAAGTAAAAATTTACATTTTGAGCCCACCCTAAACCCAACAGGAATTCTTTGTGTGTCTCTCTCACACAAAGAGTATTGGATTGAGTTGGACCCAATGTAACATCTGTGCGCAACAAGAACCTGAACACACTGATATGTAAACTGGTTTTCCAGCGCCGCCTATATTTTTGGAACGGGAGGCCGAGTGCCATAATACTGCTTGGGTTTTAATTTTGTTTTTTCATCCATTCATTTCTTTATTTTGTTTTATTTAGTATGGACCATGCACCGTTTAAAACATAAAAACCACCATTTGATGCACTGTACCAAATTATAGCTATAATCTAATTTGCATCTGTAGACCCTTGGCAAATCAAAACAAAGAAAGCAAACAGGGTAGGAACCACAACAGCAAACACAACAAACTAAAGACGTGCCCTAAAACAAGGATATACTAAACAAAACAATACAAAAGTACACACATAGCACATCAGAGTGCAGCGGAATGGTACGGCATAGTCTCAAACAGGGCATATTCTTGACGACCTGATAGACGATAGATAGACGACCTGATGCCAATGTCGTGAGTCGGGTGGCACATGGTGAAGTAATTGTAATGGTATGGGCAGGCATATGCCATGGACAGCTTATGGACCCATTTGCTTTTCGTTGAGGGCAGCTTGAACGGGCATCGGTACCGTGACGAGATCCTGAGATCCGTTTGTGCAACTCCATCACGTGACATTCCAGTATGATAATGCCTTGCCACACACTGCCCAGATCTTCTTGATGAGGAGGATGTCCCTGTTTTAAATTGGCCAGCATATTCACCCGATATGTCGCCAAATTTGGGATGTTCTGGATCGGCGGGTCAGACGTGTTCCGGTTCCAAAAAACATGCGCCAGCTCCAAGTTGGGCTGCAGGAGGAACGGGACAACATTCCACAGGCCACTACCGACAACCTCGTGAACTCCATGCACCAAAGGTGTACCGATTTACGTGATGCCGATGGTGGACACGCTCGTCACTGAGTGCTGTGAACTCTGCCCACTGATCCTTGTTGGGTTCAGGCTGTGAAAACTCATGACTTGTGTACAGTAAATTGTTAATCATGTTTCTGTTGCTTGAATATTAAGGCAAGAATAAAATAATTGTTTTGTTGAAATATTTCCCAATTGATGAAAAATAATTTAAAAAATCACTCTGTGCGTTAATATTTTGGTTCAGTGTAAGATTTAGTTTGAATTAGTTTTAATGACAGCTCTGGGCCAATGATAAGGACCTCTGTTTCCTCAGAATTTGACTGGAGAAAGTTGTTGGACATCCAAATTTAAGGTCATTGATGCAGTCGTGCAAAAGAGCCAACTTATTAACATTATCAGGCTCACATGAGAGATAAAGCTGGGTATCATCGGCATAGCAGTGAAAAGGAATGCCATGCTGACGAATAACATGGCCTAATGGCAGCAAATACAATGAAAAGAGAATAGGCCCAAGGATAGAACCTTGAGGTATGCCACATTTGAATGAAGATTTAGAAGATACATGATCACCAACAGCGACAAAGAAGGATCTGTTAGACAGATATGAAGAAAAGCACTCCAACGCAGTCCCCGAGAATCCAACCAAGTTTCTCAATCTGTCAATTAAAATAGAGTGGTCTACAAATGCTGCACTGAGATCAAGTAAGGCCAACACAGAACATTCTCCTGCATCAGCATTCAGTAAAAGATCAGTCATCACCCTCAGGAGGCCAGTTTCTGTACTGTGGCGTTGCCTAAAACCAGATTGGAAGTTGTGTACACATCGAGAAGTTGTGTACACACCACTTTCTCCAGAATTTTGGAAATGACTGGCAGTTTCGAGATGGGTCAAACATTATTTAAGACAGAATGATCAAGATTTGGTTCTGTTATATACAGTAAGGTCACTGTAAGTCGAGTCAACATTAGTCTCAGCAGTTCAGTGAAAGTTTCGTCTGATGAAGTCATCATTGCACCCCGACGCTGCGATAGCGAGTGAAGCAAGGGACATAGTGTTGGTAAATTAATAAAAAACCAAGAACGTTGTCCCGATGAAGAAGCAGACTCCGATGTTCGTGGCAAAAGCAGGAAAGAGTTTATTACACAGCCGGCCGTAAGAACAACAGCGTGATGCAAAGTTCTAAAATTCCTTCATTTTGTAAGAAACTTTATACATGTTAAAGTACAGACATTTGCATATGATTTCTTTAATGTTATCAGAAGTTGTTGCTGATTGGTTCCAGGGTTTACACATTGATAAAAAGCCATACTCTACAATTGGGCCTCTCCTGAACCACCCAACTTAATTGGTTCAATAGACTCTCGAACCTCGGAAGAAGAGCTCCATATGTGGGCATACGGAACCTCCAACTAAGAGGTGCTAGTGCCTATTGTCCTGTCGGAACTGAAGACAAACGGAGATTCAAGCTGGAAGTCGCAAATAGGCGATATGTCCTGCCGGACCAGACGGCTTCTCTTTATCTCCTAATACACATTCATTACCCATTGATCAAACAGTCTGGCTCACCTCATATTGCCAACACCCAAAAGTTCTGTTTCCCAACAATAGTATTCAGCTCCATCCTTCCGTTACGTCCCGTTTGTTGTGAACGTGATATCTCAAAAAAGGTATGACCGATATCATTCATCTGTGGCTTTAATGTATATTAGTGTGATACGCTGACTGGAATTGATTTTTGGGACCTGGCGGCTAGTGGCAACGCTTGTTGTAATTGTTTTTGTAGAAAACATATTCAAGGTATTTATTTTTGTCGAACAAGCCGTCTGGTGTGTTGCAAACTAGTCGTGCCCGTCTGGTTAGAATCTTAATAGTCATCGCTTTATGTGATGATAAAACAATTCCGATCTTTCGTCGCCCCTGTCCCAACTATTTTGAAACATATCGCTGGCATCAAATTAAAAATGAACAAATATTTTCGAAGGACGACAAATTCCTCAGTTTTACTACTTGATGTGTCTTTGAACTATTTTCAATTAAATCTAGGGTTTAAATGATGTGCAAATCATTGCATTCTGATTTTATTTATGTTTCACACAGCGTCCGAACTTTTCTGGAGATGGGTTTGTATATATTTAGTTTATAGTACTTAGGAGTTGTGTGAAAGGAGCCCGATTGAGCCACTGTGATATTGTAAGGTTTGGTCTTTTTTTCCACATAAGCAGTATGGTCTTCTTGGCCATTTTTAATCGGATCCAAGTTGACTGTATGTTATCAGGTGACAGGTTAAACAGAAGAGAGTTCTCCCAATACACACTGAAGAGGAGATGGCAGGCTGCAGAGAGTGGCAGAGAGTGTGTAGATTGCTGCTTTCCTCAATGTATAGATAGGTGGGCAAAGCCACGTGACATGAAAATACACTGAACAAAAATAAAAACGCAAGTCCTTTTTTTCGAATTATTTTTTATCAATTGGAAAATATTTCAACAAAACAATTATTATTTTATTCCTTCCTTAATATTCAAGCAACAGAAAATGACTTCTCAACCGGCTGATGGTGGAATGACACACATTCAAGTGTGCTGACACCACTGTCATAGATATCCCAGCATTAAGCATGCCAATGGCATGCTCCCTCATGACATCTGTGGCATTGTGACTTGTGACAAAAGTGCACATTTTGCGGTGACCTTTTATTGACCCTGGTGCAAGGAGTGCCTGTGTATTGGTCACGCTGACTGACCAACTCAATGTTATGTTCCATGCAGCTCAGGGGCGGAATAACTCAATGAGTGAGTAATCTCACAGGGAGTGGTCAATGAGAAGTGGGTCACCAGAATTGAGCAAAACAAATTGTTCCGTACACCAATAAACACTATTTGTGGGCATATTTCATTATAGGTCAATTTAACTCAGCATTTTTGGTTTGTGCATTTATATTTTTGTTGAGTATACTTAGGGCCTTTAGCTCTCTACGTTAAGAAATTGTTTCAAGAAATTTGGGAGTTTTATTTGACTCAAATTTAAACCTTGAACAGCACATTAAAAAACTGGTTCAGTCATGCTTTTACCAACTTAGAAACATTGTTAAACTAAGATCAGCCTTGTCATTTAAGGACACTGAACGTATTATACATGCTTTCATTTCATATCACTTGGACTACTGTAATGCCCTGTTTTCATGCCTCAACCATGGGACATTGTCTCGGCTCCAGTTAGTACAGAACTCAGCTGCCCGACTTCTGACAAGGACAGCAGATATGTCACATATCATCCCGGTGCTGGCCTCATTACACTGGTTGCCCATAAATTTTAGAATTTGTTTTAAAATGTTCTTAATCACATACAAAGCACTACATGGTCTTGCACCTGAAAATATTACAGAGCTGCTTAATCCCCCCGAAACTCCTAGGCCTCTCAGATCCTCTGGCCAGGGTCTTCTGGCTGTTCCAGAGTCTAGGTTAAAACTCAAAGGGGACCGTGCCTATGCAGTAAAGGCCCCTAGACTCTGGAACAGTCTATCACCGAGCATCAGATCAGCTGAATCAGTGTCCATTTTTTAACCACGTCTTAAAACACATTTTTTTCAGCAGGCTTTTCCTGGATCTTAACTCATTTTATTTATTTTTTATCATTACTTTTATTTTTTTTTATTTTGTTTTTTTTTTAATTATTATGTTTTACTCCTCTTGTGCTTTTACTCTGTTTGTTTTACTTTGTGTAAAGCACTTTGTGCCCCAGCCGGAAAAGCGCTATATAAATAAAGTTATTATTATCATTATTATTATTAAGGGCACGTCAGAGATCATTGTATGGATCTCACAACCCTTACATCACTGCAGCCCACAAACCTATCACTGCATTATGAAATTCACTGACTATTGTCAAAGACAAGGACGAACCTAAGAATAGACAAGGAGCGCAGTATGAGATCAAAAGCTCTGATGCTCTGTGATGCCTCCTACATAGCGGAGACTCATAGAAGCCTCAACACCAGACTAATTGAATATAAATGGGCCCCGAGAAACAATGATGTCAGCAATCACATTGCTGCACATCATCGACCTACAAAATACTCTATTGACTAGGACTCGGCAAATGCTTAACCGACAGCACTAATTATTTTCAACGATTGACCCAGGAAAACTGGTTTACTAACTTAGAATAGACTCCTCTCAACAGGTGTCAACAATTACCGGCACCTAACAAATGACTAATTTCCGTTATTAAACAGAGAAACTAAACAAGAACTTAAATACCAATGAGTCTTTCTGGCACAAATGACCAAAACCAGACTTATATATTCAACTGACAAACAACTTCTCATTTAACTCTGAAGATGACTTCCACTCAGGTTCTTGAAACATCAGCCACCTTTACCAAAAATCGTTTTCAGGACTACCATAACTTGGATGATCATACCACGATATCATCTGTTACTCCCAGGTTTGAACCATTTGATGTTTCACATTATCAAACTTACTTTATTTGAATATGATTGCAAAATTTTCATTTGAATTGCAACATCAAACTTCTGTAATAAACTGAGAACACATCTAAACCAAGTTCTGAGGACTATGATGATACGCATATGTATTGAATTGAAAGTGCTGGTTTGACAGAAGGTAGAACCACTTGAAGTAGTGTCACAGTAAGCATTACATCCCAGCTTTCACCCAGGAAATGGCAGTCTGCGCGTAATCTCTGAATGTTTTTCCAAGATCCGCACAATTATCTGCAGAAAAGCAGAGCTTCTCTAAAGGCTCCCGAAAGGGTGTCCTAACTCCAGCTTGGACCTCTCCACCTGCCTGCATCTCAGTTTAGGTCCTAATTAACCCTCTCTAATAGCTTACATTACATTTGCCTCCTTATGCTGGACTTTCACTAACTAAACAATTAGCCTTGCCTTGCTTTACAAATTTCCCTTGAAAAGAGCCCAATTTTGAATTGAAAGAAACCACCTCTGTCCACTCGCTCATCCAGCGCCCATGTGCACCAACCCTCCTCACAAATACACTCACACACACGCACGCACGCACACACACACACACACACACACACACACACACACACACACACACACACACACACACACACTCTTCCTTCTCCACTCACCCTTCATGATAAATAAAAGTAATGAGGCCTCTGAGAGACCACACAAGAGGCTGGTTGGTTAGTCAATGGGGTCCATTCACAGCTCTCTGGGTCATTTTATGAGTTCAATTCTATGGCCAGTGACAACCCAGCCCATCTCAACATTCCAATTACTTCCAGAATGGAATCTTTGCCACATTTGCCAAGTTTAGAAGATGGTGGATGCGGAAGAAAAGAGAGGGTAAGAGGTATTTTGCTCCGTTGTTACAAAATTTAGGGTATTATAGGCAGGATCATTGAGGAGACAAGTTTCTTGAGTTTAGCGATTAGAATTTGATCCCACTCTTGTTAAATACAGGCTTCCAGCTGCTGGAGAGTTTTGGGTCTCCTTTGAAGGACTTTTCTTTTAATTATGTACTAAATGTTTTCAATCAGTGAAAGATCAGGACTGCAGGCAGACCAGTTCAGCACACAGACTCTTCTACTACGAAGCCATACTGTTCAAATAGATGCAGTACGTGGTTTTGCATTGTCCTGCTGAAATACACAAAGCCTTCCCTGGAATAGATGTCATCTGGAGGGGAGCATATGTTGCTCTAAAACCTTTATATACCTTTCAGCATTCATGGTGCTTTTTAAAAAATGCAAGTGTCCCACACCATATGCACTAATGCATCCCCATACCATCAGAGATGCTGGCTTTTGAACTGGACGCTGATAACAGGAGGGGTGGTCTTTCTCCTCTTTAGCCCGGAGCAGGGATGGGCAACGAGGGCCGTATCTGTCCCTGGTTTTCACACCAACTTCTGGGCTTTAATTAGTTGATTATCTAAACTAGCCAAACTATTCATGAAATCTGACATTTATGGATCATTTCTTTATATTATCATGAATGACCACCAAAGAATGTTCTTGTCTCCCTACATAAAACATTTTTCTTTGAACAAACCTTTGCACAAATCTATATTTGTGTATGCAACCAATCAACTCAATTATTCAGGGTAATTGATAGAAATAAAACCAGCATACACACCGGCCCTCCAGGACCGGAGGTGCCCATCCCTGGCCTAGAGGATAAGACGCCCATGATTTCCAACAACAATGTCAAATTAGTACTCGTCTGACCACAGGACACTTTGCCACTTTGGTACAGTCTATTTTAAATGAGCCTTAGCCCACGGAACACGGTGGCGCTAAACATCATGCTCAACAAAGGCTTCCTTTTTGCATGATAGAGTTTTAGGTGGCATCTGTGGATGGTACGGCAGACTGTGTTTACAGACAGTGGTTTCCTGAAGTATTCCTGGGCCCATTTAATAATGTCAATGACAGAATCATACTGGTGAGTGATGCAGTGGCGTCTGAGGGCCCGAAGATCGCGGGCATCCAGTAAAGGTCTTCGGCCTGGATTTTTCCAGTTTCTCTGTATCTTTTGATGATGTTATGCTCTGTCGATGACGAGACCTTCAAAGCCTTTGTGATTTGACATTGGGGAACATTGTTTTTAAAGTATTCCACAATTTTTTTATGCAAACCTTCACAGGTTGGAGAGCCTCTAGCCGTCTTTACTTCTGAGAGACTCAGCCTCTCTAAGACATCCCTTTTACAGCCAATCATGTTACACACCTGATGCCAGTTTACTTAATTACTTGCTAAATGTTCTTTCATCTGATTCTCTTATATATTAATTGCTTTTTCAGCCCTTTTTTGCCTGTGTCCCAACTTTTTTGAGACCTGTTGCAGCCAGAAAATTTGAAATAAGCTCATTTTGTGGATAAAAATGTAAAATGTCTGTTTTAACATTTCAAATGTTATCGATTTTCTATTGTACATAACATATTGGCTCACGTGATCTGAAAGTCATTCTATTTGATTTTATTCACAATTTACACTTCGTCCCAACTATTTCGGAATTGGGGTGTAAGTGAATCCATGCTAATCACTACTATTCATAATCAATTACTTGATTAATTTCCATATTATGCAGGAATATTCCTATACATGATTAATTTACATGTATTATGCTGGAAAGTTCCGATAAGTGGTACAGTTCTCTCTCTCTCTCTCTCTCTCTCTCTCTCTCTCTCACACACACACAAACACACACACACACACACACACACACACACCTATCGATGCAATGTTTATGCACATTGTACTTAAAATATTAAAAAGTTGTTTAAAAATTGTTGGTAACATGTGCAGGTAAATATCAATGGCTTTCCTAACCTTTGTCTGGAAATTATTTGCTAAAAGATGGACCATGGAATCCTATTTAATCTCTATAAAGTTTCAAGCATTGATACTGACAATCATCCCAGTATTTAGATTTTCTAAACTTAATTGTTGCAAGAGTTATGAACTAACTCATTTACACACGAAACCAAGTTGCATTATCAGTGAATTATGGTATTTATTCACTAATTTCCTATCCACTAAAGGCGAACACAATGAAATCGAACTGTTCCGCATTTTCAAGTAGATGCGATTGAGCGTGTTAGCGGCGGAAGTGTGTGTGTGTGTGTGTGTGTGTGGGGGGGGTTTCGCGTTTGTGCTCGTGCTTCTTTGTCTCTGTCGCTAATTTTCCCTCATCCTTCTCCCGGTGCTTCCTGGACGGCAGGGCGCTCCTTTTTCCGTTCCAAGAAGACAGCTCATTTAGGAGAGCCCTGCACTGAACTGCTGACTGCAGCTTTCGGACGCGCGTCAGGGAGCGGGCTGTGCCATTAACACACTCAGGCATCATTAAAGGCATCGGGCCCCAGCCACACAAGGTCAGGCCCCTTCTTTCTTCTTCTCCTTTTCCACTTTAGCCATATGATTGTGAAACAGATCTAATTGCCTTATTTTTTCTCCTTTTACTGAGAATTGGCGAATTATCAGACAACATCCTTACATCTGTTTTATTCTTTTAACCATACTGACGTTTGTTCCACAGGTACAAGGGGAATAGAGAGGAGGAAGGAAGGTCTTTTTAGAGTGTAATGGCCTCATTAGGGGATAAAATGCGTGATCTTTAGTTCTCAGCTCCCAAAAGAGTTTAGCAGGTGCTACACATTCATATTTGCACACATACACCATTGTGCAAACTACTATGGCTCCAAGTAAAAATTAAACAACAACAATTTTGTTGTTAGCCACCCTCAACTAACACCCCCCTCAAATCCACCAACTGCACACTCAACCCTACCCAGCTCTCTTACCTCTTGCCAAAGGACACACCCTTGAATGAAGACGCATGGCTACAGGTGTCACTACTTCATAAAACAGTATAGTCATCGCGATATTGGCACATAGCCGCGAAACCTGCTGACTTTGCTTGAGATCAATGTACTTTCAGACTTCTGCCTTTATCAGGTATCAGTCATCAGGCCACTCTTCCAACACCAACAAGGTATATTAGTGTTGTGAGGGAAATGAATGCTATTAAGCAGCTGCCTGCCAAAAATAGAGCAATTGACAGATTCAAATGCATACAAAGGGGCACATTCTTCTCTTAAATGAGTCTTTATTCCCCAGAACTAAGTAATAAGCTTGACAGAAAAAAAAGAGAAAATAAGCGTGGTAGAATTTTTTTTTCACGTCCAGCAAATGTTCCAAGCCACAGCAGCGAACGCAAGGCACCACCCCCTCCCTCCGCTGCCTCGTCCAACTCATTAGGCTAATGTTTTTTTATAAGGCACTTGAAATGTCAACGCGGCAGTGGATTTAGTGTAAACTTAAATTCCATTACCTGCCAGGCATTAATTGCTGCCGGAGCACCGGGATTCTTCCCAAGGGTCTGATATGGTTCTCTCTGTCATCTCGCTAACTATTCTGTCTAGACGAACTCCGAGCTCCTAATCCACCACGGGATCAATAAACGGCACATAATTCAGCCACGATAATGAGCTTTCACTTAAACACCAATGGTCACTTCTCTGAAGAGCGGCAGTGTAAAATGATAATGTAATTATTAAAAAGACAGATAAATGAAAAAGTACTTTCGAGGGAGGGAAAGGAGGCCATGTAGCTCAATTAACCATACTTAACGTTATTATTGTTATTCTAGATAATGCTAATCGGGAGAAGGGTGATAAATCTTTCCTTTTTTTCTTTCACCTGGTAACAGAAGGACATTATCAACGTTTCATGCACAAGTTGACGTTGTTTAACACATGATTGTTATTAAATATAGCCAGTCATTTGAATTGTGCATTTGTTAGTGGGGAGCCTATTGAATCAATTATTTTCCGGGCGGGTATATTAGCATGTAGAGTGAGATGGACTGCTTTCATTGCAAATTTTTCACAATTAAAAGTGAGAATGAGCCCACAGCTCTAATTGTGATCTGTGTAATGGTTGTTGGAGTGGTGGGGAGATTGGAATAGAGTGAATGTCATTCTCCACTGCATTGGAGGTAAGTGGGTAATAGATTTTGTGAATTAGGTTGTATCTACCTTTTTCACCTACTCTCAACTGCATGGATATTCAGCTGAAGGGCATTTTTTATTTCTACCACATTGAAAAACAATGTTATCGTTGTTTTAAAAAGGGCAGACAAAGGCAACACTCATACTACTCTGAGTACAATGCTACACTGCGCGTAACAGAAAATTTAAATGTTCGATGCAACAAGGGGAATTGTGTAATTATTCATCAAATTTTGTTCTCTGACCACATAACTATGCATCTATATACTGTGCACTGAGGGCTAGTTGTTGATCTGTACGTCACTTGAAAATTTAGGCCTTTTGCAAATGCTCTCATCTGATAAGACAGACTTGTGCACAAAATCCACTTATACCACTGGACATTTACTGAAGTAATACAGGTGAAGTGGCTTGTTCAGGGGTTCACCTGGTCAACCTCACCTGGGAACTGAAAGTATTTTCTCAGAGGACTGGCACCCTAATCATTACTGTGAGCAGAGATACTCTGCCTATTTTTGATAATTTTTTAGTAAATATTTACTGAATATGTACTGAAAATGATAAATTTTACTATTAATTTCATAAATATCCACTAGTAGCACTAGTTTTACATGACTTCAGGTGAATGAAAAAATTAACTGAAAAAAAGGATGCCTAAAATAATAGATATTGTTACACTGCTTCAAGAAAGCTGTGAAAGAAAGCTTCAAGAAGACCACAGTAATGGTCTTACAAGACACTGACAATGACAGGGCCGTCTTAGCCAAATTTGCCTGCAATTAAAACTGGTAATAGGTACCTAATTAGAACAACACAGTGACTTGGAGTAAAACACTTAAAAAAAAAAAAAAAAATCTTCCTATCTAAAGTCAGTGTAAGAGTTACTGTACGCCCGGTAATAAGATCAGTCTGACTGAGGGCTCACTGGCAAATTATGGTTGCTTAATTACGTGCATCCTTGAACCCAAGTAAAATAAGAAAATACTTGGATGAAGAAATACACTCACTAATCATCTGGGGGCAATGGGCCTCTGGCTTGGATGAATCATGCATTTTACGGGAGATTCGCTCCAACTGTTTATCTGCAGATGACATTTGCAGTATGGCCCAAACAGCAGAATAAATGCCAGTTTTATTCACTGAAGAAAACCACGTCTAGCTGCGGGACTTTCTGCGACATTTTCCTTAAGGATCATGTAAAAATGGGGGATTCTTTCTGTTAAAGGCTAGTTACAATTAGAATTAGCTCTGCAGAACTGCTGTTGAAGGGCAAACCAGCTCCTGACCTCACTACAGTGTTCTATTCAGTTTCCAGCAGGCTGGATTTCCTTAATACATTAAATGGCTGGACGAGTTCAGAATATCACACCTCCCAGAAAAGACTGGCATTCAAGCCTGGTAAAAAAAAAAACCTAGGAGCAGTCCGAGACACACAGAAGTATCACCCTTATAGGGCAGGACAGCATGCTTTGGGAAAGAGCAGAGAAGAACACAGCAAGCTTCTCCCAGCCCTGTAAGAATCCAATCTATAAAAATACCACTTTTCAAATCAGGGATAACTTGGACTATCTCAGCATATTCCTGGCCTAATATGGGGCTCTGGCCAGAACTTGAACTCATTCCAACTTCCTGCATGTATGCTGGTCTCATGTATGTGTGACAGTTGAAGGGTCCTGTCACTGGAAGTGTCTCCTAATAAGTACATGCCCTGGCTACCTTGTCAACGAGCCTGGCTCTTTGGCGATGTGGTCAGCATGCATGACTCTTACCCGGGAATCTGGAGGTTCAAGTCCCCGCCCGGGCCCTCCTTCGGCCTGCTACATTCTGGCGTAATCGGCAGGATCTGGGGCATCCTATCGGATGGCAGCATGCGTCAAGCATGGAGTGTGAGGACACGCTCACGAAAGAGGGGGAGAGATGTGACAGTTGAAGGGTCCTGTCACTGGAAGTGTCTCCTAATAAGTACATGCCCTGGCTACCTTGCCAACAAGCCTGGCTCTTTGGCGATGTGGTCAGCATGCATGACTCTTACCCGGGAATCTGGAGGTTCAAGTCCCCGCCGGGGCCCTCCTTCGGCCTGCTACATATGCATAACCAGAAAAACAAAATCCTGAACATATATATATTTTTTGTAATACCATTTCCAATTAAAAGTTAGTTTTCTACCCGTTAACTTCCAAACTGGACAAAAGACAATGTTTTGAATGACTTGAAAAAGTTTATGTACACAGATGCAACCCGGGGAAGACGGTCCCCGGATATGGTCTTCGGTGAGCCTAATGAGCGGTGTGTTTTCAGGATAACAATTTCCGCCAGACTTTGCGCATATGAAGCCGCTGTCAATGCAAAACCATCGGCATCTCTGCAATTACCATAATTGTAATACATTACAACAAAAAGTGTTTAGAGTGCAGCGTTTTGTACTTGTGACATTTGGCTAAATAGGACTTGTGGCACCGTTCTTCCGAATAGCCATGTTGTTGATTAAACACACTTTTTTGAGAGATATTTTGCATTAATGAAGGATTTTCCAGACAAAAGCCCTATTAAACGTCCAGGTGCGAGTGCAGTTGGTCAAGTGGTTCCGCTTTCATCTAACATAAATAACGTCTTAACACCTGGACAAGGCACAGCAGAGCTGTGGCTCAGCCAATGAGGACACAGCAGGGGCACATTCCAGCTGCTTGATGGAAATAAATTGGACTTGATTAGAATAAATCGCTTTTCTTGTGAGGGTAATTCGCAATTCCAGAAAAAAAAAGTTGGGGGGGAAGCAAAAACAAAAAATCCTTTAGGCGACAGTGCCGCGAACACAAAACAAACGAAAACAACTGCAAGTAAACAAACAAGCACAAACAGAGTTAGCAGGAGAAGAAGCTGAATTTCGAAACACTGTCATGGGCACATGCTCAGCAGAGCGCACAAGAATTCTGCTGAAATGCACCCTCTTACAGCAGCCAACTTTTAGGGCCAGTTTCACAAACAATCATTACGCCAAATCCAGCACCAAATTGAATTTTGAATGGAGATTCTCTGAACCAGACTCTGTAGATCAGGACTAAGCCTAATGTTTGCCTAGGAAACTGGCCCTTGAACTTAATTGGCTGGTGTCACGGGCCTTGATAGAGTGCTGGTGCCTGAGGAAATAAATGGGTAATTCAATTAAAAGGGCTGAAGCTGCTTCATCACACATGATGGGAAAAGGCAGTAACCCAGGCCTGGACCCACTTTACCACAAATGCTCTGTGCCACTGACAAAGAGAGTCCTGAGAATAATTGAAAAGCACGCCTGCCAGCTCAGGTCAATAACATTTTCCCCCTTCTCTGCAATAACAGCCTTAACAGTCACCTCTTTTTTTTTGTTTTTAATCTTCACTGTTGCTGCATGCCATAAACAGAACTGGGAAACTGCTGCTTATCTACCGCTGCTTTCTTGTAACCAGGAGAAAAGAAATGACAGTATGTGCTGTGTGCTTCGGGGGCTCTTAGGTAAAAAGCAGCGCTTAGATAGAAGGCGTGTGCGTTATAGTTTTGTGGCCTCACAAAATGACGTGATACGGTCAGGTTAACTCTGTGCATGAACATTATTTGAGTGTAATTTACATTTACATTTAACGCATCGACACAAACACATTCATTGCAGCTGAATAATCTGTCCACCCATTATCTATACTGCTTCTTCCTCGCTATGGCTGCGGGGGAGCTGGAGCTTATCCCAGCTGACTGCGGGTGGAGGGCAGGGACATGCTCTGGACACCATTCACACACACGCTCAGTCGGCCAGTTTACAGCCTCCAATTAGCTTGTCATGCATGCCCTTGGACTGTGGGAGAAAACCGGAGTACTCGGACAAAATCCGCATGAGGAAGGGCAAAACATGCAAACTCCACACGAAAGCCCCAGGCCGAAAACAAACCCATGGCCTTTTTGCTCCAAGTCAGCTGTGCTACCCATTGTACCACGGTGCTGCCCTAAATAATTTAAGTGATACGTAAATTCATATATATACACACACTCACAGGCAGGCATGCACTAATGAACCAAAACATTATGACCACTCATAGATAAAGCAAACAATTGGTTTTCGTTGTCAACGTGTTGGATGCTGTAGAACTAGGACCTCTTTTGACAGGGGCAAAATTGTTGTAGCCAGATGATTGGGTAGGAGCATCTCTGACGCGTTATGGCTTGTGGGGTGCTCTCAGTTAGCAGTAATGAGTGCGTGCCAAAAGTGTATTGCATCCTGCATTGTATGGGGCTTTGTTGTCATAGGCTAGTCAGGGTGACTATGCTAACACAGGTAGATATTGTTTTTTACACATTCAGAAGTGCCAACAGTGGAGATGCAAACTTTGGAGCTGGACCTCGGAGCAACCGGAGAAGGATTCCTGATCCAATAAGTCCTGTTTCTTGTACATCATGGCCATCTGCTGGCGCATTTACCTGGGCAAGAGATGACAATAGGATGCACTTTGGGAAGAAGCAGGCAGAGGGTTTGTGATGCTCTAGGCAATGTCCTGCAGGGAAACTCAGAGTCCAGGCATTTGTGTTGACCTCAAATTCGACTGTGCATATTTAGGGCACGCGGAGAACCAACATCATATTAACCTGGTGGTCATAGAGTTTTGGGCCATTAATGTATATAAACAGAATGCATGTAATCTTATAACTTAAATGATAAGCTTCAAACTCAAAACTTAAAATATGAACACATCCTGGCCAAGATGGACAAACTCAGTGTGCAACCTTTTCAGAGTAAAATATTAATTTTACTCGGAAAATCAATTGGATACAAAAATATGTATTTTTTTCTACCTCACTCATGCAAGTCAATCACTAATGTAGGGACTGACAGCATTGAGACTAATATATAATAAAGAAATAGGGGTGACATTAATGCAGGAAAAATTTTACAACATGCCTGAATGATGCTTTTTCACAGCTATACAACCAAAAGGTATTTGTTCAGATGACCGAGTCATTGTAAAACAAAAGACTGAGTTAAATAGGTGAAGTAAGTTAATTATTCCTCACTAAATAACAATATAACAATGTCAGACAAGGTCAACAACTGCACAATGAGGTGGTTTCACGTACATTAATAACCGAAGCCTTCATGGACATCTAATTTACAGGCCGTCACTCTGCTAATACCAGATAAACGTGGATTAATTATGGTAAGCAGTAGAGTAATGTGAAATGACAATGGGCAATTTTGTGTGTATAAATGCACACAGTATTTATTTATAGGCCTCATTATTATTTTGATAAATAATGGAAGAATTGGGGCCACGGCAGAGGATGGGAGCAAAAATGGCCTTTAACCCTCTCAGTCAGTATCTCCCTTTGCATGTTTTAATACAATTATTGATTGCGCTTCTGTGTTTACCAAAAATTCAGGCAAACAGATTCCACTGACTGAGGCAGTTTGAAATGACACATAGTGGAGCGAACATTAATCTTCCGATTATATTACAGTGGTGTGCAAATACTTGTTGTCACGCAGATATAAGACAGGAAAGACACAATACCCCCGATACCCCCCCCAAATGAGTTAGGCATGGATATTTAATTATATCTTTTGTCAGATATGTATGGTGGAGGGTTTGCATTGTGTTCCATCGAGTGGAAATGTAGTAATCCCCAGTACATAAGAAGCACTGGCTTCATTGTCTGTCTGACTGACATTTGTTTGCGAGCATGCAAGACCAACAGATTAAAACACTGCTGAAGACGAGATAAACAGACAAGGCAGCCGACAGTCAGATGTCATTTTCTATTTTGGAGGAAGACAGTCGGATTCAACAATGCATTTTAATCCATCCCCGGCTCATTGAGGCCATTTGACATTGCTCGACTGCAGCCCACACAATTTACATGTTTTAGAGGGCTTTTCATCAGCAATGAAAGAGAGGATCAGAGAGGAGTTCACCACTCGGATGAACGAATGCAAATGATACCTACAGTATGAAGTCAATGTCAGGGAGTCTTTATTTGCACCAGCATCAAATAAAGCCAAGGATTTTTTCCCCCATCCTCCATCACTCTCAGCTTTCAACCCTTGCTCCTCCATGCAAATTCATTGTGAGGAAACACATTAAAACACTTGCTGTTGCAAATTCTCCATGTGAAGCTGCAGTACTTCTGATTGCAGTGCCTGAAAGATCAAATGCTTAATTTGAGGACTGCCATCCGTGCCCCCCCAAACTTTGAGGGCCAGGTTTGTTCCGAGTGGATATATCTCAGATTTTCAGTAAGGGAACTAACTAAGACCTTTGCATCAGCCTGGGTTTGTGCAGGGTGCAGAGAAGGAGGACACACCAGTATCAAAGTGGGTCACAGCTAATGAATTATGAGGGAGGCTGTGAAGTGAATTCTGAAGAGTATGAGCCATATAGACAACAAATTCTGGAGAGCCAAGGCAATACACTCTGTGCATGATGAAAATATTTAGCCTGTTTTTATGTAAGAATGTTTTGGCTGAAGAAGAACAGTGTCTAACATTCATTTACAGTCCTGATACTTTACAAGCTAACTTATGACATATCAAAACAAGGAGAGTTAAGTCAATGAAAACGTCTAATATTAGCAGTAGGTGTTCACAGGGCTTGGAAACGGACTATTGGTTGGATTGCATGGAGTGTCTTCCATAAAAAAAAAACAGGACAATTTGATAGCCTAAAATATTATATCCAGAAGTTTTCTTGCATTTATAAATGAATATAAACACACAGAGTCAAAATGAACAAATGAGCAAGCGCATTTACTAAATCAATAATCACTCTCCAGAAGATGCTTGTTTACTCTACAGGCAAAACCATAATTAACCAGTAAAATTACGTTCTACACCAGATACAATATATTTTTCAATAACAAAGCTTCCATTCTCGAGATGAGGCACATTGTTACTTTTGCTTTGGAAAATGCTTTTGATTCAACACTCAGAGGCACAAAGTAATTCTATTCTCAGAATGAAGGAAGAGCAATCCGAGATTGCAAACCTCCGCCAAGGCTGAACAATCCCCCATTGTCAACACACCTCCAAAAGGTTCTTCATGTTTTTTGTTCTTTTTATGTAGCAGGAATCTACATCATCTCAGCAATTATTTAGTGGTCTCTACTTCCATTGGTTTCGTTACAATAGCCACATACAGTACATGTATGCACCCTCATTTTGCAATTTCCCTAACCAGATCAGTCTGTCATGTGCAGTACATTCTTTTTTGAGATGATGCCCCCCAATTTTTCTCTTTTCAAATTAAGAAAATGTGGCTCAAAATCTCACATTGGTGAGAGTATCCTTCAAAAAAAAAAAAAAAAAAAGAAATCCTGGATCCATTTCTGGATCTAGATCACTCACAAAATCTAATCATCTCTAAGTCTGGCCCAGATTAACTCATGCAAATCCCTACACTGGTTTTGGTGTAATTCAATGAAATTGCTCACAGAGCAACACTTGTGAAGAGTGAGAACTTATACACACAGGCAACAACTGCATCCAGTGGTTATATTAGAAGTCTTGGCCTGTCTTTCCCTGTCAAAAATACATAGACAGTATGCAGAACAGAAGAGGGAATCCAAATCATAGAAGTAATACAATCCACAGGTCAGAAGCCAAACAAGAGGTATTCCATGCACAAGGGTCATCAAAAGAGTTGGTAAAGCCCGCAATGATCATACTCAGAAAAACTGTCAAACACAAGGGATGAGGTAGAATCGTAAGTGTGGACAAAAACAAAACGTAACCAAAGATCTTGAAATGAATTCAAAACACACGTAAGTGGCACAGAAAACTGGCAAACAAACTTGCAAAGAGATGAGGACAAAGAGGGTTACATGAAGGAAAAAAGGAAGTGAACGTGAATGAGAAACAGTGCACTGGGAGAGAGTGTGAAGGGAGGTGTGGCCTAGAACAAGGATACAAGGTGCACTAACAAAAAGGGCATGGTGAGTGAAGGAGTCTGGGCAAGAAAACAGAAAGTACTTGGCAGGTTACAGGGGAGTAAAAGCAAAGGGAACTAATCCAGCGATCGACTAATGCAATACAATTTATACAAATAGAACAATGAAAAAAATGAAGACCCAGATGTACATAATAAAACATGAAAAACAATGAACACAGGAATTAGATCCTTTCACTCTCACTGTTTGTAACACAAATCATTCCACAGAGCAACCACTGGATGATACTTGCACCGCAGTCATTGAGCAGGTTATGTTTGAAATCGAATATTTCACCAAGTAATAACCCACCATTATAGGCGTTAAGAGATTTTCATCACCATCGAAAATGGTACAAACACAGCTGGTCCGATGTTTTCAGAATTAAAGGAATTTACTTAGGGCTCTAATATTTATAATCAAAATTGAAACAAAATTAATAATTTAACAAATAAGTCAAAATTGGACCAATGAACTTTGAAATTTCAAAGTCAATTTTCTACCGGAAGTTGTTGTTATAAGTGTAACCTGCGAGAATGTTAAGGTGCAGGTCGGTAGCTTGTCTGATTCACAAGAAATTAGCCAACATGTGATTTTCACCTTTTGGCCGACCTTGATTTTCACCCTTCACCTAATTAAAGAAAGGTAAAAATAACAAAAACCCCAGCGATTATTGCAAGAAGGAAACAGCAATTATTTCCCAAAAAAGTTTACCTTGACGAGGAATCAAACCTTCAGACTCTCCCTTGCAACGCGGCATTTTAACCATTAGGCTACGCCAACTGACAACTCTGCAGTCAAATTGCTCATTTAACGAATGGGTAAAGAAAATACGTACTGTACTGTTGTAGGCTCAGTATTTGTGCGAAATAGTGCAAAGATTCTGTCAGAAAACGACTTTCAAAATAAATGTTGAATATTTAGCGGATAATTATTTGGACAATACCTCAAACAAACTAGTAATGTGTTTATATTGTTGCGCTATTTAAGGACATGCAAATGGCCCATGGACTCAGTTTGACGCACTGGGAACACAAGGCTGTAGTTCAGGCTAGGATTCTGCGATTAAGGTGGTTTAGAGTTTGTTGGAAATATCAGGAGTCATAGAATCAAATGCCTACTGGCATAGTCTTACTGACAGCATCACAAGCCGATCACAGAGGAAAATACATTGCAAGCAATGCTAAGGAGCTCAAGCAACGCCCTAGGGAAAAACATGCAGGGATCCCGGCAGATCTAGTTTCGTTATAACATGAACACATTGGGCTAACAATAGCAAGCGCAGATTTACCCTCGAGCAGTTTTTATATTACAAAATATCAAAGATAAGAAATTTTTTTTGCTCATCTCAGCAGACTGTAAAGTGTATGCCGGCTGTTCTTTGAGTGCGGTGTCGGTTTAAAATGCCTGGGCGTACATTGTTGGATTCTGTGGGCTTTCCTCTTTCATTTGAGGTATTGTTTTTATGCATAGCACAAATTAAGGAGAAATTTGTGCGATACAGGGCTGATTTGATTTTCTCCAATGTTTTGCTGCATGCTTATTTACTTGCTTGGTGCTGGAATTCTGTTCGGTTGAAGTAAAAATGGTCTAGGTGAGCTTTTTGCCTAGTTTCTTCGCGAAATGTGGATATGCCGCATGACAATGTTGCGATTTGGAAATATGCTTTATTTATTGTGCGTAGCAACTGGCCCCGGGACGGGGCTGTAGGGCTTTGAAGAGATTAAGGTCTTAATATCTGCCATGCTGAATAATTAGAAGGAAAACTATATGGAACCAAAAAAATACAATATTTTTCACCTGGACCATCAGAATTTTGACACTCTAAAACAGGGGTCACCAACCCTGTTCCTGGAGAGCTACCATCCTGCAGGTTTCTGCTCTGTCCCTAATTCAGCACACCAGATTCAACTAATGAGCTACTTACCAAGATCATGAGCTGGCCAATTAAGCAGCACATTAGTTGAATCAAGTGTGCCGAATTGGAGATAGAGCAGAAACCTACAGGATGGTAGCTCTCCAGGAACAGAGTTGGTGATCCCTGCTCTAAAAGAACTAAATGTTGATGTTGTAAATAAATTTTGGTGCCGGCCTTCTGATGGGTCATTCAAGATGAACATTTTAGCATTTGTCCCATGTCTCAATCATTTTCCTGAAGCAAAATTTTGGACTTAATATGTTTTTGACCTTTGATCTTGACTTTCTGAAATTGAATCCTTTCTTCCTTGGACATATGGGTCCTTGTGGTATAAATCTCAAGTTGATGCCTCAAGAATTGTGGATGCTAGAGAGAGCAGAAATGGACAAACAAACAGCCAAACAGACAAGCAGTAAGGACAATCTACACACTTGCAAAAACTAAGGTTCTGATCACATGACCTCCTTGGGGGGCAATTGATCACTTTTATGTTTAGAAACAAACAGAAACAGTCACAAGACCCAAAGAAAACCTCCCAAGGAAGTCCCATGTTGGTATGAAACATACTGCAATATTCTGAAGTAAAACACTTTATATGCAAGGCATCAACAAGTCACCATTTACTGTGCATTTTTTTATACCTTTCTGTGAAAAACTTTAATACAATATTCCCAAAAAGTCCACATATTTAAACCATGAGGTACCCATTTTCATTTTACATTTTTATGAGAGCACAAGCATTACTGCCATTACAAGGCCAAACCTCCATATAACCTGTGATACATTTCAATGACTGCCCCAGCCATTGGTTAGACTGGATCATTTCAGGTCAGCTTATTAATTTAAGTACCATGCTGGCTTCCCTCATGCTCTGCACTATTGCATAAGCTGTGCTACACTAAGTTTTGCCCTAATACAAGACAGAGGGAATTATGAGAAATACAATCAGCTGCCAAGAGGCTCTCAGCCCGAGTCTCTCTTACTCTGCATGGTGCAGTGCAGGTCAAGCTTTGCAAATTAAATGCCTTTATGCCAAAAGCCACTCCTACACAAACACCCAAAAAAACACATTGTGATTTGTGTCATGAAAATGAAACCAGTAAACACCACGAAAGTACAGCTGCATTGCCCTTTTCATTAATATGCAACAATTAGCCACACAACATTAAAACCACCTGCCTAACATAGTGTGGGACCCCCCTCTGCCAACTAAATAACTCCATCAAGCTTGAATTCCCAGACCTAAAGTTTCCCAGCAGAATATTTGCAAGAGCATCACAATCCCTCCACCAGCTTGTCTTCTTCCCACAGTGCATCCTGGTGCCATCTATTCCTTTGGTAAACAGTGCACATGTACCCAGTCAATGCACATGAAGTAAAATAAAGCAGCATGTCCACAACAAATTGCTCCAAGGTCAAGTTCTGACACTTACATGCCCATTGTAGGCACTTTTGGCGATGGATCAGAGTGAGAATGCGCACTCCAAGCGGCTTGCAGCGACAAAGCACTAAACCCAGCATGATTCAATGTACTGGCTTTTTCTGATGCATTCCCCATGTAAATACAATTAAAATTCCTATCAACTTGTGCCACTGTAGCCTTTTTATCCTGTTCCAGCCGGACAGGATAGCCTTCATTGCCCTTGTGCATCAATGAGCCTTGAGCCCCCAGTTGCTTGTTCATGGTTTGTCCCTCCTCGGACAACTTACGGTAAGTACTTACCACTGTTGACTCAGAGCACCCGCGCCCCAGAGGCCTTGCTGCTTCTGAGGTGCTTTGACTCATTCATCTGGCCATTACAATTTGGCCCTCGTCAAAGTCACTCAGGTCCCATTTCTCCCACATTCAACATGTCGACTACGAGAATAGACAGTTAAATTACTGTCTAAGGTCAGTCAGCAAACCTTGACATGCACCATTGTCATGAGATAATCATTGCAATTTGCTTCATCTTTGAGTGGTTTTAAAGTCATTGGTGTATACACACAAAGACACAAATTATTTTGTTCTCAAGATTTCAAGGTAAAGGTGTGCTCCAGTTATTTAAATAAAATAACTTGTATTTGTGGCATTAAAATATAACAACATTATAATTCCTACTGCATGATGCCTCGTGAATAATTTCTGACATACATGTACGTCAAAGAGATCTGCAGTAGGTAGAGACAGTCACACCATATCACGTGTCACTAGAGCTTAATCCAATAAAAGTGTTTGACAGATTCATCAATCCGTTGCAGGCCTTTGAATGCACAGTTACCAATGCCTGATCATTTGAACCCTCGCTTGTCGTTATCTGCAGCCACTAAGCATTCCACTGCCAAAAAAAATTGTGGAATCATTTCCCATTTCATTATAAAGATGGAGATTCATAGGAATGCAAACATGATATATCAGTCAGTTCTAAAGTGGAAAAAAGAATCACCAATTCTTTGCAAAAGTACAGTAATACAGCAATGACAGCTGTTTATTCCAGGGAAAGCACTCATTTTATGTTAGTGGAATAAAAGTGATCATTGCCAATTAAATGCCCATTAATTGTGCAAGCATGGAATGCTGCCAGATGTTTACATTACAAAGAAAAATAGCTGCATTTATTTGCTTTCCTCTAATAGCCATGAGCTGGGTATTTTCCTTCCGTACGCAAAAAAGAAAAACATAATTACACAAGAAACTGCACCCATCCATGGCTGCTGAGGGAAGTAAGGGGGAAATAAAGATGGATGTTTTCCTGTAGCAAAAGTATTTATATGACACAGTCCTTCATGAATATCGATTTTTCAGAATGCAGTTACCAAGTATGATTAACATCCTGCAGCCCAACGTCCCCCAAGCAGCAACGCCAGCGATAGGGGATTTTCTGTGGCATGGCGTATGCCTCTGACCCTTAAATGCAGAATTGCTTTCAAGTTGTTCCAGTTTAAGATCACTTGATTAATAATCAAATATTTATTCACAATTTTGCTGCCACAACTGCTAAGCTTTCATTCAGTACAGGAAATAATTACCTATAACAAGTTTCAATAGTTTATTTTTTAAATTTTGAAAGAACATGTGCCAATTAAACAGGTCACAATACCATAGGTTAGCATTGCATCATACTAAATTAATTTGCAAAAACACACCTCATTGTATGGTCCTGTGCAAGCACTGCATGTAGTTTCTATCAATCATCAATTCTATCAAGGTAGCTAGCGCATAAATCAAATTATTAGCGATTCAGTCAAAAGCTGATAAAGGCTTGATTTCACCAATAGTTATGCTAGCAGTGTTTGTCTTGTGTTTCTGGCTCAGCTGAAGTGTACTGTACCAACGTGCGCATATCTTCATTTCACATGTACAGTAGGAAACTAGCTAGCAGCAGAGCTACGTGAAAACTGTGGCAATGAGCAGCCCGTTTTTCATGCAGTTCCACAGCTAGCTTGCAGGCTACCATATCTGTCAAATTATGCTGGCTGGGCCGGAATAATTAATGTATTACTTTTACTAGCCAGCTACATTCTCTGAACAGATCCCATGTTTACAAGCAGCACTTCAGCATTGTTGCATCATAATTAATTAAGTATAATTAATATATGCACTGCCCAGCCATAAAAAGTCACAAAGATCATGTATTGATGATGGGACAGTTGGACCGCTGAGTAAAGTCTTCTCCCAAAGATTGTCAGTGGGGTTAAGCCAAAGGTGGTCCAAAAATATATGTCACAACATAAAATTACACGTAAATAAATTTAGCAAAATTGCATTTGGATCAAAAAAAGGGGAAATGTTTTGCCCTTTAGCCTGGGGTACCACAAAACAATATGATGACCTCACAAGCAGCTGAGATAGGCACCTGGTTTTAGCACCAGTCCTTCAAATTTGCATGGAATAGCAGCAGTATACCAGACCTTTGACGGTGCAACAAAGAAAAATACAATCCTTTGAGCCCAGCATTGCCCCTCTAACTAGAAGTGGCTGCCTCTGAGTGAGAAGCACTGCTATTCTGTAAATCCTGAGCACCACAGCTCCTCAGAACAGAGCATCTACCACCAGCATCATCATCACACCCCACTCCTACTCAGAGACACCAAAGAGCCCCAGGACAAACTGGATCCTTCCAGGGGTGAACCCCAAACTATCTTTTCAGCACTATATGCACCCTCCATGCCGCAGAACAACAAGCTATGAAATATATGAACCCCCACTTTTTCTCGGAAACTCATTTGTAATTTCAGGGTTACGGATGGGAGCAAGGCCGAGGAGCATCGGTGCAGCTCAATTCACAGCAATGCCACGCTGGTATTTCTTTGTGGCTTTTATTCAGCGCTACCCGATAAGTTATAATCAACTACAGCACATACATTTTTAATACTGGTTATTAGCCAATCAATCTACACTGCAAAATTGGCTCAGCTATGTGACACATATTCTTAACTTCCTCTTGGATTCAAGTCTGCTCATAATGCTGAGCATAAAACTATAACAAGATGTGTGGACTCTCTCTTTAGTAGCACAAGGCTACTGCTGAGAGCCTCAAGAAGCTCCAGTGCAGCCACATGTTTGTTAGTGTCGGGGTACCTACCTGCTCTGCTGTTCTACGTAACCTGATGTATAGATTCATGTGTAGGGCATCTGAGTCAGAAAATGATCTAATCACTGTTGTGGCTAACCCTGTACGCAGTTCTGGTTCCAGACTGTGGAACCATTGGAGAACATGTCTGTATGCTAGACATTGAACATTGTGGAAGGCTTTGTATTTTTCTTTTTTCTTTTCATTAGTCGAGCCCCCGAAGGGGTTTCGCGAGACTATTGTAATCGCTTCGTGTGTCTGTGTGTGTGTCTGTCCGGACTGATATCTCTGGAACCGCGAGGCCGATTGCCTTCATATTACACAGGCAGGTTCCTTGTGAGAGTCTTTCGGCATGACATAAATTTGAAGGTCATAGGTCAAAGGTCAAGGTCAAGGTCATCATGTTGGCGGATAACTATGGGCGAGACTATGAATTCTCTGAATGCTTGTTCTGCTGTTTTTTTTATATTGTGTTTTTATTTATTGTGATATGGATCCCCCTGGATCTGAAATAAAGAATGAATTGAATCTGTTTCACCCGAGTTTCACCCAGATTATCAAGGTCCTGCATCGACTCGTCGGAAGGCTTCTAAAAGCCAAGACCAAACAAGTAAGGTAGCATGCTCTGCATATTGTGCGCACTCGCATTTGCAGAGACTGGGTGCAGCAGCCATCTCGGACGAAAGGGCAGCGCCTCACTGATAAGGCCATCGACCCCCATGGTGGGAAAGGGGTGGCCCAGCTGTAAGAGTGTCAAATATTGTGTTTGGGCCGCATCAGCTAAATCAGCCAGACAGCGGTCAGCGTGGATTTTTTACGCTAATGCAAGTAGCAAGCAACACTCTTGGGCAGCGTAGCTCACCAACAAAAGCAGAGGGAGCTGGAGCAGGAAGGGGCAGGGAAGTGAGGAATTTAGCATTTAATGATGGGGAGCTGGAGATGACTGTCTCTCCCTCAGCTCCACTCGAGGGACAAAGGGGGCTGTGTAAGGTTGGGGGGGGTGCTGTGTAAGGTTGGCGGAGGAGGTGGTTAAGAGCAGCCCATCTGGGGAAGCAAGATGAAGAGCTGGTGTCAGGGATGGCTTTTAATGGTCAGAAGTCCGCTTAGTTCCACTGACTCTTGGCCGTCTCCCCAGTGGCCCCAAGTCCACTCTATATAACTGGCCATAATTCACCTCATTTGGCAGTTTTGGATCTCTGAGGGTCCAGGATAAAGAGCGTGGATAATGGCGGCAGGGAGAAGAGAGGCCTCATCTTACGAGATCTCCACAGGAGGATGTGTCCAAAGGACACCCCAGAAACCACTTCCACAGCCATCCGTTTAGACTCCGACTGCTAACCAGAGGAGCCGAAGCTCGGCCAACTCTACATGGAATTATGCTCAAAGAACCGGTATCATCTCGCAAGCATGCTGCATTCTTGAGAACACTGAAATGAAAATCATAAGGAACATGTGAGCAGTTGTTCATTATCATAGCATCAGCGTTTATGCATTTTCACTGCTAATAGTGACACTTGCACTAACTCAGACACCGCCCGGATCATCTCTTTCGTCACTGGCAAACAAAACAACCCGGCCTAATTAAGCATTGTTAAATGAGCGTTATTACACTCCTGCAACCCTTCCCAAAGATCCTTCTGGGTCACCATGAGGAACCAGCTTCTTGTGAAATGAGGCAGAAAGGCTGTAGTAAAAATTACAGATAATTACATTCATCGCAACAGTGAGTATTTACATTCAACGCGCTTCATTACTGCCAGGGAAACGGATCACCACCAGGCAAATTAATATCCTGCAAGAACAATGCAGTCAGGGACTGGCATTCAGAAAAAGAGTTACAGGGATGTACGTCCCTAAATTCCCAAACACACACACAAACACACCACATACACATTCGCAAAAATGAATGCAGAAAACAGACACCCCCTCCCCCTGCACACGCACCACAACACCACCACCCACGATATTTGAAAATTAGTTAATAACCCATGTCTGGCACAAGCCAATCTAATGGTGTTAATGGCCAATGAGAGGGCCTGTTTAATGCTGTCGGATAATGCATTGAGAGTTAGAATTCTGCTCAACCACTCAGTCCAAACTAACGCCTCCCTGTGATCACGCCATCCCTCCTGTGAATTTTAATTGAGATTGGTGGGTATATGGATTGGGTGGTCCGGGGAGTTGGGTGGTGCAGCTGGTGATCATTTGTGCTCCAGGTCCAGCCCAGGCTTGTTGTCCTGGGCCGTTTCAAGGGTGTGGGTGCCCTGCCCTGTGTTCCTGCTGTGTAATCCCTTATTAGCACGGCATGCCCTGACAGAGAGATGAAATTCTCTTAAATCATAAAAACAACAACAACAACAAATAATAATAATAATAAAAATCATCATAATAATAAACATATTCTAATCGACTCTTTATGCCAATATTCAGTTTTTCTTCCTTTTCTTCACATCAAAGCAGTTACATTAAAAAAGACCAGGACCGAAGACAAACCACTCAGTTCCACTTGATTCATATCACACAACCTACGGGCTCCTTTCATGCTATAAATCGCATTAAAATAAAACCCGCAGAATTCTTATCTGCAAATTATACAGAACACAGGTGATTCTCATTGTGAATGTGTGTGCCGCGTCAATGGCATAGCCTATGCTAACGATAGAGACATTGCCTCAAATTCATTGCAAGGGGGAAGGTATTTGTGACACCAATGATGAGGTAAATGAGATTTTTTCGTAATAGCCGGAGATCATCTCAGATTCATATGACATGTGATATGTGGGTTGTGTAATGCATTTCGGCATAATAGTCATTGCCAACTAATGCAATGTGACACAGCTGGACACTGATTTCAGTTAAATTGATTTTTTTTTTCCCTTTTGGGTGGGGGGGGTGGGGGGCTCTGTTCTGATGCCATTTATACTTCCCAGACCACTGTACCGAGCGCTGCACCTGGGCAGGATTTTTTTTTAGGTTAATTTTGTTTTTGATTTTTTTTTTTTTCCATTTTGCCAGTTTGTTGTATAAATAAGTGGTGATGCGGTATCATTTATGGCTGTGCCCCTGAGTTTTGGAGTAGTCGGGGAGATTATAGAGGAACAGCTTGCCTGACACATGGAGATGTCCCTTCCTTTCATGTTCTCGTCCCTCCTTTTCTTTTTCAACTCCCTCGCTCATATCTGTCTTCCTGTCCTTTTCTCCTGATAGGCTCTCAAAGCATCTCGTGTTTGTGCTCCTTCATTCTCTCCGCGTGCATCTCTATATTTCAGTCTCTCCTCTCTCTCTCTCTCTCTCTCTCTCTCACAACTCGGTCGTGTTGGAGGACCCAGTCTATTCGTCTCACAGGAAAAAAAGCTCAGAAACAGAGCAGGAGGAATAACCCTGGTGCCATTTAACAGAAATGTAAAATCGATATACAGTTCAGAACAGCAGGGGAGAGGAAACATCATTGTAAACCAGTTATCGATGTGTTAAAGTAATTTACACATGCCGTTACAAGATGGATTGTAGCAATATTTATTTAGCCAGGGATCTGGCAAAGGGGAACTAGACTGGCAACACAGTCACAAACTATACTGGAGTTAAAGTTCATCTCTCTCTCCCTCTCCTGCACACACACACACGCGCGCACGTTCTCATATACACACAGTATGCGTTGCAACCTTCTCAACAGCTTTAAAACAGCTGCATAATTACATCTGAATAACATCTGTAATGCTGTTCTACATTTTCACTCGCATCAGTTAGGGGTGAAACGGGGTTCTCGGTGTAGGAGGGAATGTTCTGAGAGCGGTCAGTGGATCTGTCTGTCTGTCTGTGGAGTGACCACATTCTTGGTCTGTGCTCATAAACACAGAACAGCCTCTGTGGTTGAGGACAAAATGACCGGCAGCACGAGTCACAGCTACCGCGGTGCAACTGGGTGGAAACTGTAGCAGTTTATTTGTAATGCAGAACGTGCTGTTTTTGCATAAAGATATCCCACTGACCGTGGGCATTCTGTGAAAGCACAGCTAACACTGCCAGCATGTTTAATGCTGTTAATGGCATATAATTATTGCTGCCATCATCAAGATTGAACTTATTTATTTCTCAGAGAAATGGACTGGCAATCACTTCTGAAAAAGGCTGACGCGGGTAACGACATGATTTATTTATGTAATGTCACAGTCCCCACTGAAATTAGACTTTATAATCAGAGTTCATATTATACCTTGAAATAAAGTATCAGTGTAAGTGCATATTTTATAAATGTGTGCACGTAAGTGCATGCGAACAGGGATATATGTATATGCATACACTCAGCACAAAGTGGAAATGTGTAACTTATTTCCAGTGCAATTCAACTGCAGTATGCAGTAATTAATCGCACGGTGTAAAACGTCACTGCAAATCACTATCACATGCAATTTTGAGAAAAAACATGCAGTAAAAGAGGAAACTCTTTCTGCACAGGCAAAGCCAGCTTATCAATTTAGTAAGCAATGTGAGCAGTGTGAGCTGTGTTAAGGGCTCAGGCAGGGCAGTCTGGATCCCAACCCTGACCTTTTCACAGATACAGGAATTGTAATTTTTTTTTGCTGTTTGATCATACAAACATCATAAACAGAATTGACAGAGAGCCATGCAGAACATGCTGTGTTTCATTACCTAACTTGTTTTCTCCCTATAAATTCATCGTAATATTCAACATTGAAGTTATTCCTCATAATGCAGTTCGATATTTTTGAAACTGTTTTGGCAAAATCTAGTCAGTTAATAAATGAGCAGAAACTAAATTTAGCAAAGAAACCCATCCCCCCTCTAATCAGATTTTTGGTAGGAATTTAACTATTTTTTGAAAAAAAGAAAAAAAAACTTGGCGAGATCAATGATCATTACAGTTGAGAGCAAAATAATTATTCAGTTACACTACAGCAAATGCAAAGTTGTTTGCAATCTTTTCTTAGCTGAATAGTCAGCAATGATAAATTTAAACAATGAAAGCATAACAATCTGTTTTCAGATTTTTTTTCCCCTCAGTTTCAACACGGACCATCTAAATAAGATACAAAAAAGCATTTAATTGCATGCTTTTTCGTGTTTTTCATCCGTCTTATAAAACACTGTATAACTTTAATTTATGCCTCACACAGTAGGTTGGAGGAAGCGTTAAAAAATATATTAAATTAAAGGAGTAGATAGCAAATGTCATTAATAATAACCAATTAAAGTATCAGTATTAAGTAACTGCATCATGGAAAAGTGCATCAATCTGTTTAATTTGTATATACACTTCCCATAGGAAAAAAAAAATAAAAAATCTGAATTTAAATAAGCAAATGCTCCAGAGCCTATGATTGAATCATTATTGCAGTAATGAATGTTTCAACTGGCAATAATTCCTTTAATTCTGACTGATTCAGTGTGTAACTTTTCATTTCTAAAAAAAAAAAGACAAAAAAAGAAAAAACCATGTCAGAAGACGTATCTCATGGTCGTCAAAAAAAAAGATGTTACAGTGTTTCAAGAGGGACAAATTATTGGTCAGCATCAAACAAAGAAAACAGTTAAGGAGATTGCTGAAATCACTGGAATTGGGTCAGAAACTGCCCAAAAATGTATTAAAACCTGGAAGGATAGAGGTGAACCGTTAACTTCGCAGTAGAAATGGGCTGGTGAAAAATCATACCTGATCCTGATCTGAGATCACTGAAAGGATCAGTGAAATCTCATCTTCAACTTATAACAATTTATAAGGAAGTATAAAGATTGGAGAGAGCAACAACGGTAAAAGGTCATGTGGACTAAGGAGTCCAGATTTACCCAATTTCAGAGTGATGAGTACGTCAGGGTAAGAAAGGAAGCCCATGAAGCGATGTATCCGTCATGCATAATGCCCACTGTACAGGCCTCTGGAGGCTTGATGCATTTGGTCAGGCTTGACTCTGTTCTGCAGCAACAAAATGAATTACCAGACCGCCTGCATATAAGGAATGATCGGTAAACCAGTAATGGACTTTATAATCCCTGATGGCAAAGGCATATTTCGGAATGACTATGCCAACATTCATCAGGCTCAAATTTTAAGAGTGGTTCATCAAGCAAGAGGAATTATTTCTACACATGAATTGGCCACCTCAGAGTCTGGATCTTGACCAAATGAAAGTCTTTAGGATGTGCTGAAGAAGGCTTGATGGAGTGGATTTACTCCTCCATCATCAATACAATATCCCAGCCAAAAATTAATGCAAATCTGGCTGGAAATAAATGTTGTAGCATTGTATAAGAGTGTCAAATCAATACCATAGCAAATGTGCACCATGATCAAATGAATTCAGGAAGCTAAACAACCAACAAATATGACAATAATGTGCAACTTTTTTTTGCACAGACAGTGTGCATGTGTCTCTAAATCAGGGATAAAACAGTGTGGGAATTCGCTCAGCTTTTCTAAGGCCAGGTGTGTTTTAATCCTGAATAATTTCACATAAAAGAGAATGCATATACTTATTTGACTTCAAGTGTTGCTTTTGGAATCTCTTGTTACAATTGCAATATTTAACTGCCAGTTAAGCAGGCCATTATTAGCCTGAAAAATCAATACAAAGCCACAAGAAAAAAATATATCAGTTGTGGCCAACTGAACTATTTGATATATTCTTAAACAGAAAAAAAGACCACTAGCATGTTCTGGAATACAAAAAGAACAGGAAAACATGGATAATAACTTTGGTGGATGACGGCAACATTCTTTCCCTGGTTCAGAAAAACTCCTTCACAACAATTAGGCAGATCAAAAAAATTTTCTAGGAGGATTCTGATTCAGTGCCAAAGTCAGGAATCAAAAGGAGACCTCACCAAAGTAAATTTTGGGGGTTTAACACAAGATACAATCCATTAGAAAGGCTCAAAACAGAAAATTTTTCAAAGGAAAATCTAAAAAGCCTAAATTGTTCTGGAAAAACATCCTATGGAACGCTGTGACAAAAATAAACTTGGCGGGAAGCAGGCAATATGGAGAAGACCTTCCAACTCATGCAGGAAGAGTGGTCATGTAGGGCATGTACAGCTCCCTATTGAGCTTGTACCTCATATTTATTGGAGATGTGATTGTTGACAAAACCTGGAGGATTAATTCAGAATTATTAAGGACGATATCATATGCTTTGATTTAGCCGAAAGCCTCAGAACGCATTGCACAATGCTTCATAATGTAGATGGTCAGTGAATTAGAAGCATACTGCAAAGATAACCCAATTATCTTTCATTGTAAAAAAGTCTAGTGACAAGTTAATCAAATGATCTGAATCCAGTTGAGGATGCATTTCACTTGCTGAAGGTAAACTGAAGGCAAAACACCCCAACAGCAGGCAGGAATGGAACATTGCTGCAGTGCAGGCCGACCATAGAATCACTTGGAAACAAACCCAGAGTCTGGTGATGTGTTAGGGTTCCTGTCTTCAGGCTAACAATGACTGCAAAGGGTTTGCCTCAAAGAATTAAACTGACCATGAATTTGTAGGTTTTGTTAGTTTTTTTAATTACTTTTTGTGCCCCTGGGGGCTGTGCATAAAATGGGACTAATTCCTACATAGTTCAAATAATATGTTTGACAAAACCCTTACATTAAGTAGAAAGTCCACACTTCCAAAACATATTTCTTTTCGAATCCATTGTGTGGTGTACAGAGCCGAAACAACGAAAATTCTGACACTTTATGCATCCTCATCTCCAAAAAAGTTGGAATGCTGTGTAAAATGTAATAAATACAGAATTCAATGATCTGAAAATTATTTAAACTCTATATTAAACTGAAAACCATTCAAAAACAACATATCAGATGTTGAAACAAAAATTTTTACTACTTTGTTGCATCGCCTCTTCTAACAACACTCAGTGTTTGAGAACTGAGGACATATACTGCTATGGTTATGAAAGCAAACTGTTTCCGAATCATGCTTGATGTAGGATTTCAGCTGCTCAAAACTTTGTGGATTCCTTTGTCATATCTTCTATTTCACAATGTACCAAATATTTTCAGTAGATGACAGGTCTGGGCGGCAGGAAGGCCAGTTTAGCACCTAGACTCATTCACTACAGAGTCATGTTGTTGTAATACATGCTAAGTGTGATGTTTGACATTATATTGCTGAGATAAACAAGAGTTTCCCTGAAAGAGGCATCTGGAAGGCGGTATATGTTGCTCCAAAGCTGGATTTTGAACTGTGCGCTGATAAAAAACCTGATGGTCCCTCTCATCTTTGACCCAGAGGGTGAGGTGTTCATGATTTCCAAAAAGAATTGCACATTTTGATTGATCCGACTACAGGAGAGTTTTCCACTTCAATCTTCAATAGGCTTGGGACAGAGGAGGTGACAGTGTTTTTGGATCTCGTTTATATGTGGTTTTATGCCTACATCGTCTTTTAATTTGCATTTGTGCATGTAGCGATGATCTTTATTCACTGATAAAGGATTTGCAGACACTTTCCTGAGCCCATGCAGTGATTCCCACGACAACATCCTGTCTGTTTTCAATGGCTTGCCATCTGTGGGTCTGAAGATCACAGCCATTCAACATCAATTTTTGGGCTTATCCCTTCCACAGAGATTTCTCCAGATATTCTGGAACTTTTAATGATATTATGTTCTGTAAATGATGAAATCCCCAAATTACCTGCAATTGTACTCTGTGAAATATTACTCATAAATTGTTTTTATTCATAGTCTTTCTCAGGGTGGTGAAGCCCCTGCCATCTTTACTTCTGAAAGACTCAGCCTCTTTGGGATGATCTTTTTATAGTCACTCATGTTAGTGACCAGTAGCCCATTAACCTAATGAGCTCTAAAATGTTCCACCAGTTGTATTTTTAGCATCATACAACTTTTCCTGTCTTTTTTGCCCATGTCCTTCCTTTGTTTAAATGTGCTGATGGCAACAAATTCAGAAAGAACAGATCTTTGTCAAAAATCTCCATTTTGCACAGCATCCCAGGTTTTGTGTGTGTGTGTGTGCGTGCGCGCGTGTGTGTGTGTGCGTGTGTGTGTGCGTGTATGTGTATGTTTGGTCACATGTTAGATTAGGTTAGATTCTGATTTGCTGCTGAGAAAAATAGTGAGACTAATTACTGACAATTATTTATAATAAATAATAAATTAAATATTATATTGCAAACTATTTCAGTAATATAGCTTAATGATATATGGGGGATGGAGTCCTGTTTACAGAGCTTCAGTTACAATAATCACAGTTTGATTGAAGGCATGTCTGTTCTTGCTCTCTGTACTTTTACTCCAGTGCTGCTAAGGCTGAAAAATTATCGCCTTCCTACTGCTATCACACACTCATCAGCTTCCCGTAGTTTGGAATTGTTGGGGCATGGCCATTTTGAAGGCAGAAAATGCATTTTTTTTAATTGGCAGTGCTTGAAACAAAACATCACACAGCTTAGCAAGCAGGAATTTCAAACTCCTGACATCAGCTTGCACATTATTTAGAAAGCATTTACTATTCTAGCCTGAATTAAGAGACAAATCCTTGCAATATATCTCCCTCACCAATGCCCAGAGAATGAACCAGATAAAAAGATAATATCTCGCTCAGCACGGAATAACTTATATTGATTTAAAGTTTCATTTACTTTTGACTCCATTTTGTATTTGGTTCCACTGTTTTATTTAACACAAATACTACAATAGCAAATATATAACTTGTGCTTGGTAATATTAGGAAAAGAATGAATATTTTTTATATAGAAATTCATGGCATATACTGCAGCAATAAGAACACCATTGTCTTGTTTTTTGCTTCTAAATTGTCCAGTATATTCCAGGCTCCCTCTAGTGGCAAAGAAGGATTTTTAAAAAACGAGCCTGCTTAAAAAAAAAAAAAAAAAAAACAGAACTAATGAATGGGAGCAATGCAGAATTAAGCATGATAGTGATTCATATTTAACATTTCACTCATGAATACCGTCATCACAAACACCCACTAAGAAAGGTCTCAGGGTCACGGTGCACTTTTTTCCCCGCGTTTGGCAGAGGAGTGACGTGTACACAGTAAGCCTGACATTTGATAACGAACAGTGGCTGCTGCGCCACGTTCTCCGCGATAAATAGCTTATTTGCAAGATACACACGGCCTGAAGAAAAAATAATAAAAAATCTGAAATTCATTGTATGAAAATCCTTAACCAGACAGTGTAATACATGTGACCTGGAGAATATCTAGTGGAATTGCACACAAAGCGCATTTAAATTAAAACAGGGGGATTCTCAACCCCAAGGTTAATTACTTGAGACTCTTTCCCGTTTCAGACAAAATCAACTGATACATATTCCGAAGCATGGTCTATGCTGTCATACCCCCATCTGCTGTAGCTCAACATAATTTCCTCACAATAACACATTTTCGCCTCCTGACATTGCACATCAGGAATTAGAAAACAAGTTCCTGCATGATTTTTAACACACAAGCTTTATATTGATAATAAATAAAAATTGTATTTCTTTTTACTATCAGAATGTTCCTTTACAGTTTGCAAACTCAGTGCTTTGTGCACATGCAGAGAGGTACGTCCATGGTGAACAGCAACTATGACCGTATTATGAAAAGCACTTAATGTAGATGCAGACTTTCACCAAACACTGCACTTTTTCTATAAATAACAAAAGAGTTTAAACAGTAAAATGCTCCATTATAATTATTCATTACAATTTAACAGCCAAATCTATCAGTATAATTATCAAATACAATTTATTTTGATTATAAAAACTCCCAGCTGGGCAGATGTGAGGCGCGGACAGTGAAGGGGTGATCAGGAGACAGCTCAATGGAAACAGACATGTACAAAAACACAAACAAACAGCTGGACTAAAGGGGGGGGTGTGGACCATTCAACTTTCATTGTCATTTCCAGCTGTGTATAAGAGGAGATGTACACTGTGAAGAGCTGGAGGAAGACGCGCACACAGGCAGCACACAACGGTATGTATGAATACACACACACACACACACACACGCTATACATCCTGCAAAAAGTATGCAGATATACGTACACAAAAAACAAATGCTTTGCTATGTGAATTCTGTGTCAATTCTGACCTTTTCCAGGCACTTTTTAAGCAGCAAAAAATAATATAGTTTTAAATAATAAATCGCACTCCAGCCCCCAGCCTTACCGGGCTATCTCCCATCCCATTATCTCAGTGTGGGAGAGAGAGGAAGAGAGAGCCGTCTGGTGCACACATACGCATTGCCATGCGGTTCGCTCACGCCCACACGGTGCAGTTGGTATGCAGCTAGCACTGAGAACATATAATACAGCAGCAAAGAATGCCTCAAATGAAAAAAAGAGGATGGAAAAAAGGTTATTAAAGATGCAAAGTGAGCAAAAAAAAAAAGAATGATGTCGCCTTTTCAAATATCCTAGTTAAGGCTTTTTTTAAAAAAATTCATTTCTTCTACAACTATTATTCCCCGCAAGGTATCCTCTGAGGCCACTGGGTATGCTATTTGAAATGGATTTCTTTCCAGTGTTTTTTGAACTGCTGTAAAAGTCTTCAATTATCCAGGGGAAAAACAGAAAGTTCTACTGTTTGATAACTGTTGAGTATTTCACAAACCGCGGGCTCTGCAGTTAGGGGCGGGGTGGCATGCAACGCTCAACCATGACGCGACCGCAGCCCCGCAATATCAGAAATGCCAGTAAAAATAATGTCAGGAAGCAAAAGGTGAAAGGTTACACTGATGCTAATTCACATTCTCGGGCATCGACTGCACCTTCTCGCCTCAGGTGTCCTCGCGCGTATGAGACCAAGTAATGGAGGATACCTCAGCACACGGCACTCCAGGCCAAACTACAGACCTACTGTGGACTGCAAATATCATTATGAACTAAACTTCCAACTATGTTACCATTTGCTACATTCTGCAGTAAATCTGCAGAGAAACATATTTGGTAATAAAGAAATATATTATTGAGTAATTCTCAGATGTACCAACATCTTCACAGGACAGACAGGAGAGGTTCACATCACAGAATCAAAACAAAAGAAGTCCAGCAATATGGAGGCAATAGATTGCCTTACCGTCATATACGGATTTGTTCTACTTTTTTTGCTGCTACATCTTGCTTAATAAAATCCCAGATTAGACAGTAAATGATTTGCCTCTCGTCCTACAATATCTGTCGTCAGCAGCAGCCCAGGCCATTGGCACAAACTCTCCGAGTCGAGAGGCATAGGGTCAGGCAGAGGAGGTATCAGGCGGCGAGGCCCAGACGCACTGCAGCTCACTCATTAGGCAGGAGCGGAGCAGCAATTTTAAAAAGTGTGGGTGTTCTAGGGGTGAGGTGTGAGCACCGCAATCCCCACCTCCAGCCCCCACTCCCCACTCCAATCTTCTTCACCACCATACGGAAATAATATTGGGTTCAAAATATACACAGTAACACTTCAGATTTTTTTAGTGTCTGTTAAAAAAAAAATTTTTTTTTCAAAAATAGAAAGAATTAGACTTTCATTCTCTTTATTCTAATTTCATCTATGATAAACAAAAGAAAAACTGACCTTCATTGTCCAAATTGACCATACCCGTTACTGTCACTGTCAATGCTAGTGGGCAGATTGAATGCTAGCTTACAAAGCAAAGACCCAGCCTATTTCAGTTGTAGGAGCATTCTTTGGGTGTGTACAGTGCCTTCAGAAATTATTGGCACCCTTACTGAATATGAGCAAAACGGGCTATGAATAAAATATCACAGCTATTTATCCTCATGGTCTTTCACTCAAACTATTCACAAAAATCTTACCTTACCCTGCCATGTGCCGCAACTATCGACACCCGTAGGTATACATGGAAGGTAAACCTCTGTGGGTATACCTCCATGTATATTCACGAGGGTATACATTTGGCGCGACACCGGCCAAATTTGGGAAAGACCCAAACACACAGTAACGATGTGTAACTAAATGTTGTTGAGCCAAAGATGGACAAGAACAGATGGTGGTTGAACGAATTAAGGTGGGAGGCTGTATTCGCACAGTCGGATAAGCCCGACACTGATGGAAAACTTATCGGAGAGCATGTGAATGCATGTAAAAGGGAATATCAGCGGAATATTTATTTTCAGCTTCAGGAGTATTGTCTTTTACAGAATGATGGTGAAAACTGAAATATGTTCTGCGTGTACACAAAGTCAATGCGAACACACGAGCGAAAAACCAGCTACTCATAATATCAAGCTAGCCAACACTGGTCTGCTATGCACTGCCAGCCGACAAATTTGCTCAGACAAGAGACATTGTAAGAGACATTGAGGGCACAAGAGATGTCCTTAAAAGAGGAGGACATTCATACTTTAACTTGATCGCCAACTGCCAAAATGCCATCTTGCTAACTTAAATAATGCCAGCTACCACTAACTTACATTAACGTTAAGTCTGTCTGCCATCCGGCTTGCATTTGAAAAGATTGATGCAAATTTAATTTCATGTTCAATAACAAATGTTAGGCTCACAAATCAATCAAATTTATATGAGAAAATTGTAAGTACATAACCAACAAAGAAAATAGTCATTAGTCCTTGATTTGCTATCGCTCTCAGCGAGCGACAGGAGCCCCGTTTCTGCCTGCACACATGTAACAGCATAGTTCAACTGTTGAAGGCCAGTTTATAGTCCAACGACAGAATGTCGTCACAACCGACGACAAGCCGCAGATTTTGCTGGTCGCAACGACAATTAGTCTACATTTCGGGCAACTTTCATCCCGAGGTCGCTGCGACGGTTGCTAAACATGTAACAGGGGCTTAAAATTAAATGAACTTTGACAATCTCGCTGGCTCGGGTGTGATGATAAAGTCTGGCTCTGACATTGCAACCTTTGTCGGAATCCGTTCTGAAAAACCTCCACGAATATAATCCGACACAAGGCTGGAATAGACAATGATATTTATATTCATGAGTATAATTTTTTTGTGCAGAGACTTATGCGTGTGGTTGTGTGTTAAGTGGCTATTATTACTATTATCATTGGCTAGTGTGATTATAGTCACTGCTTTAAAAACTGTGAAAGCACCTACATAGCCACTAGCCTTCATCGCAGATATCTTTTGAGGTTCACTACCCTCACACACCAACGTTGGTGCTCTCGAGCCAGGTTTTGAGTTGCGTGATGTAATGGCATTTTTCGAAATAAACATATCATAGCTTGTTAAATTACAGTCTTTTTGAGTTTCCCCTGTCAAATATTAATAAATAAAAATGGCAGGTACAGAAAAAAAATACTCATTGATAATGACATTTGTTTCATATTAAAATAAGAATCAGTTCGAAGAAAGAGAAAATCTGTGTATATGGAAAAAGCCAACTCGATGTTACTTCCGTTATAAGTCGTGTTCTTTCCGTGAATGCTGTGTCTGTTTCTCAAGCAAACTGTTTATGTGCCATACGGAATGCTACCATTTATTAGAAAAGTTAGCAGGAATAAAAAGTCAACTGGATGAGAAAACAAAGGAAATCAAGTGACTTTAACATTATAGTGACTTGCACCAGGTAAAACATCTAAGTACCAAAGCGTCGATCGGAGTGCGATGCTCTGTAGCTAAAGGACTTGTGTTTGGAAAAACTTCAGCACTGATGAAACCTGAAGAAGCTCCCCCTTTTAAACATTTTCAATGGTGTTGATTAAACTCCGTTACAGTCTTATGTGTTTCGCTTACCTCTCACAACAGAACATGCCTATAGCTTTTTCAGAGCATCTCTCCGATTAGTTAAATACAAAACCCTGCATTAGCGTGCAGACGTTGGTGTGTGAGGGAAGCGAACGTAGCCACGGGCGACTTATCTTTCGGTCTCTGTGTTTCTTACAAGGACCAAGGCGCCAGTATTGTGTGTATCAGTGCACTGTGTTAGCAGGCTACAGGTAGATGAAGGAAGTGAGAGTCGGCTCATTCATTCGCCATTTCGTGTATCTGCCATGCCGAACAGGAATCTGTGCCCATTTCATGTTTGTATGGCAGCATTTAAAAAATCTGCTCAGTTTCTTGTTTGAACAAAAACCTTTTCCAGTGATGACAAAATATATATTTTTCATTTTAACAAGACAGTTTTGGTATTATTGCATTTCTTGTTATAACTACCATGTTCCATTGACAATAAACTTCTCACATTGCATAAGCATATCTTTTTTTTTTTAAATTTCCTCGTTATGTCACAGAATCAAAATATTGTTTTATGATAAGTTCATTGATCTGTAAAAGCAAAAGATTACACCTGCCACATCCCCAATAAAAAGAGAGTTTTACTCTGGTTATGTCATAAGTTATGTCCCACACCTTAATTAGTATTTTTGGCGGTTTTATGTGGAAGGGAAGGGAGTTTCAGGCCAATGTGGGAGGCAGCATTGTCACGACAAGTCACCTGAGTTAGAATAATAGTCAGTATCTTAAGTAGTAGCAACGTCATATTAACTACTTGCAAGTGCTTAGGTTATGCCCTTGAATAAATCTGTTATTTGTTGTTCATAGCTGCTCAGTTGTTGCCATAGTGACGGTAGTATGCCTTTGCCATAGGGGTGGTCAGTCTTGCTCAAGGAGATTATGAGTTTTCTGTTTTCGTAAAAATGACGGAAAATTCATTCAAAATGCTTGAAGGCATTCTCATGCATCAACTAATGTTATGCTACTTTACTTTACATCTTCAAACCAAAATTTTACAACAAGAGAAATGCCGGGAATTGCACAAATTTCACGTCTTCCAGTCCCTTTCCTATTTTTCCGTTTTTTTTTTTTTTTTTTTCCACAAACGTAAGCATGTATGATCATCACACGCCAGTTGCGCATATTGAGACTATGGCGGGGGTAAATTATATTATGGCGGGCCGCTATAATCTTGTCAATGTATGGGAAACACTGAAATGATTTATCCCTTTACCAAAAAAGTAGATATAGGTTCGCTGCGTGGGTATTAAATGAGGCAAATGGAAAACTGATCATCGTCGAAGAGGGTGAACAGAATGTGCAAAAGGCCCAAGTTCATCTCCTTTTCAATAAGGCAGTCACTATTCTTACGCTAGTCACAAACATACTGCAATTAGCTACTCTTACAAATTTCTGCATGTGCAAGCGCAATGAACCATTTTGTACTCCTAATATGGAATGTAGGCGGGGAATGCTTGGCTTTGAGGCATAACCCTAACTCTAACCCCACCCCTCACTCAAACACTAACAGTACTGCACGTGAGGACTATAGCCACTTCCATTAATAAACATGCAGTAAGTTTATCGACAGCTATCAAGGCACTAAGCATAGTGTGCCTATGATGTTTTCTCTTTTGTTTTAAGTTTGCTTATCATATTCTATAATGGATGTTCATTAAAGAAGACAAACTGAGACCTACAAAAGTATTTTGCGTAATTTATTCCTCTATTATGCGATCAAGTGGTTGGAGTGTTGCAGACGATTTTATACTTCTTCCTAATGACAGATGGCTGTGATTGGCTGGATGGCCATTCAATCAACTAAGTGCCCCCGATGAGCCTGTTGTATTTTGGGAGGTACCCAAGGGAAGCAAACACAAGAAGAACATGTAACCTCCACACAGAAAGGTCCCAGGATTCAAACCCACTATTTTCTTGCTGAGAGGCAGCAGTGCTACCCACTGCGCCACCGTGCTGCCCAATTTTCCAACTCACTTAAAGAAAATCAAAATCAAATTGCATATTTTGCTCTTCTATTTCTGTGAACAAAAGTGAAGCTCCAAGCTATTCTTCTGGACTGAATTCATACCCAGAGTGAAATAAGATTTCAAACTGATTCCAATGTTTTGAATTTATCTACACTTTTTGCCCCTCTTCTTCAGTTTATCAGCCAGGTTACAGCTAATAATATGCTAAAAACAGCTCTACTGCCTCTGTACACATCTCAACACATCTGCATTACCCCAGAACACAGCAGAGGACATCTTTACTGCCCTAATACACGGCCGAACACATCTGAACAACCCCAGTATGTGGCTGAACACATCTATTCTCCCCCTGTACACAGCTGAACACATCTGTACTACCCCAGCACACAGCTGAACACATCCGGTCTATCCCAGTATGCAACTGGACACATCTGAACGACCCCAGTATGAGGCTGAACAAATCTGTGTTACCCCAGTACATACCTGAACACATTTGCACTGCCCCAGTGCGTGGCTGAACACATCTGGACCACCCCAGTACACAGGTGAACACATTTGGTCATCTGTACTACCCCAATAAACATCTGAGCACATAATTACAGCTTCAGTAAAAATATGAATACATCTGGACTACCCCAGTAGGAAGCTGAACATACAGTATACTGCCCCAGTATACAACAGAACAAATCTAGACTACCCTAGTACATGGCTGAACACATCTGTACTACCGATGTACACTTCTGAACACATCTTTACCACCACAGTACACATGTGAACACATCTTGACTACCCCAGTACAACGCTGAGCACATCCGAGCACATTGTTAGCATCCCAGTACAAATATGAACACATCTGGACGACCCCAAAACCTGCCAAAACAAATCTATACTACGTCAGTACGGAGCAGAACACATCTGTACCACTCCAGTCCACAGCAGAACGCATCGGTGCAACCCCAGTACATGGCAGAACACATTAGTACGACTAAAGTACTCTTCTGAACACATCTTTACCACTCCAGTACACATATGAACACATCTTGACTACCCCAGTACATGGCTGAACACATCTGAACAACCCCAGTACAGATATGAACACATCGTTGCCAACCCAGTCTGCATATGAACTCATCTGGATAACCCCAGCTCCTGGCTACACTTATGGAGGTCTACGTATCTATAGTGTGCCAGTATACAGAAGAACACAACCCAAGAACACATCTGAACATATGTTTACCACACTAATACACATATGAACACATCTGGAAAACCCCAGCGCAAGGATGAACATATTTACAGAGCCCAATTGTACAGCTGAACACATCTCGGCCCCATTATGCAGATGAGCACATCTATTCTACCCCAGTATACTGCTAAACACATCTATACTGCCCCAGTATACAGCTGAACCTGTGGCGGCCGGCCAGTAGAGGGCGCTGGGGCGCCACCCCCTTCAAATATCAAGAGATTAAAATTTACTGAAACGTCTTAAATATAATTTAATCGTATAATGCAAATAATTATGAAATAAACATGTTTTTTTCATTCTGTAAGCGCCTGTCAGCCCCTAAATATCGGTTCCAAATGGTATTTGGTTGATTTCTCTGCATACATATACTTCCTGGGTGAGGGACGCCGGCCAAAGCCAAATGGTACCATGTAAGGTCTCAAAGTTTTGGTGAGCACATGACCCGAGGCTGCTGTTTCATTGGTGTCTTCAGATTTCCTTACGGGGGCAGTTCTGTGCGCCTCAGACACTCCAACTTTTATTGGCAGTGAATTAGTATTGTTTTAATGTTTTTTGATCTAATGTGATTGGACAATTCTCGTGGCTGTCAATCATGGTTCACACCCACCGCAACGCTTTTTCTCGACTGTCACATGACACACCGCCTTTTCAACCAGGTAGCTGAGCGAGATGGCATGTTCAAGTGGAAGTGCGGAAACTGAACACAATTCGGTAGAGATGGCAATTTCGAATCTTTGACACAGTTTTGAAACCTTTGAAACGACCACTGTTTCGAAATGTTCCAAATATTTTCGAAACCAGATTTATTTCAGTGGTGCACAGCCTAGAGACAAAAACTTTTACTGCAGCTATTAAAATGTTTTGAAGTGAAACAAAACACATGATCATTGCCGGGCAGAGCAGGAAAATCATTAATAGTCACGTGACAAAAGTCTTGAATCAGAGTCGTAAACCTGTGTCAAACCTGGAAGTTTTGAACGTGTTCGAAACCATTCGAATCTGCGTGTCGAAATTGCCTTCTCTACAATTCGGTTCTTTCCTTACAAAAACAGCCTTTCTCACGGCGTTCACTGGAGGAACAAAAGAAAGTAAAGGAGTTTGGCCCGGATCGACCCGATTTAAAGATTCAGCAGCAGGAAAGTGGTCATGGACAAGCTTACGCCCGAAGCTTCTCCCGCACTTGTAACCACAAACGGAGTTGGCTTGCTGGATGTGGCGTTAGCAGTGCCTTTTATTGCTTTCCCTGTTTGTTATTCCAATTTGGCAGATTCCACAAAAAGTGTGACCGATTGACAACTTTTGTTTTTGAACCAATATAAAATATTCCATCTCTGCAAGCATGCGCGAGTGGACGTTTACTTCCTGCCCTTACAGAATTTTCACCAAATCGCCTCTATGTCCCTCATCGAAAAGGTAAAAATTTCCGTTTACGGTAATAACGTTAGCAACAACCTGTAATCTTAGTACAGCACTGCAGTGAATGAGATTTGGCGGATGCTGGCAGGGTGTTTAAACCCTTTTGTGCAGATGAGTCCGCCAGTGGACACGGAGCTGCATATTTATGCACGCAGTTACAATATTCTATCACTACACGGGACACCCGAATCAGTTATTGAATTTTCAGAAGCAAGCCGAGTTCGGACTCGGTTCATTAAATGGACGAATTCACTCCGATCCCTCGATGGATCAAGCCAACCTTGGTTTGACTTAAAGGGGTTGACACATCCATACAACAGAGTGACCCAAAGAAAGTATCCCTACTTCCTCTCAGAACTCCAAGGTGGATGAGGAACTTTGAAATGAGTGGGCAGGATTGATTCATTATCCAGTGTATGAATTTTATTGCCACAAAATAATCCCGGGTAAAAACTTTGCATTTCAAGTCACTGTTCAAGAGTAGATATACAAGCTTTAACAAAGCCCTGCTTATTGAGGATTAGTGGGTTGGTCACTGGTGTGCATTCCCTTTTCTCTGTTCATCGTGCCAAGAAATCTTGTCACCATTTGAGTTTTAAATTTTATAATTTCATCCTGTTAAGTACTGTGTGACCTGTTGGTCACATTTTCTGTGAAATCTGTCATATATGTATATAAATATGTAATTTACCACAGCTGTAAGGTGCTGGAAAAGCATGAAAATGCACCTTGAAAATCCTTGAGAAGTGCCTTGAATTTCACTTTGGAAAAGGTGTACAAATCCTGGAGACAGCATTACAGTGCTGTGTTTTTAGATTTGAGTTTTTTTTTTTTGATTGTTTGTTTTTCTGTTTAACTATGTACAACTTATTGTTTGCATCTTTACAAAACATCAAAATCCCAGTTAGTTGGTGGAATATCTTTAACATGACCGCTTTTACAATCAATCTGTTGGTAATGTAAGGACAGATACAGTGATCTGTAAGTAATGTAAGGACAGGTACAGTGATCTGTAAGTAATGTAAGGACAGGTACAGTGATCTGTGGACATAAAGGATACATCCTCAATTCATAATAAAAAAGGGTACAAACCCTGATATAATCTATAGGCTACATTTTCCTTCTTAATCACTGATTGTGTCGACATCAAAGCAGCTGTCAGGTGTGCTGCGCCAAGGTAAATTGCGCCCCTCCCAGAATTTTTTGCACCGGCCGCCACTGAGCTGAACACTTCTGTACTGCTTCAGTTTACATCCCTCTTGTATAAGGAATGAGAGACAGCAAACGATGGAGGTAAAGAGTGCAGAAAGGAGGAAGAGATGGAGGGAAAAGGGGAAGGAGCTAGGGGAGCAGAAAGAGGAGGAAGAAGATAGACCCAGAGAGGCATCGAGAAAGACAGCACATGCTAGCACTGGAGAGAGAGACAGGATTTGAATTTAAAAGGGGGATAAGAAGAAAGAGAAGGAGTGGAGGAAGTGACAAAAGTTCAGGGGCAAAAAAGAGGTGGGGAGGAGGGGAGAAGAAAGAGTGCAGAGAGAGAAGGAAAGAAAGGCAGAGAAGCAACGAGAGAGAGAGAGAGAGAGAGAGAGAGAGAGAGAGAATGAAGCTCAGGGAGAGTCGGCTGTGGTCTCCACAGTGTCAGAATCCCGTCACGTGTGAAAGCTTTCCCAACTTCCTTCCCTGACGAGCAGCGGGGAAAGTTTGACAGATCAGAACGACAGCGAGCCGCCTCCCGCTCTTTGGCACGCAACGCGCGTCTGGCACGCGGAGACTGCCTGTCAAACGCCTATGACTCCATAGAGCAGCAAGGGACCCTATGGAGCAGCAGATGGGCCATTAAGGTAGTATTAATGTACACGCCATCAGCTTCCTCCGCTGACTGGGACCTGCTCTTTAGAACTCTGAGCAGCTGCTGCCATTTACGGCGACAGCCCCCTGCTAACTTTCGCCAACTGGCACTGGCTGACTCTTTGTACCTGAGACTTTTAGCCTCCCACCACCCACACACCCCCCATTTAAAACATTTGCTTTTTTCCAAGCCTGTCTTCCAGAAAAATCCACAAATGCTCCCATTCACACACACAGACAACCTTTTACTGTATCCATAGTTACATAAATATGTGCACACCTTTATTTTCTGAGTCACAATTCTCACACAAATACATTCACAGGCACGCACCCACCCACACACACACACACACACACACACACACGACTCCAGGAATATCCACGCATTCAGTAACACGCAGACACAAAGACATAGTCACACCATTAACACAGACAAATTTTTTTCCAATACATAATCACGCTTACACACACACACACACACACTACACCCATGCGCACTACACCCATGCGCACGCATTTTCATGCTCTAACATACTTGCAGATGCAAACAAGGACACACACACACAAACACATATGGCTGCATACATGCATATACACTAAAGGGTATGGGGTTCCTGTGCCGGTCCTTATGCACATTAATGTCAGATTTTAATTGAGAGGAAATTGGCAGTAAGTAGAATGAATTTTTTTTTTAAACCCACCCATTAGAAAAGTGTTGCAATCAGCGATAGCCCATCTGGGTAAATGGACAGAAATGGGATACATTTTGATACTATTATTCAAATCACACTGATACAGTTCTTTTAAGCCAATTATTATTTCATCTTCCCACTCCCTCAATGCACCACAATACACTTCTTTCACATTGTGCAATTGCTCCCCACTCCAGCATAAAAGCTGAGGTACCATGCCAACCTAGAGCATAATGTAAGCTAACCTTCGAAAAGCTCTCCATTCTCAGCCACAATGCAGACATGTCCAGAACTCAATTACAGGCAAGAAAAACAAATCAATTTTCACTTTAATGGGAAAATGATCATCAAATCAATAAATGAATAAATGAATTTTAACCAGAGAAATGTGCAAATGGGGAAAATAAGAATAACGGTAATAACTATATTCAAGTATGTTTGGGAAATTGTGGGGTTTTTTTTTTTTTTAAATCCAGCCATAAAATTATCTGATTAAATTTTGTCTCGTAAAAGATAGCGCTCATAAGCAAAGCGGCCAGAACATTTAAATATGCAGATGTTGTGAAACTGCTCAGCAAGCTCATAAAACCCAGTGTGGTGTGGAGAGACTGAGGCTCTGTTCTCCTGTCTCTGAGCTCCCCTCTCTACTTTCATTCCGAGTGCCATTCACTGTCTCCAGATACATCACCTTAATTCAATCACTTGATAAGATCTGATCTGATTGGTAGCCGGAGGTGGAGGGGCTGGTTCCCGGAGCTCAAGGGGTGAAAGGTCACCGAGCAAAGGCGACTTGGCCTCCGGTGAATACCTACCACAGCGAGGAAGCGGATAGCGCTGAGCTCATATCATGGGTTTGCACGGTGGGGGGCTCCACTGAGCCGTCCGTAGGGGGATCATCCAATAGCTGCTTATCGAGAGCGAGAGGATGCCTTTCTTCCAGCCAGCGCCCCAGGTCCACCGGAATACTGCCTCGCCACTCAATCCGCCCCGTCACCTTTCACCTTCACGCTCTCAGTTATAGCCGGCTGTGTTTCGCCTCTCACCAGAACAGCCCCCTTTTTTACCAAGAGGAGGCAAACAAGTCAGGGGGCTCGGATTTGCTGGGGAACCCTATAACCCCCTATTTCAGATATTGCGCACCTACCCCAGACTCGCTTTCTCACGCATCACCTTTCAGAAGAGAATCAAAGGCTGAAAAGGCAGGGAGATGTGATTGATGAAAGAGGAGAGGGGAGAAATAAGAAGAAAACAGGGATCATGAACACCCCGTGCCCCTCTTTCGGGTGCAGGGAAGTAGAGATGGAGGGTGCAGTTCGCCCGGCCGGGCCCCCCGTACGTTTAGCCTCAGATGTGGCGGGTTTGCGAGGCCCCCTCTCCTCGAAGTTGTACGCGGCATCAGACACCGGCGCTGCCCTGCTTTCCACCCGAGCGGCCCACAGCTCGGATGTCACCGTGCTAATAAAGCACGCCGCCCTGATTGAGGAGATACGCCGCTCCGGTCTCATGCGGCGAGCTAAATAAGGACTCTCGCAACAATGTGTCACTGTTCCCATCAAGCACACAGGTGTCGACGCACAGGCTGCTATCATACCAATGCCCCTGAACAGGTCGCCACATTTAGTGATGCTGTTTTTCTTAACGGTACAACGACAGTCGTTTACACACAGGCTCAGACAGGAATGTATAATATGTTATACATCGTACACTTACTGCATAAAACTTGAAACTAATTCAGAAATGATAAAGATGTCTGCCAATCACATTGATAGTGTCTTAATATGAACAGATACGTAGAATAAAGAACATGTAACTGAAATCATTCCCATGTAAACATGTTAGCTCATTGCACGCATGATGAATCCAGCTAAAATAAGTACCACCAAAGTGCATTTAAAGGACATTTCAGTGTATGCACTAATTATATTCAGTCATTAAGAATGGCAATTGCAGGTTAGGCAATCTTAACACTGGCGCCAAAATAAAATGTGCAGTTTCCACAAAAACAGTTGTTCCTTTCTTCAATCTTTCTCATCAAAGAGGATAACCGCAGTCGCTGAGTATTCAGTAAGCTGGCACCCACAGGCCAATGGCTCAAGCAGCCGAAAAAGGGTACTCGAGGATACGCCATCCGGTTATGAAACTGTACGGCATTTTTATGTGCAAGGGGCGAGCAATTGCATTGACATGCAAATAGATCTGGAGTCCCCCTGATGCCATCCTGTTAGTCTGTTGGCATGATCGTCGTGCTAGGACAGGCAAGCCAGTTTAAGGGAAGAAAACAGGAGGACCAGAGCTAAGCACTAAGCAGCATGTTTGTGTGGGTGTTGCTGCAAATAGGTGCTTTTTTCCACTCAGCCATGTGCTGGAAGAATGGAGGCATTAAGGAGCCTGTAAAGTCGTACTGTTATTCCTCCCCGACAAGACGATTATCGTCAAAGAAAATATTTATCGCTGATTTTCAGCACAGTAAAGAGGAGTGCCCATAATCCCATTATCGTCCATGTTGCTATTCAGATCTATCGGTTTGCCCTTAAAAGAATATGTTTACTTCATGGGCCAAAACTGAAAAAAATGCAAAACAAACATAAAGACAATGTAATCATTATTGTGAAGAACGACAGAGGCCAGCTATGAAATAAGGGAAGTTAGCACTAATTAGCATTCGTTCCAGTGACCAGAGGAGCTTCTGGAACAGTGTCTGCTGACGCAAATTGGAGCCCCATTTTTCTTCCTCCTCCGCACGCGCTCACAGGGGAAGAATAATGTTCAACGATAGCCGACTGCGGCTTGCCGCACTCGCTAATAACATGCAAAAGGGATGGGCTTGCAAGCCGTACAAAAAAGAGAAGGCAGGCCTCAACACAACAGAAGCCTGTACTCGGAGGGCACAATACACATTGCACATCCCCTTCAGGACAATTCATAGAACTCAACTACTATGTGTTCTGTTTCAGCGGAAAAGGAGGAATGGTTTCACAGAGAAATATACATTTCAGAACGTGGGTTTTGTTTGTTTTTTTTGTTCTGCAAATAACTAGGCGAATAAACATACACACGCACACATACGCAAACAAGAAAACCCACTGAAGCAGAAACGGTATGAAATTCCGTCATCCGAGCATGACATCTCCGAATTCAGACTTAATGAGAGCTTTGGCAGCTCCTGTCGAAGGCAGGCGCTGATTAACAAAACACTTCAGAGTACAAGGCACAGCGGTGCTCAAAGAAAACAGCGATGATCTCCACTTAATCGCAGAAAAGCCCAGAGCATCTGCCAGCGAAGGGCAGGAGCCACAGTGCGCGCGCTCGCTCCGATAGGCTGTCATCTCCTGAGAGCCCTGGCCATATGCTCAGCTCCAGCGCTAACACCAGAGAAGTTCATTTCCTGACAAAATACTGGGATGAATATGACATTCAAACAAGTGTGCTCGCTCAGGTTGAACAGTCGCTCGCAGGCGGACTCTCCAGACCGCACGTGTCACATTTGTGTGTCGTCGAAAAATCCAGAAAAAGTTTGTCAGTGGCGGATGAATGCAGCTGCCGACGTAAAAAACAAATGTGCAAATATACTGCAAACCAACACCCTAAAATATACAAAAAATTGGCAATCAATCGCAAATGCAAAAATTTTATACAGCCAGACAAACACACCCATGTGCCAAATCACACACACACACACACGCACACACACACACAGGCACACACATCCAAATGCAAGCAAATAAATGAGCTTCTGGGATAATATCATTGTAAATATAATGAAAAACACTTAAGGGCTCGGGAGAACAAGAACTCGGGAGTGCGCCTCTCTCGCCATACATTCTCGCTTTCAAAGCCATTGTCCAGAGCAAGATTAACTTTCCGTGCTCCTCACACGGATACACACATTCCCCCATAGCGCAGCACTGAAATAACCTCACTCAAACAGTTTAATAGGGGTGCTGTATAATACCCCTCTGTTGCAGGTGAAATGCCAGAGCAGCTGTGGACAAAGGGATCGCAGGTGCAAGCAAAATCGCTACCTCAGGGCAACACCTTATCAGCCTGGAGATAAAGGCGATTGCGTTTCTGAATCCTCACTGGCCAGCACTCCCGCCTCCCTCAGGAAACGCTCCACAGGCTCAGGGCATCTCACACATAGCATCTCACAACAGTATACAGTATCACACACTGAGCCCATATAAGCACCGGCAGACCAGACTCTGGAGGAAAGGCTGCCACATGCACTATTGCCTTGAGCTTGAGGCATGTGGAGGCCCATAGTTTGGTGAGGTCAAGTAGACAAGAGCCCACTAACTACCCCTGATCATGTGGACTGGACTTTTGGCTATCAGGACCATTGTCAGCGCTTTTGGGTCCACTTATCCACTGGTCCAGTTTAAGGCTTTCTGAGAAAACTATATGTTCTTTCATGGGAACGGAAATGGTCAGGCCTTCATTTCAGGTAAAAAAAAAAAGCACACTGGGACAGCTTCCTTCCTCCTGAAAAGCCATTACCTTTTTATTTTGTCAGTCAGGAAAAGCACAGCAGCACTGCTAGGAAATTACCTGCATCACACATCTGATAAGACTAGCCCTGATGAGGCAGATGCAAGCACACCATAGATCCCAATGTGGATTGCAGATTTTAAATGGGGCTAATTAACACTTGAATGCCCCTCAAGGAGGTAAAAACAGCAGGCTGGGCAGGTCAAATAATTTCCAATATCTCATCGAAAATATTGAAATATATTTTCCCATATTCATTTCTGGAAAACTTGTAATTAGTCTTCACGCATCCCTGAAGTGACTCACCCACTTTGAGCCTCACAGCCCCATGTTGTAATGGTTATAGGCAATGGAAGCACAAGAAGTGCCTTTAGGTGAAAGGCTGTAGGTTAGCTGGGTAGTGTAATACACAGAACTTTTTGTCCTTATATTGTCTGTTTTTTAACAATAAATCGTGTCAAGTGTCCCAAAAATGATTTTGTCACAGAGTTCTTCTGAATGCTGCTAATTGAAATATAATACCATACTGTAATTAACGAACGAGCTAATGCAAGGCCATATAAAAATAATTAGTCGGTTAGCATATCTCAATTTTCAGGGGAAGGCAGTAGTTTTTTTTTTTTCTTTTCTTTTTTTATGATATTATAATGAGAGTTTGTGATCCGAATAGGGCAACAAATCCAATTCAGAAGTACATGTACTAACATGAAGATTGTATTAATATCAAATCTGCATAACCAATAAGTGGCCCAGTGTTTGAAAGCCAAACAGACTGTCAACTGCGCAGACAGCATTTATCTAACTTTTTTCATGATTCTTTCGAAATAAACATTTTTTAAAAAATGGAGGTGGAAGGGTTTTTCTGGGGAAAGCGGGGATGCGAACTAGAGGTGCAGATATTCACTGTTTTCCCATATGAAATATTTGTCCCATTGCTTGAAAGAATAGGCCTATATAAATAACAGCTATATGCTTTTTTCTTGTGGTTCATTCTAAAAGTAGCACTTCAGAGTCAAAACGGACTTCATTAGGCTGTTGTTCACTGTACTGTGTAATTAATCTGTTTTGAAAAGCTTCATAATGTTGACCACCAAATTCTAAATCAACTTTAGAATGCCGGAGCTTTTTTTGAGTGTGTACGTGTGTATTTGTTTTATTTAAACCCAGTATGTCTGTGTATTTCTGCACAATTGCAGACAAAGATTAGGCTGTACTAATATTATTAGTATCATACTTTTTTAGAATTGAGTCCAGTGGTGGCTGCATAGGATTGTTTCCGGCTCTTGTGATCCAAACATGTCCAGTAACTCCAGAGCCTCACTGCCTCAAGTCCAAATTCCAAAAGTAAAAATCTATCGAGAAGAGATATAATTTCCAAATTCACAACAAGTGTTTATCTGGCGCTTGACTCATGGTCACAATAGTATTAACGCAGCAGTATTGCAGCAATCAAGCAGCACCAAAAATAACATTCATTTAACCACAATAACAAAAATTTCAGCTATTGCACTGTTTCTCCGGCTCTATAATAACAAATAATTTAAGTCCTTAAAAAAAAGATTTCATAATGTCTCTACACTTGCTTAGTGCTCAGTACTCCATTGCTATGTCACTTTCATACCAACAACTGCTGTAAATACGTCAAAGAAGTGGTTGGTTTGGAAGTATTTTCAGAATAATTATAATTATTTAAATAATTATAAGCCTATTCGATCATTGTTTTATGCCTTTTATTGCATAAATACTGCTTGTATTTCTGTTTACTGACAAGCAACATTGATTCATTAAATTTGATGCATTAAACAAGGTATCTCATTTAATGCAATCAATCACTTTATTCAAATTGTAGATTTCTTCAGAGAATTTTCCACTTATTTGCAGTGATGACATCATGTAGCCCACAAAATAGCACATGTAGCTAGGTAAATGAATTACTCCATTAAGCACCGATGTTTCACAGGGTTCGACACAAAGACGTGTCCATTTTAAATGTAAAAAATGCGTAAACTGGAGATGGAATTCAGAGAAACTTTTGGATTAATTAATCATGTGCATAATTGTCATCCTTACAATATCATGCAAATAATATGTTAACTTTCAATGTAGCCTATAGGTGCTCTCTAGTTCATTTCCTAATTAAAACATTCTTAATCATTATACGCTTCCGTGTTGGTCTTAGTGATTCAGTAAATAAACCATTTGATTTTTAATCAGACGAGCATCTGGAGATCCATCATGCAGAAAAGTTGAGAGGCCTGATGGTGCACTCAACTGAAAATCCTTGGAAACTCAGACCTCCCTAAAATTCAGACCCCTAAAGGATCTTTTAACAAGACATTGAGGGTCGTTTGCCGGGATGAGTGGGGCAAGATTCTGAAAACATGTTGCAAAGGACTAGTAATGGATCATTACAAACTTCCCAGAGGAATGACTGCAAACAGGACCTCAGTTCTCCAAAACACTAGCCTGCATTACACTTCCCTGGTCCCTGTATGCCATGGAGAAAAATCCGACCCCTCTGATCATCACTGCACAATTCACTTTCTATGGATAAGAATCTTCATGAAAGACAAATAAGGTTCATTCTCCAATTTGCATCTTCCTGTGTTATTTGGACAAATCTGTGACAATGCAATCAGCGCCCATGGACTGACAACAAACTGACTGTAGACATGCCAACCTGGCTCACAGGAAACTGATGTGCATGTTTCCATGAAAGAAAATGGCACCTTAATGGGCAAGAGGACAGAGTTAAGAATGCTGACCTAATCTTCCAGTTTACCAGATAACTCCAGCTGAATCGCAGCAAACAATAAAAATATATATTACAGGATTGTTGTGACAAAAAATTCTGATGATTTTGCCAGCACATTTCCCTACAAATCCTGAGGACAACAGTGAAAAATGTCATGGCCCAGCTCATGACTGGAATAAATACTCGGCCTGATGGCAGTATTTTTACTTTTCAACCAGTGAACTTTCAACCTCTGCCAAGGGATTAGTGGCACGACCCATTTATACTATTTGAGGTGGGTAAATCAGGATAAAGGGAGAGGAATTAAATGACCACACAGATTTGTGCATATGAACTTGTGTGACAACTCACATTGTTATACGAGAGGATATGTTTGAGCGATGAAAGCGCCCTTTTTTAAACTTAATGATAGCGCAAGCTTTAATAACCTCGGAACCACAGTTGGTTTTAAAGGACAAATTCAGGGATTACTTAAATAAAGCCATGAACCCGCTAGGGTTCCCTATATCTGTTAATAACTTGCTGTGTGAAACTAAACGAGGGAAATACAACTTATCTCTCCCATTGAAAGGTTGTTTTCAAGCAATCCTCCATGACACCTTGATGTTTTGCTATGTTAAGCCTGTGTTGCATGGTGGTTAGTAAAGTAAATAAATCCACCCATCAGCCTTGATGGGCAAAGAGGAAGAGAGTCATGCAACAAAGGGTTAAATGTGAGTATGTGTCATACATACATAGTTTCAGTACACCGCATAAACATCTTCAGTTCAGTCCTGCCTTGTATTCTAATTCTACTCTACAGTCATATGCCCATGAATATAGATTCTGGACCCAGTGAAAAAAATTTTTTCTGCCTCTCCCAACCAATTGTCATTTTTGTGGGCCCCAGAAGCACCAAGTCACAACCATTCACATACCCTCCACAGCCCAGCGAATGCCTCTGATGTACCTGATTTTCCTTGAAGTCCATTTTCCTGAAGTTGTAGCCCAACTGAGCATAAAAGTTGTTGCCAAAACTGAAGGCCTCTCCAGAAGTTGTCCAGATGAAAGTGTGTCGGCTCCCACATGCAGCGCCGATGACCTCCATCGCCCTCTTCCCATCGAGGTCATATCGCCCTGGGGGCAGGAACACCTCCACAGGTCTATCTTTCATGTTCTTCTCACCATACCCCAGCCTGTAATGGTCAAACTCCATGAAACATCAAGAAGCTCAAAATGCTCTCATTACAGAAATCATGTCACTGGGGTTTCATGAGAAGCAATATCTTTTAAGGATCAAATAATATTTCAAGTGTGGTTTCCTTCATCGAACCATCAAACTGTTTCAGTAAGAAAATATTTGTGCGAAAATGTGATCATTTATAACTGTGCTGTGTTATGGTTGTGTAATTATGACTAATTCAGACTAAAATTCATTCCATTTTTGGGTTTCTATTCCTCTGGGGGCTCTCAGCAGTTGCAGGGGGGAAACAGGAAAACACACAAAAATTCTCAATGGTGGTAATAAATAAAAATGTATTTATGGATTTGCTTTTTTTTCATAAATATACTTAGCCCCATGCAAATATGTAGTTGCTTTGCTTTTTTGTTTGATGACAAAGATGAATGCACAGTGATAATCTGATAATCGGCCAATATCAATTTAAATAACATCTCATATGCTCCCTTAAAATTCTCAGTCCACAGATTGCGGGAGGAGGATGGGAATATTTCTGTTTGTGGAGATGGAAGTTGATTTTGAGGAGACTTATGGGAAATTGGAGCTGCCCACTTTATTGTTGCAGGACAGTTTGGAAAATTTTACTGATCTCCTCACGATGACAGGTCTGTAAGCAGTACCGCCTACTTTACGGACTTCGATAAGATGTAAAAGAAAAGTGATTTTAAAATGAATTCAGTTTTACACATTGTCACAAAATGCTTTGAAATGATGGTATTTGATTGCACACAATAGAAACAGTCCACAGCATAAACTTTTTCATACCAAGTCCAACAAGCAGTGTGTTTTTAGTTCTGGGATAGAACGTTGGTTTCGGTCTTAAAAACCACTTACGAGAGTAATATTTTGATAAATGTGTCACATATTTAATTGCAATTTAGCAAAACGATTTAGACATTCAGTTATTGGTTGTTTCCATGTTCTGAGATATCATCTGGAGCTTAAAAAGAAATAATAATAATAATTCCTAACCACAACAATGAACTCAAAATACAATTCTCTATAATACCGACGTGTCTGGTTGTTTTGCACTAAAGCAAGACCTTGACCAACAATTTTCTATTATTTCCAGCAAGTGGGAACAAAAGGTCCCTGCAAGGCTGCTCTTGAGAGCACATATTGATTATAACGATACCTTAGTACTGACAAGACCATAGAGAGGTCAGCATCATTTTCAGCCGAGAGTTTACGAGCTTTAAAAAATTCAGACACATTTTTTTCTTTTTCTTTCTCTGTGAGTCCTTGTAAACAGAGAGTGCATTTCCCATCTGAGAGAACATTGTGTAACTGTACTCTCACCCCTTGCTCTCCAAGTGGGTGTCTAGAACCGAATGACCCCTGACTAGCATTTGTGCTAACCCTCCGGAGTGCTTTAATCCGCTTAGACAGGTCAAAGGACCAAGGCAAGAAAGCAGCACTTTCAGAGAATGGTGCAGCTCTCACCCAAGGTAGCCATAGGCCTATGAATTGCTTCCCCTGGCCATTAGCCACCGCTATCGTGTCATTATACCGCATGCTGCACAAAACCCATTCTCCACGTACGCCCCCTGCACACAAAATCAGGTGAAAGCACTACTGGTGAAGTGTTTACCCTGATTACTCTGGCCACTATTGCACGCTGAAAAGAACTTTTCTCAGCTTGTAAACAAGAAGAATCTAGAGGTTTAAAAAAGGTTTGATGATACCAGATTCTGCATGGCTATATCAGTCATGGCACTATGTGAAGCAAATATACGAAGGGGGGGATGGGGAGTGGGCAGTGAGCTTGAAGATTTGCCTGTGAATACCAAGTCTCATCATTTCTTTCTGTTTTGCTCACATACAGTACAATAGTCTACGCAAATGCTATTACTTGCAGAATAAAAATCATATGATGATATTTTTAGTCCATAGTAATCTTACCTTTTGAGTTTCTTTACATAATTCAGTTTGTGACCGTCGTCACTACAATTGAGCTGCTCCCCAATACAGCATGGTGCTGGAGATGAAGCCATTTTACATTCGCAAGTAGGCATGTGCTACAGTGATAAACTAAAGCAATGTGATCATGAAACCATGGCTGTGACTACATATACAGAATAACAGTGGTCTTCATGTCGTTCTTGGGGAACCACTGTGTATGCTGGTTTTTGTTCCAACCACAATTGTAATCGCAGGATTTTAACAAGCAGATAATTTGTCTTGTTTAGAGTGGTTATTTGCCCTCTTAACTCACAAGTTAACAGGAATATCTGTGTAAGCCATCAAGAATAAAAAATACCATACCCACATTGCAATGTATTTGGAAATGACAGCATAAAATGAGAGAAAACAATGTATCCAATCAAATTACAAAGTAGTTGGCTCCCAAATGGTAAAAACTTATTGGCACATCATGACAAATTTATTCGACAAGCAAATGGTAAAGAGTCAAACCAGTTTTGTGTTATGTCAATATAATTAAAGCCACCTGAAGTTTTTTGAAAGAACTTGCAACAGTCTAGCAGCCTAATTTGATGTTCACTGATTTCCTCTGCGTCAAATTTGATCTGTTTGAAATATCACTTCAAATTTCTTAAGTATGGAAATAAACACACTATCTTCTAAGGCCATGATCCTCAAATCACACCCTACAAGGTCCGAGAACTGCTGGTTTTCCATCCTCCCTTTACCTGGGAGTCAGGTGTTAACACAGTCTGACCAATCAGAGGCACTAACTGTTCATTTACTTGCCTGAGATAACAGAAAACCTGGTCTGGATTTGGATTCGAGATCCAGATTTGAGGACCCCTGTTCTAGGGTGTTGTCAGGTCTCGCCTTTTGCAGTCCAGCACACCGGCCAATTAAGGCCAGGGGCGAATACTACAAAGCTGGCGTTGTGATTAAGCCTGACTTCAGCACTTAGAAAAACCAGGAACTTCTTTAAATCTGGAACATGGACTAAAGTAAAAGGAGCAGCTCCGGGTTTTACTTTAGCTTAAAGTCAGGCTTAGTCACAAAGCCAGCTTCGTAGCCCACCCCCAGGAGCACAGCCGTACTCATCAGCTAACTGGAATGAAATGTTCCTCATTACCGCTTCGTGATAGCAGTATGTATAAATGCCACAGCCCTGCATTGTTCCTTCCTTGTTTGTATTACTAATAGTTTGTTTGGAACCTTGTTTTCCTGTTTTGTTTATGTATGCCTCCCCCTTGCACGGTCGGCGTAATAAAACCGATGACTAAACCCATCCTTTCATTTGAGTCTAGTCCACATTTTCCAGGCCTCCATGCCAACCCTTATCGGTGTTTTATTCTTCACAGCATGTATGGATGTTTCTGTGTAACATTTAGCTAAAGAGAGTAATTAATAACTCTAAACATGAAAAACACCTCATTAAGACATTAGCAGCTTATTAAAATCCTGTGATTTCAATTGTGTTGCAACAAAAACTAGCATACACAGTGGGTCCCTAGGAACGACATTGAAGTCCGCAGTATAAGACCAAAGAATTGCTCACATCAGGTACCACTCTTTCTTACAAGTAGAAATGTAAACAGAAATTTGACACTTTGAAAAATGGGAACCAAAATTGACACCAAAATATGCCAAATTTATATTTTAGATATATACCATCAATTATAATATGCTCTTTCCAATTATGCAATTTGTTTTATGGTAGACCAGGTCATACCTTGGCAATTCACAATTGAAATATGGCTCCAATATGTTTTTTTTTATCTGTCCATTTTTATGGGCTTATAAAAAAAAGTTCAAATTCCTTGGCAAGTGTAACTTTTGGCACTGATTTTTGGAAATCTGAGACATATTATTCTAGAAACCCAATCTCACAGATTCCAAATATCTATCCTTGATTGTTCAAAAGTTCTGACTTATTGAAGATGGTATATTGTATTGTAACACTCATTTATGCACAAAATTGGGGGCTATGCCCCCTTTCTGAAGTCTCAATATCTCAAAAACTTATAGGATATGGGTCTAAAATTTTGAATATAACCTATTTGATACAAGAACATTATGTAAACTTAAGCAAATCTGAGGTGGTCAGTCAGGAATTTGAGATAGAATTACCCATATTCAAGTGACTGTAAAGCAGCAATATAATGCTTTCTCCATGTTTCACCAATAACAACAACTACACCAAAATTAAGCATTTTCTATCAAAAGTGGTAACCAATTGTTTTTGTCAGCCACATTAGACAACATGTGCATGAAGACCTGGGTTTGTAAGTAATATAAGAGGCATAAAAATCCCACACTCCAATTCATGTTCCTCACTGGCATTTGAAAAATAGTTCATTAATTTTTAATTAAAAAAAAAATCAATCACATTGAGACATATTTGAAACAGTGCCATTTTTGGCATGATTGCCAATATGGTAACCAAACCAAAGGGGGTTCGTCTGAAAAAATTAATATAAAATCTGAAAAGAATCTGAAATGTGACTGATTTTGACATATTTTTGAATATAGGTAGTCAGCAACTACAGTTGTACATTTACCTCCAGAAAAGTATCATTTTATCCATAGCTGCTCTTCCACATCAGGAAAAAAAAAAAATCAGCAACCTGAATGCACGCAGCATTTTTTTGTTTTTACATTTTTAATGCATACATTGTTGAAACTAAATATCAGAAACTGTACTTTGGATGAAACCGACTACTTAGTGATAAATATGCCCTTCTCAAGTTTTATAAAAGCTTTGAACCATAGTCCTAGCCTTTATAATGTTTGAGATACAGGGCTTTCTATGATTGTCATTAAAAAACTGGTGAAAATGGGGTTTTTCAATGTTTTTGAAAAACTGCTCAATAAAGGTTAGAAATTTCAACATACTCTATTTCTGAAGATATTTTCTGAACATGGATATTCTCCAGATAGGCGTCGGTTCTTCTTCATCTGTTGTTGCTCATCAACTAAAAATCTCGAAATTTAAAATTTGAATTTCAATTCTTGATTTTCTGTCATTTTGTGCACAAAACTTGATGAAAATAAATGTGAGCAACTGGAGTTTGAATAAAAGTTTTGTCTAAAAGATACAGCTCTCTAGTTTCATTAAAGCCTTGAACCATATATACTGAAAAGGCTATCATTATAAATCATCAATTTATCCGGTGATTTATTGAGCAAAATAATGAACCTGATAAATATCCTGCTTAAAGGAGGAGACAGCATCTCGGCAAAGTATATTTCAGTGGAAAGTTGAATTCTTGAAGTGTCTAAAACACAGAGTTGTATACATTTTAATTCGGTAATGATCAAGTGCGACGCTTTTTTAAACCAGCGAGTCTTCAAATTCGCTTCAATACCAGAGGGCAAACATTTTTACTTGGGGAATCTTATGATTTTGAATTTGGTCTTCAGAAACCTCACCTTTAAAAATGCTTAATAACCTTAACCTCTCGCTGTTTACATCTCCAGATTAGCCACAGTTATTCAGACTAATTGGTAAAAACAGAGGACAGTCTAATTTACTTTTGATAGCATTGTTATGCATTGCACCACAAAATTATGAGGCGTCTTCTACACATGAATGACGACATAAAATATAAATATTTCTTCATAATTTCAGCGCTTGTTAAGAAGCAGAGATATGCGGAAATTAGTCTGCGAGGCTGTGGGAATCCATTCTTTTTTTTTTATTTTGTCACGGCTAAAAGGCGCCGTAAGGTTGCACAGCTGTGTGGCAATCCCAAGGACGGCGAAAATAAAAGTCAGCAAAAGTTTTGGATTTACAATGCTTTATCAATTATATAAATGTAGGCAATGGCCATTCACCTTTCATTACCATTTCTAATTATAGGTCATGCATCGGTCTCGGTTGCTCAGTCAATAAATTTATGGATTGTCAATTAGGCGAGCTTAAAAACAGCTTGCTGGCAGCCAAGCCGTAAAGGGAGAGCTTACTGGAGGCCATTTGAACTACTCCATGGCCCTGACGAAAGGAAAGAGAACAACTGACGTCACATAAGAGAATAACTGACGCACAAGCACCGCAACACTGGCATTTGATTGGATAATGCGTTCCAAATGCACACTCACCCACTGTATAGGGCACTGTGTAGTGAATGTTCTACATTGAAAACAATATAGACAGTGAATGAGCGAGTGGAAAAGTGTGCATTCTGAACGCAGCCTTAGATTCCCCAAGTAAAAATGTTTGTCCCCTGGTATTGACGCCGATTTGTAGACTTTCTGGTTCAAAAATGCGTTGCACTAATACGTTTTAGACACTTCAAGAATTCTACTTTCCGCTAGAATTTACTTTGCCGAGGTGCTGTCTCCTCCTTTAAGAACGTGCATGTCTGAGAAAGGAATCTGATATAAAACCGTTTTGGTGACAAGATCAAATAAATATGTCACTTTGTCAGTCTTGCTCAATAATCCAACATCTAATTCAGTATTTATCCTATTTTACATAATATGGCATGACACTTACTGTCCACTGCTTCCATTTCCCCAAGTGAAGATCCTGTTGTCAACTGTAGAAGAGAAACAAAAAGTAAATTGCAATACTTGCTGTAATGGTTAAAATAATGTTTTATTAAGCGACCTTCCTCCTAAACTGTGATTCTTCGTTCATAACCTTCAATAAAAGAACCTCACTAATTCCATGACTCCTTGAAAAATTATCAGAATAAATACATGTATTTTTACCCTAAAATATTCAGAAATAAATGCAATGTAATCACTTCTAGTACAAAAACAGGTTTTGGACTAAATTTAATTAACTCTATGCCCGCAAATGATGTTGAACCCTCTGTAAGCACTACAGTACATCAGCTCGTTAGGCAGATACGCAATTATGTAGTGATGAAGTGATGAAACCTGTTGAATGTCACAGTTGTAGTGAAGACAATACTGAGGGACAGAAATTAAGCGCTATGCCACACTTATACAGGGAACAGGGTATCAGTGTCTGGCAGCTAGTAATTTGTAACCTGGACAAAAAACATCACCGCTAAAAAATGATAGGCCACAACAGGCACCCTTACTACGCTTTACTGAGCGTAAGACATCATCACGCTGTGAGGCATCCGTGGCAGAAGAATTACACACCAACATCATGTTGGTGGCTCTGGATTGGTGACCATCTGAGTGATTTGTAATAAAAGTCTACAGAGCATTACTGAGTGCTTATGAAGTTTTTGAGAAACAATTCTCTTTGACAGGCCATTGAGAGTGTCACTGAAATATTGTACCTAAGAGGTAGGCATCCATGCCCTCGGACAAGATGAAAGAATCACATTACAGAGGCCCTTGTGTCCAGACAAGCAAGAGAAAGGAATCACCTCAGATTAGAGGGGGCTCTGCAGAGGACTCCGGTCCAATTAACCAGGGTAGGTGTCTGCGCACCAAACGTCATTAAACAAAAAAGAAGGAAAAAAGCGGACCACAGGCACATTAAACCGCAGGAGCCAAACGTAACGGTGCAGTAATGGAGCAATGCATCTTTCTTTCGGCCCAACGGGAGGCAGACGGGCGGAAATCGAGGGTGTTTCAGACCAGCACTCCCCCTCTCCCATTCGGGGATCCGGGCCAGGTGCACATGGAGCTGACCAATATGTAGCATGGCCAAAAATAAATAAATAAATAATTTTATTAATTAATTATTAATTATAAAAATATAAATACAGTACTGCGCAACAGTCTTAGGCACCCTGAACACCCTAATTTTTTATTTATTTTTTAATTTTGGTTTAAATTTGATTTTGGATTTATTTTTTATTTTTGTTTTGCATATTAGTGGTAGATAAAAAGTACATTTGAACTATCAAATTTTAATTAAAAAACCCAAAAACTTCCATAGGAACTTTGTATTTTACTAAATATGCATGGTTGATACACATGATATGCCACAATAGAGCCCTAATCTTATCATCATCAAGGCTGTCTGGGAATACATGGGAAGATGGATGCAAGTGAAAAAACAAAACAGAAGCAAGTAGAAAATGAAAATAAACATCCAACATGAAATTTAAATTAAAAAATGTATACAGAATACCGAACACTGAAATATTTTGTTGGGCCAAGTTTAGCTTTGATCATGGTGCACATTTGTCATGTTATTGTTTCGACGATCGTGTACAATGTTTCAACATTTATTTCGGACCATTCATTTCTGGCCGAGATATAGTATTATATTAGTATTATTATAGTTTGATGGGTGAGTCAAACTGCCCCATTAAGCCTTCTCCAACACATCCTAAAGACTTTCACTTAGTTAAGGTATGAAATCTGGGGCGGCCAATTCGTGATTGAAAATGACTTCTCGTGCTCGATGAACCACTCTTTCACAATTGAAGCCTGATGAATCTTGGCATTGTCATCCAAGAATATACCTCCGCCATCAGGGATTTAAAAGTGCACTGATGGTCAATGGTCATTCAGTATATTCGGGTAGCCTGCTGATTTCATTTTATTGCTGCAGAACAGAGCTGAGTCTCGACCTGACCAACTAAAGCAACCCCAGATCAACACTGCCTCCAGAGGCTGGTACAGTGGGCTCTATGCATGACAGGTGCATCACTTCATGGGCTTCCTTTCTTACCCAGATGGGCACTATCATACTGGAATAGGGTAAACGTGGACTCATTAGACCACATAACCTTTTTCCATTGCTCTTCAATCCAATCTTTATGCTACCTTGCAAATTGAAGTCATTTTTTCTCCCTAAATTATTCTCACTGATAGGTGGCTTTCTTGTGGCCATGCAGCTGTTAAGTCCCAATCCTCCAAGTTCTTTTTGCATGGTGCATGTGGAAATGCTCTTATCTTCATAATTAAACAGAGCCATGAGTTCTGCTGTTGATTTTTAAAGGCAAGTCTTCACTGAGCATTTAAGTGATCTCTGATCAGAATCAGTCCTGATTTTAACAGTTCACCACTGTTTTTTCCAGATTTTGATGATTGTTGGACATTTCGTGACCCAATTCTAGTGATTTCAGCAATCTCTGTGTCAGTTTTCTTTGCTTGATGCTGGCCAATAATTTGCCCCTCTTGAAACACAGTAACATCTTTTCAACGACCGTGAGATACATCTTCCCACATGGTTTTTTAAGAAATTAGAGGTTACACACTGAATCAGTCAGGATTAAAAGAATTATTGCCAGCTGAAACATATTCATAACTGCAATAATGATTCACTCATGAGCTCTCGAGTATTTGCTTATTTAAATCCAAATGGAGACTTTTTGGATGGAAACCGTATAAATACAGTATATATAGAAGTCTTGTATTATTTTTTAGTGTTTCAGGCACGTTTAAAACGAAAAACCATTCAGTGAATCATTTCTACACATTGAAAAAACAAATGAGGAAGTTAACCCTCTCCAGGCTAATGTTGCGAATTTGCAACAATAAATTAATTGATGGCTGATGATAAAAAATAAAGACCACATGGGAAATGGTTTGATAAAGTTACTCTTCCATCTCAGTATTGCAAAAATACAACATTAGTTCCACCTGCAGCCACTAGTGTATGAGAACTATTCTCCACGAATGAAAGATTTTTCATATCCCAATATAATAAATTGGGCTGGAGAGGGTTAAAATCTGTCACTCCCTGACCCCAAGATTAGAAAGACGGTGTCAGGGCAAGGAGTGTATAGTAGGACCCAGTTGCAGGGATGTGGAGTTTGTTAAATAATGAGTGCAGGGATGAACAAACCAATACAAAACTTTGAGAGACCATAAAGGGGAGTGCTACAAACTCAAACAGGGAAATCAGACAAAGGTTACCTGCCCAAATGCAGGAAAACAGAGGTAAAAATACTCTTAGATAACGAGATTAACTGAAAGGAAACGAGTGAGGATAATCAGGAATGCGGACAGATAAGGGAATAATTGATGCAGGCCAGGTAGCCAGGGGGAATGGACTGCCCGAGCGGAGGGGGTTTTACAAAATCTCATTAAATCAATATTTGAAGTGACTACCCTTTCCCACAAAATTAGGAACACAGTTCTGTGTCGTTATATTTTTATGAGATGATTGGACGTTTAGTTGTTCCAAGTTTATTGGAGAACTTGACACTCTTCCTCTCCAGACTCACAATCATTCTTGTGTCTGTTTCACCATGTAATCCCAGACAGCCATAAAGATGGTTCTATGGCTGTTTCGGCTCTGTGAAGACATTATCTACTTTAATAGTCTTTAATACAAATTTAATTCAAAACTTTTTTGTAATATTATTTTTGTTAACTAACATTTGGTGTCTGAAATGTGCTTATTATCTACAGCATCATAATAAACAAATAAATAAATAAATAAATAAATGAACATTGTAGACTAAATTTAACTTAAAAAAATCTTGGGTCCCAAAAACTTTTGCACACACACATAAACGCATGTACACACACACACACACACACACACACACACACACACACACAGAGGACAACCCCAAGATACAGACTGCATCATACATTTGGAATGAAACCCCCCCCCCCATTCAGTTGCACACAGAGCAACATGCAATGCAAAACACTTTCACACTGCATACAGGTGTAGCAATATAATTAGGGCCACAGTTCTAAATAAAATACATGGGTGCATGTTCATCAAGTCCCATAGCAGAAAAACCAACTTTTCACAAATTTGTCATTAATGGTATTTTTAGAAACAGTAAAAAGTGCAACCTGGACAATACTAGCTATGAAAAGCACATTTCCTTTTTACTCTTTGCTTGCTGCCAACGGCAAATAGTGATTTGACAGCGGGTGGAATCTCCTCTGCTTTGTATCTTTTGATTAATACCATACTGAAGCCATGTACAGTGTAATGACCAATCGAAGTTCACCAAACCAACTGTAAAATAATGAGCCTTCAAGAAGAAAAAATACGCTTGAGAGGGAAGCTTACGTATTCTGAAGGTCCCATTGAATATATTCAAATGAAATGAGGCCTTGGCTGATTAAATTTGCCTGAATAGAGAAAACTTGCTGCTCTCAATCTGTATTTAACTGTCACCTCGCGGCCCTAACAATGGGATGAGCCATCAGCCATTTTTGCATATGTTTTCTATAAATACATGCTCTGCCTCAATTTCGCCCTGTCGAATAGCTACACCAGAGCCCCGCGGTCTTGTGGGAGCTCGGCTCATGCCGGCCCCCAGCCAATCCCGTAGCACCTCGCTCGTCAAACAGTGTCCTCAGAAAGCAGCCAGCCCTCATATATTATAACAAGTGTTAGGTGATTTACCTAAGCTTGTCAGGAGAGAAAAATTTCAGGCAAATGCAGAGTAATAAATTGTAATACACGCTGCATATGTTTGACTCATAACCCCTGGCATTTGGAAACAGAGTTCTGTTCAGGAAATATTTCAGGGGAAACGGCCAAGGGAAAATGTAGACTCCAAGAACACCATTTGTTGAGATTCTTGTGAGACTTGAAGATCACTTTGAGAAACAAGAGACTCACCCGTTCTTCCCTGCAGTATAAGATGATGAGGTTTCAGTACAGAAGTACAGAACTGATTGTAATAGCAAGAAAATACAAAGATTTTTTTGTTCATTCATCAACATCTGGGAAAGTATAATAGACATCAATGATCTTTAGGATTTCCTTTGACCAAATCTCTTAAGAGCAAAGTAGAAAAAAATCCCCCATAAAGTCAAAGTTGTCTTAAATACTCAAGTATTCATTGATGTAGTTGATATGGACGGGTATGTTTTGCCTTCATCAAATCATTTTGACCACTCACAGATGAAGCGAATAGCATTGATTACCAAGGGCACATGTCAATGCCAGCAGACAGACTTTAAACGGTAAGTCAGCTCTTACAGTCCGGATATTGGATGCGGAAGAAATGTGACCTGAGTAACTTTCTCAAAGGCCATATCTCTGTCTGCATATGCATGCTCTGTTCACATGGAAATGAGGTGCCACCAGGATGTGAGACTGAAACAGTTTGGTGGACGGAGTGTGATGGAATATTCAGTTGTGTAACCCTGGTCTGGAGATCATTGTACAGCTGTTTAGGCAGCACAGGAATACAAACAGCATATTAGGTCCATCTGTGCGTGGACAAGATTATACACCACCACACATGTTATTTGACTGTTATTTTGATTACATAAAACCCAACTATAACCATGTTTAACCAAATGCCCTGTAATGGTGCTTAGCACCAAGGTGATAGAATCTGATCTCGGTGACATTTAACTCGATGGGGAAAGTCGTTTGGTTTCATTGGGTTTGACCTTTTTGAAATGTTTGTTTCACAAAAGGATTCCAAGTAGTATTGCAAGTTCCACATCTGAGTATTGTTAAACTACTATCTGCTGCATTCCTTCAGGCAAATTTTCGAGGAAGAGCATTTCATTATGGTGCTTATGGTACTGAAGTTAAATTGCAGCCAAGTAGCTAATCATCTGACATTTCTTTTTCGGCATTGAGAAATGAGCTATTGAAACAGATACAATGAGAAATGAACTATTGAAGCAGTCACCAAGAGTACTGCATGATAATGCGCATTAACAAAAAACATGTATTAAAGAATCCATTACCATTTTTTTTCTCTTTTCATCTGCGTCTGGATTTGAGAGTGCAGCCTATTTAACCACTCTGACAGATCCCATTTCTCCTCCATTTTCCCTTTAAATTATTGAAGTTATTTTAAAAGCAAGCTGAGAGCTTGCACAGGCCGTAATTTGTACATGCTCAATACGGTCTCAATGCAATCTCTGGCATCGAGAATCAACAAGCTCCAGGGCTGCTTTTGAGGATTAGCAGAGGCGCCGTACTATGCTTAAAGTCACGTCCAGCAATGGTGCCCTGAGAATTAACCCTTAGAACACTGAAATAAATGTTCAAAAAATGATAAATTATCCTTTGCTGTTGAAAACCAATCATATGGCGACTTGTTTAAAAGAGCTCCCCTGTGCGAGCTCTTTTCAACAAGTTGCCACATGATAGGTTTTCAGCAGCTTTAAATTTGATATCTTACATCTTTGAGCAACACTATTTGTATTTAGCCCTCAAAGGGTTAAAACAAACTCACATGTTCCTCAGCTCAGTATCTGCTTTCTATTTGCTTCAGATGATGAGACCGAGTGATAAATGCAAAATGTTGGGAGTTTAGCTTTAATGAAAGACACCACCTCTAATGCGTGTGTGATGAGCTTTTAAGTGTTCCCAGAGAATTGCATATGGCAATAATTCATGCAAAATTATATCCCTAAGCCTAGTGTAGAGCGTAACTCATTCGACCACACTCATTATGAAGAACTGCTAATTGTCACAGACCTTTGTAATTTTTTTGTGACATAATGGAGAGGAAAGGAGTCTGGAGTGCCAGGAGTTGACCAGCAATAATCCTCAAAAAGATCAAATCCTACTTTAAAACTTTTTTCAAAGGCTTCTCAGCACTGCTGCAAAAAGATGAAAATCCAAAGCTGATTTTTGGATGTTGCACAGCATATTCATCGAGATGTGAGTTTACGGTGATTTCAACACATGGGGGGACCAAAGAATCTCCTCACAGTTCACAGTCTGAGCACGTTTCTCTGTCTGTAAAAATTTAAGCGAGTCATATGGGTTTTGGATATTTGTTTGAATGCGAAAGTGCAGCATGTATGCATAAGCAGGAGCACGTTTCATGCGCATGTATGCGCACGTGTACACAGTTGAGGTTAAAGTAGGAGCATTAGTCTTCTGACACCTGTATGTGTATGCGTATGCACTATGGGTTAAAGTGAGTGTATTAGTCTATTGGCGCATGTATGTGCAGGTGTATACAGTTTGGGTTAAAGTGAGTGTGTTAGTCTTTTTTTGCTTGTATGTGTATGCGTATACAGTTTGGGTTAAAGTGAGTGCGTTAGTCTTTTTGCAGTTGTATGTGCAGGTGTATACAGTTTGGGTTAAAGTGATTGTGTTAGTCTTTTTGTGCTTGTATGTGTATGCGTATACAGTTTGGGTTAAAGTAAGTGCATTAGTCTTTTTGCACTTGTATGTGTATGCGTATACAGTTTGGGTTAAACTGAGTGCGTTAGTCTTTTTGCGCTTGTATGTGCAGGTGTATACAGTTTGGGTTAAACTGAGTGCGTTAGTCTTTTTGCGCTTGTATGTGCAGGTGTATACAGTTTGGGTTAAAGTGAGTGCGTTAGTCTTTTTGCGCTTGTATGTGCAGGTGTATACAGTTTGGGTTAAAGTGAGTGCGTTAGTCTTTTTGCACTTGTATGTGTATGCGTATACAGTTTGGATTAAACTGAGTGCGTTTGTCTTTTTGCGCTTGTATGTGTATGCGTATACAGTTTGGGTTAAAGTGAGTGCGTTAGTCTTTTTGCACTTGTATGTGTTTGCGTATACAGTTTGGGTTAAACTGAGTGCGTTAGTCTTTTTGCGCTTGTATGTGCAGGTGTATACAGTTTGGGTTAAAGTGAGTGCGTTAGTCTTTTTGCACTTGTATGTGTATGCGTATACAGTTTGGGTTAAACTGAGTGCGTTAGTCTTTTTGCGCTTGTATGTGCAGGTGTATACAGTTTGGGTTAAAGTGAGTGCGTTAGTCTTTTTGCACTTGTATGTGTATGCGTATACAGTTTGGGTTAAAGTGAGTGCGTTAGTCTTTTTGCACTTGTATGTGTATGCGTATACAGTTTGGGTTAAAGTGAGTGTGTTAGTCTTTTTGCACTTGTATGTGTATGCGTATACAGTTTGGGTTAAAGTGAGTGTGTTAGTCTTTTTGCACTTGTATGTGTATGCGTATACAGTTTGGGTTAAAGTGAGTGCGTTAGTCTTTTTGCACTTGTATGTGTATGCGTATACAGTTTGTGTTAAAGTGAGTGCGTTGGTCTTTTTGCACTTGTATGTGTATGCGTATACAGTTTGTGTTAAAGTGAGTGCGTTAGTCTTTTTGCACTTGTATGTGCAGGTGTATACAGTTTGAGTTAAAGTGAGTGCATTAGTCTTTTTGCACTTGTATGTGTATGCGTATACAGTTTGGGTTAAAGTGAGTGCGTTAGTCTTTTTGCACTTGTATGTGTATGCGTATACAGTTTGTGTTAAAGTGAGTGCGTTAGTCTTTTTGCACTTGTATGTGCAGGTGTATACACTTTGGGTTAAAGTGAGTGTGTTAGTCTTTTTGCACTTGTATGTGCAGGTGTATACAGTTTGGGTTAAAGTGAGTGCGTTAGTCTTTTTGCACTTGTATGTGCAGGTGGATACAGTTTGGGTTAAAGTGAGTGCGTTAGTCTTTTTGCACTTGTATGTGCAGGTGTATACAGTTTGGATTAAAGTGAGTGCGTTAGTCTTTTTGCGCTTGTATGTGCTGGTGTATACAGTTTGGGTAAAAGTGAGTGTGTTAGTCTTTTTGCACTTGTTTGTGCAGGTGTATACAGTTAGGGTTAAAGTGAGTGTGTTAGTCTTTTTTTGCTTGTATGTGTATGCGTATACAGTTTGGGTTAAAGTGAGTGCATTAGTCTTTTTGCACTTGTATGTGTATGCGTATACAGTTTGTGTTAAAGTGAGTGCGTTAGTCTTTTTGCACTTGTATGTGTATGCGTATACAGTATGGGTTAAAGTGAGTGCGTTAGTCTTTTTGTGCTTGTATGTGTATGCGTATACAGTTTGGGTTAAAGTGAGTGCGTTAGTCTTTTCGCACTTGTATGTGTATGCGTATACAGTTTGGGTTAAAGTGAGTGCGTTAGTCTTTTTGTACTTGTATGTGTATGCGTATACAGTTTGGGTTAAAGTGAGTGCGTTAGTCTTTTTGTACTTGTATGTGTATGCGCATACAGTTTGTGTTAAAGTGAGTGCGTTAGTCTTTTTGTACTTGTATGTGTATGCGTATACAGTTTGTGTTAAAGTGAGTGCGTTAGTCTTTTTGTACTTGTATGTGTATGCGTATACAGTTTGGGTTAAAGTGAGTGCGTTAGTCTTTTTGTAATTGTATGTGTATGCGTATGTAGTTTGGGTTAAAGGGAGTGCGTTAGTCTTTTTACACTTGTATGTGTATGCGTATACAGTTTGAGTTAAAGTGAGTGCGTTAGTCTTTTTGCACTTGTATGTGTATGCGTATACAGTTTGGGTTAAAGTGAGTGCGTTAGTCTTTTTGTACTTGTATGTGTATGCGTATACAGTTTGGGTTAAAGTGAGTGCGTTAGTCTTTTTGTACTTGTATGTGTATGCGTATACAGTTTGTGTTAAAGTGAGTGCGTTAGTCTTTTTGTACTTGTATGTGTATGCGTATACAGTTTGGGTTAAAGTGAGTGCGTTAGTCTTTTTGTAATTGTATGTGTATGCGTATGTAGTTTGGGTTAAAGGGAGTGCGTTAGTCTTTTTACACTTGTATGTGCAGGTGTATACAGTTTGGGTTAAAGTGAGTGCGTTAGTCTTTTTGCACTTGTATGTGTATGCGTATACAGTATGGGTTAAAGTGAGTGCGTTAGTCTTTTTGTACTTGTATGTGTATGCATATACAGTATGGGTTAAAGTGAGTGCGTTAGTCTTTTTGCACTTGTATGTGTATGCGTATACAGTTTGTGTTAAAGTGAGTGCGTTAGTCTTTTTGCACTTGTATGTGTATGCGTATACAGTTTGGGTTAAAGTGAGTGCGTTAGTCTTTTTGCACTTGTATGTGTATGCGTATACAGTTTGGGTTAAAGTGAGTGCGTTAGTCTTTTTGCACTTGTATGTGCAGGTGTATACAGTTTGGGTTAAAGTGAGTGCGTTAGTCTTTTTGCACTTGTATGTGTATGCGTATACAGTTTGGGTTAAAGTGAGTGCGTTAGTCTTTTTGCACTTGTATGTGCAGGTGTATACAGTTTGGGTTAAAGTGAGTGCATTAGTCTTTTTGCGCTTGTATGTGCCGGTGTATACAGTTTGGGTTAAACTGAGTGCGTTAGTCTTTTTGTACTTGTATGTGTATGCGTATACAGTTTGGGTTAAAGTGAGTGTGTTAGTCTTTTTGTACTTGTATGTGTATGCGTATACAGTTTGTGTTAAAGTGAGTGTGTTAGTCTTTTTGCACTTGTATGTGTATGCGTATACAGTTTGTGTTAAAGTGAGTGCGTTAGTCTTTTTGCGCTTGTATGTGCAGGTGTATACAGTTTGGGTTAAAGTGAGTGCGTTAGTCTTTTTGCACTTGTATGTGTATGCGTATACAGTTTGGGTTAAAGTGAGTGCGTTAGTCTTTTTGCACTTGTATGTGCAGGTGTATACAGTTTGGGTTAAAGTGAGTGCATTAGTCTTTTTGCGCTTGTATGTGCCGGTGTATACAGTTTGGGTTAAACTGAGTGCGTTAGTCTTTTTGTACTTGTATGTGTATGCGTATACAGTTTGGGTTAAAGTGAGTGTGTTAGTCTTTTTGCACTTGTATGTGTATGCGTATACAGTTTGTGTTAAAGTGAGTGTGTTAGTCTTTTTGCACTTGTATGTGTATGCGTATACAGTTTGTGTTAAAGTGAGTGCGTTAGTCTTTTTGCGCTTGTATGTGCAGGTGTATACAGTTTGGGTTAAACTGAGTGCGTTAGTCTTTTTGTACTTGTATGTGTATGCGTATACAGTTTGGGTTAAAGTGAGTGTGTTAGTCTTTTTGCACTTGTATGTGTATGCGTATACAGTTTGTGTTAAAGTGAGTGTGTTAGTCTTTTTGCACTTGTATGTGTATGCGTGTACAGTTTGGGTTAAAGTGAGTGCGTTAGTCTTTTTGCACTTGTATGTGTATGCGTATACAGTTTGGGTTAAAGTGAGTGTGTTAGTCTTTTTGCGCTTGTATGTGTATGCGTATACAGTTTGGGTTAAAGTGAGTGTGTTAGTCTTTTTGCACTTGTATGTGTATGCGTATACAGTTTGTGTTAAAGTGAGTGTGTTAGTCTTTTTGCACTTGTATGTGTATGCGTATACAGTTTGTGTTAAAGTGAGTGCGTTAGTCTTTTTGCACTTGTATGTGTATGCGTATACAGTTTGTGTTAAAGTGAGTGCGTTAGTCTTTTTGCACTTGTATGTGCAGGTGTATACACTTTGGGTTAAAGTGAGTGTGTTAGTCTTTTTGCACTTGTATGTGCAGGTGTATACAGTTTGGGTTAAAGTGAGTGCGTTAGTCTTTTTGCACTTGTATGTGCAGGTGTATACAGTTTGGGTTAAAGTGAGTGCGTTAGTCTTTTTGTGCTTGTATGTGTATGCGTATACAGTTTGGGTTAAAGTAAGTGCATTAGTCTTTTTCCACTTGTATGTGTATGCGTATACAGTTTGGGTTAAAGTGAGTGCGTTAGTCTTTTTGCACTTGTATGTGTATGCGTATACAGTTTGGGTTAAAGTGAGTGCGTTAGTCTTTTTGCACTTGTATGTGTATGCGTATACAGTTTGGGTTAAAGTGAGTGCGTTAGTCTTTTCGCACTTGTATGTGTATGCGTATATAGTTTGGGTTAAAGTGAGTGCGTTAGTCTTTTTGTACTTGTATGTGTATGCGTATACAGTTTGGGTTAAAGTGAGTGCGTTAGTCTTTTTGTACTTGTATGTGTATGCGTATACAGTTTGTGTTAAAGTGAGTGCGTTAGTCTTTTTGTACTTGTATGTGTAAGCGTATACAGTTAGTGTTAAAGTGAGTGCGTTAGTCTTTTTGCACTTGTATGTGTATGCGTATACAGTTTGTGTTAAAGTGAGTGCGTTAGTCTTTTTGCACTTGTATGTGTATGCGTATACAGTTTGTGTTAAAGTGAGTGCGTTAGTCTTTTTGTACTTGTATGTGTATGCGTATACAGTTTGTGTTAAAGTGAGTGCGTTAGTCTTTTTGTACTTGTATGTGTATGCGTATACAGTTTGTGTTAAAGTGAGTGCGTTAGTCTTTTTGTACTTGTATGTGTATGCGTATACAGTTTGTGTTAAAGTGAGTGCGTTAGTCTTTTTGCACTTGTATGTGTATGCGTATACAGTTTGGGTTAAAGTGAGTGCGTTAGTCTTTTTGTACTTGTATGTGTATGCGTATACAGTTTGGGTTAAAGTGAGTGCGTTAGTCTTTTTGCACTTGTATGTGCAGGTGTATACAGTTTGGGTTAAAGTGAGTGCGTTAGTCTTTTTGCACTTGTATGTGTATGCGTATACAGTTTGGGTTAAAGTGAGTGCGTTAGTCTTTTTGCACTTGTATGTGCAGGTGTATACAGTTTGGGTTAAAGAGAGTGCATTAGTCTTTTTGCGCTTGTATGTGCCGGTTTATACAGTTTGGGTTAAAGTGAGTGCGTTAGTCTTTTTGCACTTGTATGTGTATGCGTATACAGTTTGGGTTAAAGTGAGTGCGTTAGTCTTTTTGCACTTGTATGTGTTTGCGTATACAGTTTGGGTTAAACTGAGTGCGTTAGTCTTTTTGCGCTTGTATGTGCAGGTGTATACAGTTTGGGTTAAAGTGAGTGCGTTAGTCTTTTTGCACTTGTATGTGTATGCGTATACAGTTTGGGTTAAACTGAGTGCGTTAGTCTTTTTGCGCTTGTATGTGCAGGTGTATACAGTTTGGGTTAAAGTGAGTGCGTTAGTCTTTTTGCACTTGTATGTGTATGCGTATACAGTTTGGGTTAAAGTGAGTGCGTTAGTCTTTTTGCACTTGTATGTGTATGCGTATACAGTTTGGGTTAAAGTGATTGTGTTAGTCTTTTTGCACTTGTATGTGTATGCGTATACAGTTTGGGTAAAAGTGAGTGTGTTAGTCTTTTTGCACTTGTATGTGTATGCGTATACAGTTTGGGTTAAAGTGAGTGCGTTAGTCTTTTTGCACTTGTATGTGTATGCGTATACAGTTTGTGTTAAAGTGAGTGCGTTGGTCTTTTTGCACTTGTATGTGTATGCGTATACAGTTTGTGTTAAAGTGAGTGCGTTAGTCTTTTTGCACTTGTATGTGCAGGTGTATACAGTTTGAGTTAAAGTGAGTGCATTAGTCTTTTTGCACTTGTATGTGTATGCGTATACAGTTTGGGTTAAAGTGAGTGCGTTAGTCTTTTTGCACTTGTATGTGTATGCGTATACAGTTTGTGTTAAAGTGAGTGCGTTAGTCTTTTTGCACTTGTATGTGCAGGTGTATACACTTTGGGTTAAAGTGAGTGTGTTAGTCTTTTTGCACTTGTATGTGCAGGTGTATACAGTTTGGGTTAAAGTGAGTGCGTTAGTCTTTTTGCACTTGTATGTGCAGGTGGATACAGTTTGGGTTAAAGTGAGTGCGTTAGTCTTTTTGCACTTGTATGTGCAGGTGTATACACTTTGGGTTAAAGTGAGTGTGTTAGTCTTTTTGCACTTGTATGTGCAGGTGTATACAGTTTGGGTTAAAGTGAGTGCGTTAGTCTTTTTGCACTTGTATGTGCAGGTGTATACAGTTTGGGTTAAAGTGAGTGTGTTAGTCTTTTTGTGCTTGTATGTGTATGCGTATACAGTTTGGGTTAAAGTAAGTGCATTAGTCTTTTTGCACTTGTATGTGTATGCGTATACAGTTTGGGTTAAAGTGAGTGCGTTAGTCTTTTTGCACTTGTATGTGTATGCGTATACAGTATGGGTTAAAGTGAGTGCGTTAGTCTTTTTGTGCTTGTATGTGTATGCGTATACAGTTTGGGTTAAAGTGAGTGCGTTAGTCTTTTCGCACTTGTATGTGTATGCGTATACAGTTTGGGTTAAAGTGAGTGCGTTAGTCTTTTTGTACTTGTATGTGTATGCGTATACAGTTTGGGTTAAAGTGAGTGCGTTAGTCTTTTTGTACTTGTATGTGTATGCGTATACAGTTTGTGTTAAAGTGAGTGCGTTAGTCTTTTTGTACTTGTATGTGTATGCGTATACAGTTTGTGTTAAAGTGAGTGCGTTAGTCTTTTTGTACTTGTATGTGTATGCGTATACAGTTTGGGTTAAAGTGAGTGCGTTAGTCTTTTTGTAATTGTATGTGTATGCGTATGTAGTTTGGGTTAAAGGGAGTGCGTTAGTCTTTTTACACTTGTATGTGCAGGTGTATACAGTTTGGGTTAAAGTGAGTGCGTTAGTCTTTTTGCACTTGTATGTGTATGCGTATACAGTTTGGGTTAAAGTGAGTGCGTTAGTCTTTTTGTACTTGTATGTGTATGCGTATACAGTTTGGGTTAAAGTGAGTGCGTTAGTCTTTTTGTACTTGTATGTGTATGCGTATACAGTTTGTGTTAAAGTGAGTGCGTTAGTCTTTTTGTACTTGTATGTGTAAGCGTATACAGTTAGTGTTAAAGTGAGTGCGTTAGTCTTTTTGCACTTGTATGTGTATGCGTATACAGTTTGTGTTAAAGTGAGTGCGTTAGTCTTTTTGCACTTGTATGTGTATGCGTATACAGTTTGTGTTAAAGTGAGTGCGTTAGTCTTTTTGTACTTGTATGTGTATGCGTATACAGTTTGTGTTAAAGTGAGTGCGTTAGTCTTTTTGTACTTGTATGTGTATGCGTATACAGTTTGTGTTAAAGTGAGTGCGTTAGTCTTTTTGTACTTGTATGTGTATGCGTATACAGTTTGTGTTAAAGTGAGTGCGTTAGTCTTTTTGCACTTGTATGTGTATGCGTATACAGTTTGGGTTAAAGTGAGTGCGTTAGTCTTTTTGTGCTTGTATGTGTATGCGTATACAGTTTGGGTTAAAGTGAGTGCGTTAGTCTTTTTGCACTTGTATGTGCAGGTGTATACAGTTTGGGTTAAAGTGAGTGCGTTAGTCTTTTTGCACTTGTATGTGCAGGTGTATACAGTTTGGGTTAAAGTGAGTGCGTTAGTCTTTTTGCACTTGTATGTGCAGGTGTATACAGTTTGGGTTAAAGTGAGTGCGTTAGTCTTTTTGCACTTGTATGTGCAGGTGTATACAGTTTGGGTTAAAGTGAGTGCGTTAGTCTTTTTGTACTTGTATGTGTATGCGTATACAGTTTGTGTTAAAGTGAGTGCGTTAGTCTTTTTGCACTTGTATGTGCAGGTGTATACACTTTGGGTTAAAGTGAGTGTGTTAGTCTTTTTGCACTTGTATGTGCAGGTGTATACAGTTTGGGTTAAAGTGAGTGCGTTAGTCTTTTTGCACTTGTATGTGCAGGTGTATACAGTTTGGGTTAAAGTGAGTGTGTTAGTCTTTTTGTGCTTGTATGTGTATGTGTATACAGTTTGGGTTAAAATAAGTGCATTAGTCTTTTTCCACTTGTATGTGTATGCGTATACAGTTTGTGTTAAAGTGAGTGCGTGAGTCTTTTTGTACTTGTATGTGTATGCGTATACAGTTTGTGTTAAAGTGAGTGCGTTAGTCTTTTTGCACTTGTATGTGTATGCGTATACAGTTTGTGTTAAAGTGAGTGCGTTCGTCTTTTTGCACTTGTATGTGTATGCGTATACAGTTTGGGTTAAAGTGAGTGCGTTAGTCTTTTTGTACTTGTATGTGTATGCGTATACAGTTTGTGTTAAAGTGAGTGCGTTAGTCTTTTTGTACTTGTATGTGTATGCGTATACAGTTTGTGTTAAAGTGAGTGCGTTAGTCTTTTTGCACTTGTATGTGTATGCGTATACAGTTTGGGTTAAAGTGAGTGCGTTAGTCTTTTTGTACTTGTATGTGTATGCGTATACAGTTTGGGTTAAAGTGAGTGCGTTAGTCTTTTTGTACTTGTATGTGTATGCGTATACAGTTTGGGTTAAAGTGAGTGCGTTAGTCTTTTTGCACTTGTATGTGCAGGTGTATACAGTTTGGGTTAAAGTGAGTGCGTTAGTCTTTTGGCACTTGAATGTGTATGCGTATACAGTTTGGGTTAAAGTGAGTGCGTTAGTCTTTTTGCACTTGTATGTGCAGGTGTATACAGTTTGGGTTAAAGTGAGTGCATTAGTCTTTTTGCGCTTGTATGTGCCGGTGTATACAGTTTGGGTTAAACTGAGTGCGTTAGTCTTTTTGTGCTTGTATGTGTATGCGTATACAGTTTGGGTGAAAGTGAGTGCGTTAGTCTTTTTTCGCTTGTATGTGTATGCGTATACAGTTTGGGTTAAAGTGAGTGCATTAGTCTTTTTGCACTTGTATGTGTTTGCGTATACAGTTTGTGTTAAAGTGAGTGCGTTAGTCTTTTTGCACTTGTATGTGCAGGTGTATACAGTTTGGGTTAAAGTGAGTGCGTTAGTCTTTTTTCGCTTGTATGTGTATGCGTATACAGTTTGGGTTAAAGTGAGTGCGTTAGTCTTTTTGCACTTGTATGTGTATGCGTATACAGTTTGGGTAAAAGTGGGTGCGTTAGTCTTTTTGTGCTTGTATGTGTATGCGTATACAGTTTGGGTTAAAGTGAGTGCGTTAGTCTTTTTGCGCTTGTATGTGTATGCGTATACAGTTTGTGTTAAAGTGAGTGCGTTAGTCTTTTTGCACTTGTATGTGTATGCGTATACAGTTTGGGTTAAAGTGAGTGCGTTAGTCTTTTTGCGCTTGTATGTGTATGCGTATACAGTTTGGGTTAAAGTGAGTGCGTTAGTCTTTTTGTACTTGTATGTGTATGCATATACAGTATGGGTTAAAGTGAGTGCGTTAGTCTTTTTGCACTTGTATGTGTATGCGTATACAGTTTGTGTTAAAGTGAGTGCGTTAGTCTTTTTGCACTTGTATGTGCATGCGTATACAGTTTGGGTTAAAGTGAGTGCGTTAGTCTTTTTGTACTTGTATGTGTATGCGTATACAGTTTGGGTTAAAGTGAGTGCGTTAGTCTTTTTGTACTTGTATGTGTATGCATATACAGTTTGGGTTAAAGTGAGTGCGTTAGTCTTTTTGCACTTGTATGTGCAGGTGTATACAGTTTGGGTTAAAGTGAGTGCGTTAGTCTTTTGGCACTTGAATGTGTATGCGTATACAGTTTGGGTTAAAGTGAG